>SRLM01001453.1:319370-337394 GCA_015708895.1 Populus ilicifolia | reverse complement strand
GCACTTGGGAGAAGACATCAATCTCTTTGTCGTGTCACAAGTCGAACGAGTTTGCTCGAGTTAACCTAAGCTAACCAAACCCTTTTGTTTTATAAAAAAAAATAAATCAAAATGATACCATTTTGAAAACAAAAATAAAAATAGTCAATGGTTTTTAACTAGATTTTCCTTAGGCTAATTAAATGATGGGTCAACCCAGGTTTTTGATAGGCTTATACTTGGTCAATTCTCCCCTAATTTCTTTTGAAGCTTAGGCCGGTAATGGGTCAAATTGTCACGTCAAGCCAAGTTTTAAAATATTTGTTTTTCAGATGTGATGCTTCTAGTTTAGTTAGTGCCTACGACTATAGGTTTGAAAAATTTATGCAGGTTGATATCATTTTCTTTCCCGGTTGCATCATTTGCAGTTGTTAGCAGTGAAGAGTTTTCCAGAGGTATTTTGTAAAAATCATTTTGGAACCATGCCTACCTTGATGCAATTTAAATCTGCACCTGTGTCAAATAAAGCAATAATATCAAGTTAGAAATCTTCTGAAAAAATTAGCGTAACTTTAATCAAATATTTTTTTAAAGATATTTGGATTAACACATTCACGAAATCATCTAGAATACACTTAATGTTTGTAAGTGCATGGAGTAATGAATGAGATTCAATGGTTTGATCTTTTAGTTTAGACTAACTCTCAATTTTAGATAGAAGTTGTTATAACATGGCGGAGTCTTTTTGCTAGGCTTGTTTTAGGGTTTGTAATTCAAATTTAAGGGTTTTAATCTTATAATATAATTATAAGATTGTGAATATGGTTTTGGATTTCTTATTGTTAAGGATTTTTGTAAGGTTATAGGCATTGTTACTAGTAGAGGGTGATATAGAGCAGTTTGAAGGGTTAAAAAGAGGGTGATCTAGTTGGTTGAAATCTTTCAACAATTTATCTAGATAGGGTTTTTGGAGTCAAGGATCATTAAGTCTTTTGATAGCCTCAAGAATGAATTCTGGGTCTTGAATTAAGACATTAATTTGTTTGGAATTTGTAGAGGCATCTAAAGTAGCACTAGTAGTTCTTATTTTATCAATTTGAAATTTTTCTTTAAAAGTGTCTAAAAGACAGGGGTCAATGTCTGTGGCTTCAATATATCGGTTTTGTATTTAGTTAATGGTTTTTTTTTTATGTATTTAAAGCTCATGAAGTTTAGTATTGACTTTGCAAAAATGGACTATATGTCCTTTCTAGTTACATTTGTAGTAGGTAATGTTTTTTAGGTTAAATTTTGGTTTTTGTTTTAACTAAAAAGACTTATAAAGTTTGGTAAATTTTTTGCAGGGCTTTTTGTAGTAGGTGTGTTCTGGTTTTGAGTAAAACTATTTTCAATATTTATGGGTTGGTTGTCTATAAGGAGGTTTTTGGCTTAAATAGTTTTTCGATTTTGAATAGTTTTCACTGCAGGAAAGGTCAAATTGGTGACAGAAACTATCAAGTTTTTACCTAGTATGTTTCATTTCCCACTTTAAATGTTTTTGGAGTTTGAGATCTTAGCAGATCTTAAGATCTTATTTTTAGGTGAAGCTCACAAGTTCACCATATATAAGCTGGTCATATGGTATGGTTCTAGTTGTAAAGGTATCTTTGATTTTGTTTCTGACCTTTTCTCCTAAGAGAATACGTAAGCTTGTATAGAATTTTTTTTTTCTAAAAAGGCTAGTTTGAATTTTTTTGAAGCATGACCCAGGTAAGGAAGGTGTTTTTATACAATTAAAAATAACTTAGCTTCTTACACCTAAGATTGGAAAGAAGTTCAACATTTTTATCTTTCAAGTGGGAAAGGTCTCCAACAAAATGTAAGGAAATTGTAAGGATAAGAGTTGACACAACATCTTAGATAGTGTTTCTAGATAAGTCAATGATGGGTATTTGGTCTTCATATATTTTAAAGAAGTTTAGGATATATAAGTGGTCAGTTTTGGTGAGATGGTAATCCCACCATCCTTTTAACTGACTAGAGAAACCAACAATAAGTAATTTAGCAATAGCTTTGTTCGGGGTTCCTTTTTGGGTTTTGTAGGCATTGGCTGTCATAGTCATTTGTTGAAGGGTGTTAAGGACGTTGTATTTTGACATTCCATCTATATTCCATTCATAGAGGGAAGAGGCATTATATTCATATTGGTTAATGATTGGTGGTTCAATAAATATGGAAATATATGGGGCAATGATTGTTTTTAGAACTTGCCAAGTAAATTTGTTTAATTCAATAGGTTGGTTTGGTAAAGTATCTTCATCAGAAGACTGCTCAAGACTATTTTATAGGATATACTTGATTTATGGATGTAAAAGGGTTAGTTGTGTTTGGGACAATTAAGGATGAAACATTAAGGTGTTACAAGTATGTTTTGATGGCTTTAAGAAAATCTATATGGGATTTGTGTTTGACTTGTTTTTTTATGTTGGTAAGGTTTGAAGACTGAGTTTTTTAGCTTTAGATCAGTTGAGGTTTTGGTATCAATTGAACTGATAGTAGTTCCTAGTATTTGTTTTTCTAGTCTAGTAAGCTATTTTCCTAAGGTATTGAGGTTGATATTTGTAAAGTTATTTTAATGGATGTGTTTGGTATTGGAAAGGATGTCATAACTAGATAATTTATAGGGAGCTACATCAATTATCTTGTTCATGTGGATTATCTGGATATTTCTCAAGGGTAGATGTTTATACTCAACTATTGGTCCACTGGTAAGGTTCCATATAGGGGTTTTTGATCTTGATGTGACCAAGCATACATGTTTGATGGATGCAAAAGGATATGCAATATGATGTGCAAATGCATAATATAATTCAAACCAATCAAAAAATAGAATTTGTACTTTATGTAACTTAATGAATTAAAAACTATTTTTGTATCTCACTTCTCTATTGGAGGAAGTGCTGTAAAAACCAGATTTGTTTTATAGAATTATGAGGATCATAAAAATCCTTTTTGAAAAGAGTTTTGTTAGGAATAAAATGTTTTCTGAAGTCAAAACATTCAGCTCATTTTCAATGTTTTCAGTAACTGTTGAAATGGTTGGTGATGTTGGAGGAGATGCTTGTTCAATATCTGTATAAACAGGTTTTGGTATCTTTATAGTATAATCTGCATTTTGAAAATTAATAAAAGGGATATCGGATATAAATTTTCTAGGAGGATTTGTGTGGTAAAGGATATTGATAACATAAGGCATTTTGGAAATTCTTCCTAGATCTATTATATTGGAAGAAAAAGAGTCATCTGAAAATCTGGAACTTGTAGAGTGTTAATGGAAATATAATTTGACTTTACCATCTGTGTAATAGGTAATGTTTTTGATTTGGACATTGGGTTGTGATGGTTGAGGTAATTTTGGTTATGTTACTCCTTCAAGGATTCAATCTTTTAGAAAAGATATATCTTTCCATTGAATTGATTTTAGGACAATAGTGTTTAAGCGGGATAAATCTGTTTGTAAAAGGAGTGTTTCTTCTTTTTGGGATTGGAATTTGTGTTGGCTTACAAAGGCTAAGACCATGGCTTTGTAGTGGATTTTGAATATGAGAACAACAGATATTAATCCTTCTAGCATATCATAATTATAGGTTTTTATTTGTAATAGCATGCCTTGCAAGATATTTTTGTCTTTAAAGAAGATAGTTAAATTTGGATAACAATCAAATTAATGAAATCGGGTTACTGTAAAGGCTAGACTCAATAAAACTTTGAAGTGAGTCTAAGAAGTTTTGGAATATAGCATCTCGAAGGATAGCTAAAATGGAGGTGTTTAAACCTTCTTTTGTAAGGGGTTTTATTCCAACTTAGACAAGGCTAACATAGATGTATTTATAGTTTCTGGCTAGATGTTTTTATAAGGATTTTTTAGAGAGAAGTCGGATGGTCTCAAAAGGTTTTGTAAGCTGGATATCTTTTTCATCAGTTTTGATAGTAAAATATGTTTTAAAAATATTGATTAGTACTTAAAAGTGTATTTTTATCAAGGTTTTATGTCATCATTTTGCATTTGAAGTATCAATAACTCTTTAACTAAATCATGTTTTATAATAACATATCTAATAGTATATGATACCTTTAATTTATGGTAAATGTTCATTTTAAATACAGGCCTAACAGATAAATGAAATGATTGATTGATGAATTTAAGAACTACAATTGAAAAGATAAAGAGATGGCCAAACTTAAAAAAAAAAAGATGTCGATGTAGTCCAAACCGGAACACTGTTCGGTAATTGGGTCATATCTGAAACTGTAAATCTCAGATTTAGGTCTATTTTATATGGATAAAAAGGTAAAACATAGGCCTACAACTTTTATATGGAGCCTAAATTTTTAAGTTTAAATTGTAGCAACAACAAAGAAGTCTGAATCTATCTTCCAACTTAAGCATTGTTCAGTATTTGGCCCATATTTGGAGTTTTAGAAGTCCAAATAACATGAATGTTTTACATAAGAAAGTTGAGATAATTTCCTACAACATTTATATTTTTAAATGCCTCTAATTGTGATGTTATCAATAATGTTTTGGGCAGACAAGAGAAGATAAGGATTGTCACCAAGTCAAGAGTTGGTCACCTACTCATCAATTAGTTATCAAATCAATAGTTTTCAATTTTGGCCTATAAAAGAAGGCATTTGCCATGCATTTAGGCATCTTAGTTTCCAGATCAAGATCATGCTCTTGTTTTCTCTCTTTGTATTTTTTTGTATTGCTTATGCTTTGCTTTCATTAATATCAAGTTTATGCCTTTCATTTTCTTTTCTTTACTTATTTAATTTTTATCCTGTTTATGTTCTTGTTTTGTTTTTTTTTCTTATTTTCATTTTGTTTCGCTAAATTTATCATGTCAAGGTAAAAAGGTTACACTAATAGTGTAAGAATAAGTATAATGTAAACTTAAAATGGACTTTAATGTTTGATACTAACATGTTTTGTATTTATTATCTTGTTCACTCTTTAATATTTTGCTTGTTAAATAACTAATCTTGATTTATATTGTATAACACTTGGTACAACAAATGCTTGGTACTTTCATAGCTCATACTGTATGGACTTTAATGTTTGATACTAACATGTTTTGTATTTATTATCTTGTTCACTCTTTAATATTTTGCTTGTTAAATAACTAATCTTGATTTATATTGTATAACACTTGGTACAACAAATGCTTGGTACTTTCATAGCTCATACTGTATGGTATAATCGACACCTGAGTTATGAAAGGAATTTGATTTGTTGTTAACATAAGTTATAATCATGAATACTTGACGAGATTTACAAGTATTAGCATTAATCAAATAATATGACTAATGTAATCATGTTAACAATTTATAATCTATTGGAACCTCCTTTGTGTGTGGTTTCTAATTGAATAATAAGAGTTTATACTATACTTGTTTGACATATCATTAGTGGATCTTCTAACTTTGACATTTGTTCTTATCATTGTTTAATCCTTATGTTAATCTTTCATCTCAAAGTTCTCAACAACTTCTTTATTATTATTATTATTATTATTATTATTATTATTATTACAACTACTACTAGCATTATTTTTATTAATACTACTACTACTACTACTACTACTACTACAATTATTATAATTATTGTTGTTGTTACTATTATTGTTGTTTATAATTTGTACAATTAACCTTCCTGTGGTTCAACCCCGTTCTTGCCGGATTATTTATTACTTCGATATTCCTGCACTTGAGAGAAGACATCAATCTTTTAGTCATGTCAAGTTTTTAGCGCTATTGTTGGGGAGGTAAGTTTTGTATAAATTATAATATTTATTTTCTTTTCTCTTTTGACTTTCCTTGTATATAACTTTATTTCTTTTCTTTTGTCTTTTTTTTTTATTTTCTTCATCCTTTTATGTTATTCCTACACGTTCATGAGAGTGTGGTCACGTACATTAAATGGTAGACTTTGTAGAGTATCCTCATCATTTTTAGAAAATATGGCCGAAGAAGATAATCAATCACTTCATAATGAAAATAATAAGAATAACTGTGTTAGAGCACTTAGAGACCACATGAATCCCACAAGAACAAGTGCATCATTATGCATAGTTTTTCCTTCTGATACATCTCATTTTAATTTTAAGCTAGACATTATTCAACTTTTATCTTCTTTTCATGGTTTAAAGTTGAAAAATCCATACTTGCATTCAAGGGAATTTAAGGAGGTCTGTAACACATATACTGATTCAAATTGTAGCATAAACACCATTAAATTAAAGTCTTTTCCTTTTTCATTAAAAGATAAAGTTAAAACACGGCTACAAAATTTAAGACTAGGATCCATTCGTGTTTAAGATGAAATGCAATAGTAGTTTTTAAAATTTTTTATCCCATCTAACAAAACAAACTCTTTTAAAAGACATATCACCACTTTCACTTAAAAACTAGGAGAAACATTTTACCAATGTTGGGATAGGTATCGAGACTTGCTTAATACTTGCCCTCATCATGATTTTGAAACATGAAAATTGGTTTTATATTTTTATGAAGGGTTAACACCTAGAGATAAGCAAATGGTTGAATTGATGTGTAATGAAACTTTTGAAGATAAAGATCATGATGAAGCAATAGAGTACTTAAACTTGTTAGCTGAAAATACTCAAAATTGAGACACCGTAGGCACTTATGAGTCATCGAGTAAAACTCAACCTCATACATCTAGTAGAGGTATGTACAACCTTAGAAAAAATAATGACCTCTAAGCCAAGTTTGCATCTTTAGCTAGAAAAGTCGAGACACTAGAATTAAAAAAGAGTGGTAAATTAAAATCTATTGAAAACATTGTGTATCAAATATATGAAACAAATGAATACTCAACCAATAATTGTCTAACCTTGTCTTCTTTTAAGGAATGTCTCCATGAACAAGCCCATGCTTTAAATAGTTTTCAAAGGGCTAACCACAACTCATACTCACAAATATATAACCTTGGTTGGAGAAATCACCCAAATTTTAGTTGGAAGAGTAATAATAACAATGTACAAACTTCACAACAACCATTTCAAGCACACTAGAATTTTTAAAATTCTCATGGATATGCACCTCCTTATGCTCCAACTCCTAAAAGAAATCTTGAGGAAACATTGCATGTATTCATTGAAAAGCAAGAGACAATCAATACTCAACTAGCTCAAAATATGATAGATTTTAAAGATACTATTGCAAAATTAACATATGTTCTCAGTTTTCAAGAGAAAGGTAAGTTTCCATCTCAACCACAATAAAATCTCAAGGGGCAATATAATGCAAATACAAGTATTTCTGGAAGGCAACACTAGATCAAGTCAAATCAGTCACTACTTTTCGTAGTGGTAAGGTTATTGAAAAACCCACTCTCGAACATTGTGAGAAAAATGATGAGTCAATCTCTAAAGGTAAGGAAATGGTAGAAAATTGCAAAGAAACAACTGATAACCTACCAGTACTTCCATTTCCTCAAGTCATGACCAAACAAAAAAAAGTCAATCACAACTCTGAAATCTTTAAAACTTTCAAACAAGTAAGAATCAATATACCTTTGCTAGATGCTATTAAACTGGTTCTTTCCTATGCTAAATTTTTGAAAGATCTATGCATGGTGAAGAGGAAACGGAATGTGAAAAAGAAAGTTTTTTTAGCCAAACAAGTAAGTGTCATTCTTCATAACAATAATGCTTTGAAATATAAAGACCCTGGTTGTCCTATAATTTCTTGCTTTATTATAGAACATAAAATTGAAAGAGGCTTACTTGATCTTGGTGCTAGTGTGAATTTACTTCCATATTCAGTTTTTTTAGAGTCTCAATCTAGGTGAGTTAAAACCAACTTCTATAACTCTTTTACTTGTCGATAGATCTATAAAAGTGCCTAGAAGAATAATTGAAGATGTGTTAATATACGTCAATAAATTCATTTATATTGTGGATTTTATTGTCTTGGACACACAACCTGTTGAAGCATGTAATTCATTTCCTGTTATTTTAGAATGTCCATTTCTTGCAACTTTTAACGCATTGATTAATTGTAGGAATGGACTGATGAAGTTATCATTTGGAAACATGACATTGAAGATGAATATTTTCAACATTTGCAAGCAACATCAAGATGATAATAATTTATAAGAAGTAGATCATATTGATGAATTAGTTTATGATCAACTTGAATCTATTTTAAATAAAAATGAGTTGGATGAATCTCAAAATTTACAAATGATTTATTCTAAGAAAGAAATCACCAATGAAAAACGCACCGAAAATATTGATGCGGATCTGTTGTCAAAAGTGACAATAAATTTAACATCTAACATCACACTAATCGATTATTACTTTCCTAACGAATTCTTACTTTATCTTAGTCTTATGCCTTGGTATGATAAAAATATCTATTTTCTTGCTTTAAGAGATTTGCCAACTGATTGGAGTATCCAAGACAAAGAAAAGTTTTTAAACGAAGTGAAGAACTTTTATTGGGATGACCCTAACTTATTCAAATATTGTTCTGATCAAATATTTCAAAAATTCATTCCCAACAATGAGATAAGTAGTGTCATTAAACTTTGTTATTTTGAAGCATGTAGAGGTTATTTCTTGTAAAAAAACAACTATAAAAATCTTTTAAAATGGATTTTATTGGCCCACCATGTTCAAGGACACGTATGCATTCTGCAAAACTTGTGAAAATTGTCAAAAAGTTGATACTGGACAAAGAGTTTTGTTTTATAATTATCAACTCTATGTATTCCCTAAAGAGCTAAGATCAAGATGGAGCAATCCTTATGGGGCTTGTGATATTAAGAATTCAATGAATGACAATGTTTTTAAGGAAAATGGACATCGTTTGAAAGCTTACTTTGATAATTTTCCTAGTAAAAATGAATCAAATGGTTTGAATGATCTTGTTGATAAAGGTTGATTATTGTTTTTGTGTTTCTTTTTGAGTGATTTTTGCTAATTTCTCTCACTCTAGTCAAATGGCGGACAACGGTACTTCATATCACAAACTGTATGGTATAATGCTATGAAAGGAATTTGATTTGTTGTTAACATAAGTTATAATTATGAATGTCTAACAACATTTACAAGTATTAACATTATTCAAATAAGATAACTACTATAATCATGTTAATAATTTTTAATCTGATTGGAACCTCCTTTATGTATGGTTTTCAATTGAATAATAAGAGTTTATACTATATTTGTTTGACATACCATTAGTGGATCTTCTAACCTTGATATTTATTGTTATCATTGTTTAATCTTTACACTGTTCTTCTATCTCAAAGTTCTCATCAACTTCTTATTCTTTTTCTTTTTCTTTATTATTATTATTAGTACTACTACTATTATTATTATTATTATTATTATTATTATTATTATTATTATTATTATGGATTTGTTGTTATGTTATTGTTATTTATAATTTATAAAATTAACATCCCTATGGTTCGACCATGGTGTTGCCGGGTTATTTATTACTTCAACACTTCTACACTTGAAAGAAGACATCAATCTTTTAGTCGTGTCATCATCCAACCACCTCATGTGGTGGTTGCACCACCTCTTTCTCTTCTCTAGAGACTTATTTTTTCTTTGTCTTTTCTTCTTCTTCTTTTTTTCTCTCTCTTTCATCTGCATCTAGCCTCCACTGTTTTATCTTCAGCCTCATACCGTCCTCTCATGCTAATCTTGAATAGTGGAACATTAATTATAATTCACACTTCATTGATCATACTAAAACAACATCCACTATTCCATTATGAACATTAGAAGGTGAAATATAATTCATGTTTCATTGTTCTAGTGGACTTTGGGTTGAACCAGTTCTAGCCCAGACCAAATGGTTGGGTCGCGCCTGACCTAATCCAAAAATAATAAATAACCATGTTAGGTCGAGATCAGCCCACCCTTTCTTGGGCTGAGCTTGACTCAACCTATATATATTTAATATATATTTATTTATAATATAGTATATATTAAAATATTATACAAAAAATAAAAATAACAAAAAAATTATGATTTTTTCGTATGGTTTTCTATCAATTTTATTTAATATTAGACTGTACTTTTACACTATAAGATAGAAATCCAGTATTAAAACACCCGGTTTTCTATGGAATATTTCTAAGCAATTTAAAAAAAAAGTTTAAAAAATCTCAAAACTTTTAAATTAATCTTCCTTTTAAAAAAAATACTTTGTTTTCATTCATACAACTAAATCCTAAATTTTCAAAGCATATTTTCTCAAAAAAAAAAAATACATCTTTCTCATGTTTTAAAAATTCAAAAAATGAATAACATAACTAATTTAAGATTATTAATTAAGATCTGACCAAAATATCAAAAACACTCTACTAGTTATTTGTTAGGGTTTAAATGTAGACTTTAGTATTTGTGAGGTGTAAAACTACAAAATAGAGTATATCATCAGGTATTAAAGATGCAAGGTATAAAATAAATACGATGCTAAAATTCAGACTTTAGAATAGTTAGGATTTGATTTGATAAGTTAGAGACTTTCTCATAAAGAGAGATCTACTTTAAAATGTGAATAAGACCAATGAATAGAAAGTCGAAAAAAAAAAGCAATGAAACAATGACACGACTAAAAGATTGATATCTTCTTCTACGTGCAGGAGTGTCAAAGTAATAAATAACCCAGTAAGACCGGGGTTGAACCACAAGGAGGTTAATTGTACAAATTATAAACAACAACAATAACAACAACAACAACAACAACAACAACAACAACAACAACAACAATAAAGAAAGAGAAGAAGATGAGAACTTGAAGATAAAATATTAATGTAAGGATTAACCGATGATAATAACAAATGTCAAGGTTAGAGGATCCACTAATAGTATGTCAAACAAGTATAGTATAAACTCTTATTATTCAATTGGAAACCACCCACAAAAGAGGTTCCAATCAGATTATTTATTGTTAACATGATTACATTAGTCATCTTATTCGATTAATGCTAATACTTGTAAATCTCGTCAAGCATTCATGATTATAACTTATGTTAACAACAAATCAAATTTCTTTCATAACTTAGGTGTTGGTTATACCATACAGTATGGGCTATGAAAGTGTCAAGTATTTGTTGTACCAAGTGTTATACAATATAAATCAAGATTAGTCATTTAACAAGCAAAGTATTAAAGAGTGAATAAGATAACAAATACAAAACATTAAAATCCATATTAATTTTACACTATACTTATTCTTACATCATTAGTGTAACCTTTTCACCTTAACATAATAAACTTAGCTAAACATAATAAAAGAAAGAAAACTAAATAAACAAAATAAAATCATAAATAAGATAAGAGTTAACTACGTAAAGGAAAGTAAATGAAAGGCATAAACTTAATATTAATAAAAACAAAGCATAAACATTAGAAAAAATACAAAAATAGAAAGCAAGAGCATAATCTTGATCTGGAAACCGAGATGCCTAAATGCATGGCAAATACCTTCTTTTATAGGCCAAAATTAGGAACTATTGATTTGATGACTAATTAATGAGTGGGTGACCAACTCTTGACTTGGTGACAATCCTTATCTTCTCTTGTTTACCCAAAATATCATT
Source organism: Populus ilicifolia (assembly GCA_015708895.1). Taxonomy (NCBI): domain Eukaryota; kingdom Viridiplantae; phylum Streptophyta; class Magnoliopsida; order Malpighiales; family Salicaceae; genus Populus; species Populus ilicifolia. The sequence continues at coordinate 325,780 of SRLM01001453.1, read as the reverse complement.
GATAACGTCAAAATTGGAGCCATTTGAAAACATGAAAGTTATAGAAAATTGTTTCAACTTTCTTGTGTAAAACATTCAAGTCATTTGGACTTCTAAAACTCCATATATGAGCTAAATACTGAACAATACTCGGGCTGGAAGACAGATTCAGACTTCTTTGTTGTTGCTACAATTTGGATTTGAAAATGACCTTTTTAAATCTTGGGCTCTATATAAAAATTATAGGTCTATGTCTCACTTTTCCATCGTTAGAAAGTAGATCTAAATTTGAGATCTACAGCTCTAGATATGACATAATTATCAAATAGTATTCCAGTTTAGACTGCACCGATATCTCTTTTTGGAGTTTCGCCATCTTTTTGTCCTTTCAATTTCAGTTCTTAAATTCATTAATCAATCATTTTATTTATATGATAGGCCTGCATTAAAAATAAACATTTATCACAAATTAAAAGTATTTTATATTATTAGATACGTTATTATAAAACAAGCTTTATTTAAAGAGTTATTGATACTTCAAGTGCAAAATAATGATATAAAACCTTGATAAAAAAATATACTTTTAAGTATTAATCACACACCCCAACTAGTTTATTATTAGTCTTTAGTAATCAATGCATTAAAATAGAAAAAAATAATTTGTAAATTCCACAAAGTAAGGTATTTATCATTCAACTTCCATTAATCTATCTAGATAAACAAACTCTCATTAAATTTATATATTTGCTCAATACCTCTTAACAAGATATTAATAAACCTATCTTTTATTCTAAATATATCAACACATAATTAGGAGGCTTTCCTTGGAAGAAAACAAAATTTTTGTTCTAATGTTTAAGGTTAACTTCCTTGGGTTGGGATTATTATTTTTTTCTTCTTTTTTATTTATTTTTAATATATATATATATCTTATTTATTTTTTTGGCTAATGACTCCTAAACCAGCTAGTCTTAGGGCATTAGGTGTTGAGACACTCTTACGAGCTTAGTAACTCGGGTCGCAGATACTAATATGTAGATAGTACAATGTTTGATTTTCTTAAGCTTTTCTCCTCAACCCATATAACAAGCATTGAGTTAATAACTCCCAAGTCAGTTGACTTTAGGATATTAGGTGTTAAAGCACCCCTTCGGGCTTAATTACTTAGGTTAGTGAGGTTACGAAACCAAACTTATCTACATTTTTATTATCATCATTTTTTTTGCTTTTTTTTTAAAAAAAATTATATATTATCCCTTTCCCTTAGTTGTTACCTTTAACAAAAAAAACATAAATAATATAATAATCCATTATGCAACCCACAATCATATGTTAAAATATATATGTATAAATTAAGGTTTAATAATACATGTTAAATGAGTATATGAGCAAAATTAAGTGATAGTAATGCGAGAGTTTGTAAACCTGAATGTTTTAAGAAGTATTATGATAGACCTTATTAAGAATGATTACTAAGATGTGTCTCAAAAGTCATAAAAAGATCTCTTTTACTTTGTCATCATAGTAACAATAATTTTACACATGCTTTATGAAATAGACAACACATTTAGTTTTTTTTTTTTAGCTACTACCTTATCCCCTCCAACCAAAATGAGACATTGTCCTCAATGTTCTAAGGTAGAAAGATAGAGCATAAAAGATATCACCTGAAATAATAAATATTGACAAACTTGAAACACACTAAAACAAATATAAAAAACAACAAAACATAATAATAAAACCAAAAGACACAAAGATTCACAAATGAAGGCTCAAATCCAATCTAAGCTTTTTACGGCTTTCCTTAGTTGACCATTTTATGTGACTCATGGAAAGATCAATTACAGGAGTGAAAGATTGTAGTTGGTCAATCAATTGTTCAGTAGCAGCAACAGAGATTATGATTTGTCGTGCAGAAGATGTTAGAAATTCCTGTTCCACAACATGATTAAAAAAAGACAACAAATTATCATAATAACCATTAACATTTAACAAACCTATGAGTTTATGGTAAATGTACAGTTGGGCCCAAGAGGAAATATGAAAGATTTCTTCTAATATGCCTAAACCACCTAGTAAAGCAATGAAGACATCAGCATGGTTAAACATTGCATTCATTCCAGCTGACATTGTGGAGACCTGAAGTTCCTCTCTAATTGTTTTTCCAATGATGTCCCCTTATACTAAAGCTTCAAGGACAACCCCCAAAACTTGACTACCTCTTAAAAATATAGCTATTGACACACCTCCTATTAACCCAAGGCTGCCTTCCACATACACTAAATGAATCTTTCTCTGAGTTAGCACCTGACCAAAATGATTTGCTGATTCTAAAAACTCCTTTTCTCTTTCAGGACTAGATCCACCAAAAACACAAATATTTCTTATATGATGACCTGACGAACTTGCTATTTCTACACACTTCTATATTTGTTGAATGCATGGGTTGAGTAGAAATGAAAGGAAGGAAGAAAAGATTTTATAGATGAGAAATTGAAAAGGCAATCATACCACCTATATATAGGCCAGCTAGAGTCTCATACACCCTCGCTCTCTCTATTTATGTATTTATTTATTTTTGAAAAAAAAACATGTGTATATATAAGTAATTATGATTGTGGCTCACATCTTCCCTTGGTTTTACATCCAAGAATGGCTTAAACGCCCTCTATTGGTCGGGGATAGGCTTCCCATCCAGTTTTCTTAAAAAATAGCAAATAAGGTCTTTTTTAGTCAGATTCTCAAGACTATATCAAGCATGTTCTTTATGAAAATGGGTTCATAAGTCATGAATTGCGCGATGTTTATCTCGATTATGATGAGACTTAAAAGTCAATAGAAGATTATTTAAAGACTCTTTGTGGTTTGAAATAAATCTCATCCTTTGACAATTTCACAGGTTTTGCAGGATGCATGTGATTCCTTGAATATGGTGGGCCAGTAAAATCTGCTTTGTAAGATTTCTACAGTCCTCTTTTTTAATGAGAAATGATCCCCACATATGCCTTAGAGTGATAAAATTTAATGAAAGTACTTACCTTATTATTGAGAATGCATCTTTGAAATATTTAATCAGGACAATATTTGAATATGTTAGGGTCATCCTAATAAAAGTTCACTTTGTTCAAAAACTTTTCTTTGTCTTAGGTACTCCAATCAGCTGGCAAATCTCCTAAAGCAAGAAAATTGATATTTTTATCATACCAAGGCATTGAACTAAGAGAAAGTAAGGATTCATCAGAAAAGTAATCATTGATTGGTGTGATATCAAATGTAGAATTTATTGTTACTGTTGACAAAAGATTTGCATCAATATTTTCAGTGCTTTTTTCATCCATGATTTCTTCCTTAGAATAAATCATTTGCAAATCTTCAGATTTATCCAACTCATTTTTACTTAAAGTAGATTCAAGTTGATTATAAACTAATTTATCAATATGATCTACTTCTTGTAAATCACATTATCATCTATAAGTTGCTTGCAAATGTTGAAAATATTCATCTCCAATGTCATATTTCTAAATGATAGATTCATCTGTTTATTCCTACAATTAATCAATGCATTAGAAGTTGCAAGAAACAAACGTCCTAAAATAACAGGAAATGAATTACATACTTCAACAAGTTGTGTGTTCAATACAATAAAATCCATAAGATAAATGAATTTATCGACTTGTACTAACACATCTTCAATTATTTTTCTAGGCACTTTTATAGATCTATCGGTAAGTAAAAGAGTTATAGAAATTGGTTTTAACTCACTTAGATTAAGACTTTGAAAAACTGGATATGGAAGTAAATTCACACTAGCTTCAAAATCAAGTAAGGCTTTTTTAATTTTATGTTCTCCAATAAAGCAAGAAATTATAGGACAACCAGGGTCTTTATATTTCAAAGCATTATTGTTATGAAGAATGACACTTAGTTGTTTGGCTAAAAAGGCTTTTTCCTTCACATTTAGTTTCCTCTTCACAGTGTATAGATCTTTAAAAAAATTTAGCATAGAAAGGAATCAGTTTAATAGCATTCAGCAAAGGTATATTGATTCTTACCTATTTGAAAGTTTTAAAGATTTCAGAGTTATGATTGACTTTTCTTTGTTTGGTCATGACATGAGGAAATGGAAGTACTAGCAGGGAATCAGTCGTTTCTTTGTAATTTTCAGATTCAACCCCTTCCTTACCCTTAGAGATTGACTCATCATCTTTCTCACAAGGTTCAAGAATTGATTTTTGAATAACCTTACCACTACAAAAAGTGATGACTGATTTGACTTGATCTATGTGTTGACTTCCAGTACTACTTGTATTTGCATTGTATAGCCCCTTGAGGTTTTATTGTGGTTGAGATGGAACTTACCTCTATCTTGAAAACTAAGAGCAGATGTGAATTTTGCAAGAGTATCTTTAAAATCTATTATGTTTTGAGCAAGTTGAGTGTTGATTGTCTCTTGCTTTTCAATAAACACATACAAAATTTTCTCAAAATTTCTTATAGGAGGTGGAGCATAAGGAGGTGTATAGCCATGAGAATTGTAGAAATTGTGATGTGTTTGAAATGATGGTTGTGAAGTTTGTACATTGTTATCATCACTTTTTCAACTGAAATTTGGGTGATTTCTCCAACTAGGATTGTATATTTTCGAGTATAGGTAATGGTTGGCCCATTGAAAAGTATTTAAAGCATAAGCTTGTTCATGGAGACATTCCTTAAAAGAAAGTAAGGTTAGACAGTTACTGGTTGAGTGTTCATTTGTTTCATATTTTTGACACACAATGTTTTTAATAGATTTTAATTGATCACTCCTTTTCAATTCTAGTGCCTCAACTTTTCTAACGAAAGATGCAAACTTAGCTTGAAGGTCATGATCTTCCCTAAGATTGTATATACCTCCGCTAGATGTATGAGATTGAGTTTTACTTGATGTCTTATAAGTACCCGCGGTATCCTAATTTTGAGCATTTTCAGCTAACAAGTCTAAATACTACATTGCTTTCTTAGGGTCTTTATCTTCAAAAGTTCCATTGCACATCAATTTAACTATCTACCTTTCTCTAGGTGTTAACCCTTCATAAAAATATGAAATCAATTTTCATGTTTCAAAACCATAATGAAGGCAAGTATTTAGTAAGTCTCAATACCTATCCCAATATTGGTAAAATATTTCTCCTAGTTTTTTAGTGAAAGTAGTGATTTGTCTTTTGAAAGAGTTTATTTTGTGAGATGGAAAAAATTTCTTTAAAAACTATTATTGCATTTTATCCCAAGCATGAATGGATCCTGGTCTCAAATTTTATAACCATGTTTTAGCTTTATCTTTTAATGAAAAAGGAAAAAAGATTTAATCTGATGGTGTTCATACTATAATTTGAATCATTATATATGTTACAAACTTACTTAAATTCCTTTAAATGCAAGTATGAATTTTCTAATTCTAAGCCATGAAAAGAAGGTAAAAGTTGAATAATGCCTGACTTAAAATTAAAATGAGATGCATCAGGAAGAAAAACTATACATGATGGTGTACTTGTTCTTGTGGGATTCATATGGTCTCTAAGTGTTCTAGCATGTTTATTCTTATTATTCTCATTATAAAGTGATTGATTATCTTCTTCGGCCATATTTTTTAAAAATAATGAGGATACCCTAGAAAGTCTATCACTTGATGTATGTGGACCACACTCTCATGCATGTGTAGGGATAGAATAAAAGAAAAAAGAAGAGACAAGAAACAAACTTATATACAAGAAAAGTGAAAAGAAAAAATAAAATAAATACTATAATTTATACAAGAACTTACCTCCCCAGTAACGACGCCAAAAACTTGACATGACTAAAAGATTGATGTCTTCTTCTAAGTGCAGGAGTGTCAAAGTAATAAATAACCCGACAAGATCGGGGTCGAACCATAGGGAGGTTAATTGTACAAATTATAATCAACAATTATAAACAACAACAATAGCAATAAGAATAATAATAACCATAACAACAACAACAACAACAACAAGAATAATAGTAATAGTAGTAGTAAAGAAAGAGAAGAAGAAGAAGAAGATGAGAACTTGAAGAAGGAATATTAATGTAAAGATTAAACGATGATAATAACAAATGTCAAGGTTACAGGATCTACTAATGGTATGTTGACACGACAAAGAGATTGATGTCTTCTCCCAAGTGTAGGAGTGTCGAAATAATAAATAACCCGGCAAGACCGGGGTCGAACCACAGGGAGGTTATTGTACAAATTATAAATAACAACAACAACAATAATAACAATAATAATAATAATAAAGAAAGAGAAGAAGATGATGATGATGATGAGAACTTGGAGATAGAGTATTAAAGTAAAGATTAAACAATGATAATAACAAATGTTAAGGTTAGAGGTTCCACTAATGGTATGTCAAACAAGTATAGTATAAACTTTTATT
>SRLM01001453.1:166744-318775 GCA_015708895.1 Populus ilicifolia | reverse complement strand
AGGACAGATTCGGGCTTCTTTGTTGTTGCAATAATTTGGACTTGAAAATGGCCTTTTTAGATCTTGGGCTCCATATGAAAGTTGTAGGCCTATGTCTTACCTTTCCATCCATATAAAGTAGACCTAAATCTGAGATCTATAGCTCCAGATATGACCCAATTACCGAATAGTGTTCCGGTTTGGATTGCACTGACATCTCTTTTCTAAGTTTGATCATCTCTTTGCCTTTGCAATTGAAGTTCTTAAAGTCATCAATCAATCATTTTATTTATGTGATAGGCCTGCATTTAAAATGAACATTTACTACAAATTAAAGGTATCTTATATTATTAGATAGATTATTATAAAACGTACTTTAGTTAAGGAGTTATTGATACTTTAAGTGCAAAATGATGATATGAAACCATGATAAAAATGCACTTTTGAGTACTAATCATATGTCAAACAAGTATAGTATAAACTCTTATTATTCAATTGGAAACCACCCACAAACGAGGTTCCAATCAGATTATATATTGTTAACATGATTGCATTAGTCATCTTATTCGATTAATGTTAATACTTGTAAATCTCGTCAAACATTTATGATTATAACTTATGTTAACAATAAATCAAGTTCCTCTCATAGCTCAGGTATCGGTTATATCATATAATATGGGCTACGAAAGTGTCAAACATTTGTTGTACTAAGTGTTATACAACATAAATTAAGATTAGTCATTTAAGAAGCAAAGTATTAAAAAGTGAGCAAGATAACAAATATAAAACATGTTAGTATCAAACATTAAAGTTCATATTAAGTTTACATTATACTTATTCTTACACCATTAGTGTAACCTTTTCACCTTAACATAATAAACTTAGCTAAACATAATAAAAGAAAGAAAAATAAATAAATAAAATAAAAACATAAATAAGATAAAAAGTTAACTAAGTAAAGGAAAAGAAATGAAAGGCATAAACTTGATATTAATGAAAGCAAAGCATAAACATTACAAAAAATACAAAAAGAGAAAGCAAGAGCATTATCTTGATCTTGATCTGAAAACCAAGATGTCTAAATACATGGAAAATACCTCCTTTTATAGTCCAAAATTAGGAACTATTGATTTGATGACTAATTGATAAGTGGGTGACCAACTCTTAACTTGGTGACAATTTTTATCTTCTCTTGTCTGCCCAAAACATAATTGATAACGTCAAAATTAGAGCCACTACATAAAAATTATAGAAAATTATCTTAGCTTTCTTGTGTAAAACATTCAGGTCATTTGGACTTCTAAAACTCCATATATGGGTTAAATACTGAATAGTGCTCGGATTGGAAGACAGATTCAGACTTCTTTGTTGTTGCTACAATTTAGATTTGAAAATGGCCTTTTTAGATCTTGGGCTCTATATGAAAATTATAGCTATATGTCTTACCTTTCCATCCATATAAAGTAGATCTAAATTTGAGATCTACAACTCCATATATGACACAATTACTAAATAGTATTCTGGTTTGGACTGCATCGACATCTCTTTTTGGAGTTTAGTCATCTCTTTGTCCTTTCAATTTCAGTTCTTAAATTCATAAATCAATTCTTTTATTTATGTGATAGGCTTGTATTAAAAATAAACATTTACCACAAATTAAAGGTATCTTATATTATTAGATATATTATTATAAAACATGTTTTAGTTAAGGAGTTATTAATACTTCAAGTGCAAAATAATGATATAATACCTTGATAAAAAATGCACTTTTAAGTACTAATCAAACAACAATGTAACTTATCTTAGATAGAGTGTACAAGGGTGATGTGTCTTCCCCTTGCACAACAAATCCCTTGCTTAGATTTTCGCAAACCATAGGTTCCTAGTAACCATAATATTAGGTGATGACTTCTAAATGTTAATCCACTACCAGAAATTCACTTAATACCAATGGCCTTATCGATGAAATACTTCTATCGATGATTTAAGGTAACGATTACCTATAGAATTTTTCTCATCCATCATTCCACTGGTATATACCGACATACATATGCGGTCAGTATTTACTAATCAAATGACAGATAAAATATTCAAAATTAAAAAAAAAAAAATCACTAACGTAGAGGTTTTTGCAAATGATTTTACCGGCGGACTCATTGAGGGATTTAAAATGGAAACTCCATATGTGACATGATCAATTCACCTTTTGAAATACCAACAGAATCACCGAGGGATTCAAACTAAAATCTCTATTCAGTGATGTGCTTTGTTTACTGTTAGAATAGTTGATAGACTCACAGACAGAATAATTTTGTCAGTGAGTCCGTCAGTAAATGTTAATATATATCCACTCTGTTGACCCTCTCCTCCTCTATTTCTTCCTTTTCTTCCTCATCCCAACTCTTCCTTATTGCAAACAGCTAGCCCTTCCCAAAAAAAATCTCCCTTTTCTCAGCACAATAAGTAGTATTTTTTGAAGTTTTGTGGTCACAACATTCATGTTCTGATTTACCGATAAATTTTATCAGTTTTGTATGTAATTTTGTCTTTTTTAAATTTTAACATTTAAATGTCAATTATATTATTTTTTTTAGTATATGTATTTTATTAGTATATGTACATATTTTATTGTTATTTCTCAAACAAACTGATAATATATGAATGTATAATTTTATACTTGTTATGGTTTGTTTTAGATTTTATAAAATTATATGTGTTTGTAAATTATTGAAACTTTATTGAATTACAGATGTTGTTTTGAAATAATTAATAGTCTGTTTAACGAGTTTGTTTTAATTTTTATCAATAGTATTGCAAAGTTGTAATTTTCATAAATTTATATGGACGTTGAAAATTGATACTGAATATTTAATATTTGTGAGAAGTTGTAATTAGTTTGTTAGATAATCTCGAGGTAAACTAATATTTTTACAAATTTATTTACCTAACATAGTTAATTAATACATGTTGTTATTATAATTTTATAAAGGTTAATTAGAATTCATGAATGATCGTTCATGGATGTATCAAAATTCATCACAATTAGTATCGAACTCCTAATCTAAGGAGTTTGTGGCCTTGCAGCAACACATGGCTCATCTCATCAAAAAATACGACCACCTATCAACGGAGTATACACAACTCAAAGCGAATTATGAATAGCTTTGTCAAATGGTCATGAACATGACATTATAAAGTGGTGATACATGTGCATCTCCTTCTCTTTGGCTGTATAACAACCAACCTTCTCCTCCTTGTTCTCCTCCTCCAACTCCACCATTATATTAATTTGTAATAAATATTATTTAATTTTAATAGTTAATTTAATATTTTTTTTGAAATACATTCATTTTATTAATGAATATTATTTAAGTTTATTTTTTTAATGTTTAATGAAAATTTTATTTGCATAATTCTTTTTTTACTATTAATTTATATAATTTTATATTATGTATTTTAAATAATTTTTTAAAAACATATTTAAAAATAATCATAGAGGGTTTTACCAACAGACTATATTCGTCGGCATTTGACATCTTCGTGATGAATTTATAGATGGAATTAATTCATCGGCATTTTACAATAGCTTGATGTAAATTTTACAATCATCGACAACCTGCTAATAGAAATGGTTTATTGGTATTTCACACACTCACCGATAGAATACATTCGTCAATATATTTCAAGTGAGAATTTTTTTTGGCACGCAATTTCTGTCTGTAAAAGCATTAGCGATTGTTGTTTTTACTGACTGATGTAGCAACAGAATGAGGTATTACTGATGAAAGAAAAGCAACGAAATGTCTTTGTCAATGATGTCATCGATAAAAAAATTACTGACAAACTATGAATTATAGACCGATTGAATAGTTTCGTTAATAAAACTATGAAATCTTATAGTGATCATAATTTTATGATTAAATTTAAAAACTTTTTCCAATAACACACACTTTCTTAGGAGGCAATATAAAAACCTTATTGTTGTCAGCAACATCGTGGCGTACGTTGCAACATGTGTGTATGTAATGAAATGAACATTGAAAAAGAAGTTTGAAATTTGAATAATACTAAAGAGGTACTAGAGGCATCAGTTAATATGAAGACTAAAAGTTTGAAAATGATTAGTACCTAGAAAGGTAATAGAGGTGTCATTTGACATGAAAACTAGGAACTTAAATTTTGAGAAATGCCAAGAGAGATTTAAAGGTGTCAATTGATTTGACAACCAAGAATTTCAATTTTGATTATACCTAGAAAGGTACTAAAGATGTGAGAAAATTTGATGATTAAGAATTTAGAATTTGATGTTACTACGATGATTTTAGAGGCGTCGGTTGATCTAACAACCATAAGTTTAAAAGTGACAATTACCTAAAGAGTTATTGAGATGTCAGTTGATTTAACAATTAGAAACTTGAATTTTAACTAATGCCTAGAGAGGTATTGGAGGTGTTAATTGATTTGACAATTGAGAACATAAATTTTGACTAGTAACTAGATAGGTGTTAGAGGCGTCAAAAAATTTAACGATCATGAATCTAGGATTTGATTAATACCTAGACAGTAGTAGAGGTGTCAATTGATATTATGACTGGAAAGTTTAAAATTTGATTAGTCCCTTGTAATAAGATTAGAGGTATCGATTGATTGAATGGTTAGAGTGATTGTTCGCCTCTAAATTCCTTAATCAGTTGTTCATGACATAAAAAGTTATTAGAAACTGATTATCTTAATATGTTAATTGTTGCCTTATTTCTCTTACAATATAAATTAAATTTTTTTTCAGGATCTTCACATATTTAAAATATACAATAAATAACTTAGGTTGCATCTATTAATTGTTAATATTGTTGTTAGGATTGGTGTAAACTCCTATAATTTTAGAAAACATCTTTTGTTATTTAATTAAATTCAATGTCTTAGTTATGCTAGAAAACTATAAAATGTTCTTCACTTTTACTAATTAACTTATAATGTAAGAGATTTAACATTTTATCCTTTTATCTTTCATTTATGTTATGTTCTATGGTGTGGGCATGGCATAATTATTAACATGTACGTGATGATGAGTTGAAGAGTTAAATGTGATATATCCTTGATTATGTGATATGTGAAAATGGTTCAGAATGATTGAACACTTGATGAATTGAGATTTTGCAGAAAATTATAATGATGCTAACACTTGGGAAGATTTTTTTACAAACAACATTTTACCAAAATTTTGATAGGAACTTAACTGACACGATCTAAAGATTGATGTCTTCTCTCAAGTGTAGGATTGTCAAAGTAGTAAATAACCCAGCAAAACCAGGGTCAAACCATAGGGAGGTTAACTATATAATAGTAGTAGTAGTAGTAGTAGTAATAGTAGTACTGGTGGTGGTTTAAAGAGGACTTTGAAATGTAAGATTAGTGTAAAAATTAAACATTAATAAAAACAATTGTTAAGGTTAGAGGATCCACTAATAGAATTTCAAACAAGTATAGTATAAACTATTTTTATCACTCAATTGGAAACCATACATAAATAAGGTTTCAATCAGATAATTTGTTATTAGTAACTCATTATAAATTGTTAGTATAATCATGTTAATTATCTTATTTAAGTAATACTAAACTTTTAAATATTGTTAGGAATTCATGATGCTAACTTGTGTTAACAACAAATCAAGTTATTTTCATAGCACAAATGTAGATTATACCATATGGTTGGGTTATGAAAGTGTTAAACAGTTGTTGTACCAAATGTTATACAACACAAATCTAGATTAACAAGAAAGGTATTAAGAATTAATAAGATAAAAATGATAAGACATGTTAATAACAAGTTGTTTAGGATATAAACATTGAAATCCATATTAAGTTTATATTATACTTATTCTTACATCATTAGTGTAACATTTTCACCTTGATATAATAAACTTAGCTAAACATAATAATAATAATAAAAAACATAAATAAACAAGATAAGAACATAAATAAGATATAAATTAACTAAGTAAAGGAAAGGAAATGAAAGACATAAGTAAGATATTAATGAAAGCAAAACTTAAGCATTACAAAAGTATAAAGAAAAAGAGCAAGAATATGATTTTGATTTAAAAATTAAGATGCCTAAATGCATAGAAAATGTCTCCTTTTATGGCCAAAATTTGGAATAATTGATTTATTGACTAATTATAGAGTGGGTGACCACATCTTAACTTGGTGACATTTTTTATTTTCTTGTATGAACAAATTATCATTGTTAACATCAGAATTTAAAAAGATTGTCTTTATAAAAGTTCAAGGAAATTGTCTTAGCTTTCCAAAAAAAATATCGATGCATTCGGACTTCTAGAACTTAAGATATAGGCTGAACACTGAATAATATCTAAGCTGTAGGACAAATTCAGACTTTTCTGTTATTGCTACAATTTAAACTTGAAAATGACCTTTTTGAATCTTAGACATTTCATAAAAGTTTTAGGCCTATATCTTAGCTTTCCATCTATATAGAGTAGACTAAATTCAAGTTCTACAACTCTAGTTATGATCTAATAACCAAATGGTGTTCCATTTAGACTGAACCAATATTTATTTTCTAATCTTAGCCATTTCTTTGTCTTCTCAATTTCAGTAGTCAAACTCATTAATCAATCCCTTGATTTATATGATAGGCTTGTATTTAAGATCAATGTTTATCATAAATTAAAGGTATCTTATATTATTAGATATGTTATTATAAAACATGTTGTAGTTAAGGAGTTATTAATATTTCAAGTGTAAAAATAATAATATAAAAACTTGATACAAATACACTTTTAAGTACTAATCATTAACACATTAAAGAACATGAATAGAAACAATTACCCTAATTATTTATGGTTTCACATAAGTTGAATATGTTGAATTGAATTGTAATAAGTTAGGTTGTTGCCTATATAGCTCTTGATTTTAGAAATTACATAAAAGATATTAGGGGTGTGAATATTTATGCTTTTAGTTGGTTAAATAATGTCCCTCTTAAACATTGGTTTAGGTATATGTTTGATCATTACGTAAAAGTAAAAATATAACTGGCAATATAACATAAACCTTTAATAATTAGATTGATAAATATATAAGTTTTTCAATTGTTATGTTATTAAAGAAAGTTATATATGGCTAGGTTTCATAATAGATTTTGTTTAGGCTTCAATTTGAGAATTAAAAAACACATTTTTTTTTCAAGAAGTTGTTGGATAATCATATTGAGAAGATAATAAATATGAGAATGATTCCATCTAGTTTTGATAAGTATCAAGTTTATTGGGGCCAAACTAGGCTTTGTGTTTATTTAAAGAAAGGACAATATTTATATGGTGAGTTAATGCTAATTAAAATTTCATGCAAACATATGTTGCCTTATGTGCATCATAAAAGAATTGAATTTGGAGATGTTTGTCATATATACTAAGACATTGACATATTTAGAAAAGTATACTTTAAGGTTGTGCACCTTTTTCTAAAAGTTGTTCTCAACCTAAAAAAGATGTCATTGTTTTTTCCTTTAACTTAAAAATGAATATTAGTAGACCAAAAGAAAAAAGAAGAAGAAGAAGAAGAAGAAAGATAGTAATGGTTGTATAATAAAGAAAAGGGATTCCACATTTAAATTTAGAAATTGCAAATGGTATGGTTATAATTCAAGAACATGCCAAAAAGACAATGCCAAATAGACTTCAGGTGGTAATGGTTGTAGAACTGAGAAGGGGTCCAATATTTTTATTAAAAAGGGCTTAAAAAGAGGTAGAAATGAGAGAAGATCAAGTAGTAGTAATAGAAAAGGCTTAAAAAGTGACAGAGGTGATGCTAGTGCGTCCTTCTCATAATCCTTAACCTAAAAATGAGTGATTTCAGTTTCTATAAATTCATAATTCTATTAGTTTAAAATGAATATCTACTTTGACTAATCTATTTCATCTTTTAAATACAAATGAGTGAATTAAGATCCAACAACACTTAACCCAAAATAGTTATGCTGGTTTAAAGATATACTGATCTTGAGTAAACTATAGTCTATTTAATTATTAAAATATCATAAAAATTATGTTATTTATATAGATTAGTGCTAATAAGAATGTTGTTATATTTGACTATTGATGTTATATTTAAAAGATTTTGCACTATGAATGTTGTGTTATAAAATATAATTGGCTAAATACTTTATTTCATTAGTTTGACATGAACAAGATAATAGATACAATTATTAATATCACACAAACTAGATTTATTACCAATAAAAATTTTAAATTTATGAAACTAAACTCCATATTATGATTCTTTATCCAAACTTTATGTAAGTCATTTTTTATTGTCTTTAGTTTATCAAGTATTCACTCGACATCATGAGAACCTACTCCACCTATTCTGATTAATTATATCATATTTATAAGTTCACACCCATCAATAATTTGTTTTTACATAACCAATCATCATATTTATAGAAAAGCCTGTCTCACTAGTTTTTATTTCCAATATCTTTACAGTTGTTGTTTTCCACATTTCATACCCCTATTACTTTTTAACTTAAATCTATCTAAAATGTTTCAACTTCATAAAATGCTAAGAGTTGATGAAGATGATAATAAGTTAATGATATTAATGAACGTTTATTTGTCAAATTTGATAGTATTGGCTATGATTTTTGTGTTGATGATTATTAGGAAATGTAATTTTTATGTTAATGGTGATTTTTATGTGGAAGTTTAGGTAATATAATTGTGGTAGCATGATGTGGGTGAAATTTATGTTTTTGAGCTTCTAGAGATTTTGCTAAACATATGGTGAAATATTGTGTGTTTTTTTTCTCCTAGAACTTAGACGGAAAGAATGGTGAAGTTGTGTATTTTTTTCTACTTAAATTTTATTGGATTGTGGGTGAAAGATTAGGTTTTTTCCCTTAAATAATGGTGAATGATGGTATTTTTATAATATTCATAAAATAAGGGCAACAACTCTTTTTATGAAAATAGGTGCAAAGGTGACAAAATATCATTTTAATTATTGTTCAGGCTTAGGAGTTTTTTAGTCCTTAAATAAAAAATAATAGCAAATTTATAAATAATTAGATATTTTTTATTGATTTTTTAGACACACCAAGTACAAGATATAAATTTGTTACAAGTGAAACAAAGTTTAGATTGCAAAGTATGATTCTTTAAAATTTAGTAGGCATTTGTAATTTTAACCAAACAATAGGATGTTAAGAGTAAATATTTTTTCTTAACTATAACTTATAATTTTGTTTTATAATAGCAATGTAACAATAATCCCCACTACAATACACATGTAAGAACATTGTGCACAACAAAACATATTCTATAATATAAAACTATGATAACATAACTTATAACTTTTAAGGATCAAATAGAAAAATAAAATAAAATATAATAATAAAAGTATAAAACACATAAAAAAATTAAGGGATTGAGACAAAAAAAAAACTCTCATCAACAATAACGTGAATAATCTAATATGAGAGGATGAATACTTAACAAATGATAAACTTTCTTTTTCAATATAAATTTATTGACATCAAGATTTATATTTTTTTTATAGTCAGAGTAGGTCTAGCTAAAAGCTTTCTCTATCCTTTTCTTTTTTTTTTTGATAGCTTTCTTATAATTTTTTTTTAAATATTAGAAACTATTTTTTTAAAAAAAGCTGAATGTCGAAGATAAATTTTTTAAAAACTACAGGGACTAAAATATAGAAAAAAATGCCCCTCAAACTATGCAATTTTTTTTGGTTAATGTTAGCCCTTATTCTTTCAATTTTTTTTTAATAATAATCTATGATACTATTTTGTAATAATAATTTTTAATATGATATAAGAATAATCTCTATTACATCATATAGTATATATGATAGCATGCATAAAACATATCTTAATAGATAAAACCATGAAAAAGAATAAAAAACCATATCTCAATATGATGATACGATGATGATGATGATTAAAGCATAAAGAATAAAAACATTGAAAAAGAAAGGCGGCTAATGTAAGAGGGTTAAAATTGAACTAGTAATAAAATATTTTTTAAAGATTTTTTTATTTAATTATAATATTAAGTTGTTGGCAATTATTTAATTGAGAGCACTTTTCAAAGTAAAGAAGTCAATTGCTATCATCCTATGAACTGGAAAATAGGTTGGTGATGGATGCTTTATGAACGAAGAATCAATTCATCAAACATTTTCTCTCCCTAGTTTTTTTTTTTTAAGCCTCCTGCCAGATTATGAAAAATATGGATCAACGTACATTCATTTCCATCAATTATTGCACTATTTTTTTAATCATAATTAATGCTCTCTCAAGAATAAACTAAAAAAATAATTCTATCATTTGATAAACTTACACCACCACCTTAACTCAATTTTATTTGTTCATTTATTTTTTCCTATTTATTTAATTTGACAATATTCCCAATTTAAAAACACACTAGCTTTTCTCCTCTTTTTTTTTCCCTAATATACCAGCCAGTTTTCAGGCTCTCCTACCAACCTTCCTACCTACCGTTGTTCTGTCTGCCTCAGCACCACCGGTACAATTTTTTATGCTTCCGGCCCCCACCACCCGTCAGCCTCAAACCCTCTCAACCACCCCGGTTTTAGATTTTAGTCGGGCAGGATTTCGGTTTTCGAGGTTCTTCACTGTGTGAATATTAAAAGTTTTAATTTATATTAAAATTATCCATGCATTAAAATTATCGAGAAATATTAAAAGTATTAATTTAATATTTTTTAAAATAAATACATTTTGTAAGAAACAGCGAGGAAACAAAAACTAGAGCGTTTGTGAACGGTCAGTAATCGGTAAACACGGCATCCATCAACGTCAAGCGATTGGTAGGATATAAAGACAAGCAAGCGTATGGTACGAGCGCGTGAATTACATTTCTGCTTGAGTTGACTCCAAAAGGTGTGGTGTCTTTAACACATGATTAATTGTCGTGTTGCTTTAATTTATATTTATTTTAAAATGATATTATTTTAATTTATATATATAAAAAGCTTAAATGGAGTTATTTTAAAATAAATTTGTAAAAAAAAAAACCCTACAATATCATATCAGTACATGCCCAAGAGATATTAGATTACCGTGTACACATTGATTAGCTTAAATAATTAATATACCTTTATAGAAGAAATTAATTATGGGAAATGCCATCTGTAATTAAAAAGAAAAAAAACTCAACTATGACAGGATCCGAACCTAACATATTTATCATCCAAGCCAAACCCCCCAGAGGCATTAGATTATACTTTTGAATAACATTATATCTGTCATTTTTATAAAAATAAAATAAAATAAAAAAACTTAAATTTGTCATTAGCAATGCCCACTTGCTCCGTTGACCATGCATCCTAGTAAAACGTCGTCGTCATTAACATCAAAAAGATGGTGCGTGTACAATTCTGGCAGTCAATTCATGTTTCCGTGATTCATCGTGGATTGGATTCAAATTATTTTTTCAACGCACAAAAAGAAAAAAAAAACCTAACTCGCTTTTCACAATATATATATATATATTATCTTCTTGATTTATATTTTTTTTAAACCGTGAAAAGCGAGTTACCACCTTTTTTTTTTTTGCGTTGAAAAAGTAATTTGAATTCAATCCATTATAATAATAATAAAATAAAATAAAAATTATGTGTGCTAGGCTAACTAAAGATTGAGATAGTAAATTAATATAAAACTAAATATTAAGATATTTGACAAAGTATTTTGTTAAATATATTTAATCACACAACAATAAAATTATGTATTGTAAGAAAATAATTATTTCAACTCCATTGAAAAACAACATTTCTAGTACGAATTCTTTTTTTTTAATTAACATATTTGTTTCCAAATTCTTTTTCATGGATTCTTCATTTGAAAAAAATAGCACACAATTAGAATCAACTTTGTTACCTAATTAATGTGCTCTTCTTTTTCTTTTTTTTTCATTTGACTTTACCAGAATAATTATTTTTTAAACAATAATTTATCAAAACCATAAATGCAAGTTTTGATAAAAATATAAAAAAGAATATTCCGTTATTTTTCACATGAATATATTAGAAAATAAAAGAAAGATGCCCACTCATGCGTGGCCATGAGGAACTTTTCGAAATATATATATAATTTTTCTTACCATAGTTTCTTACAGTCGAGCTATAGTCAATGCTCGCAGAGATCTCAAAGCTTGTCTGAATCCTTATAAATTTCTTTACCTATTTTTTCTCCCGGTCAAGCGAGACCTTTCCTTCCGGTTTCCCATTATTTTGAAAACGAAATAAACAGATACGATGAGTCAGAGTAGACGAGTGGCCACCATCTCCTAATGCATGCAAAACATTTATCAAACACTGTATTTAAAGAAAAACATCTAACAAACATATATGTATGATAAATCTCACGCATTTTAATAAGTTGTAGGCATTTATCTTTTTTTTTTCCTATTATTTTTATGGATTTTTTTAATTTTATATTATTAACAATTGTATAATTTTTAATAGTTCTGGAATAACTCTAATTTATGTTATTAAAAAATAAATTTAAAATTTAATCAAATAAACTATTTTTATAGTTAACTAACCTTATTTCTAGTAATACTAAGTAGTAAAAATAAGTTTATTATATTTTTATTCTAATTCCAACATGTATAGATTTTGTGTCTTATAAGAAATTTTATTTTTATTTTTATTATAATTTCTTACTTCATAATCTTAAGAAAGGGGCATTGTATTTTAATTCTAACAATCAAGCAAATTTCACCCACTTTGTATTATTATTTTAATACTACAGCGAGCAAATGACAGCAGCACCACTACGGACGGAGTAGCTCTCTCCTTTTTCTCTCTCTGAAGAACCCAACCAAATCAACAGCTGCTCGGTTATATATATATCATCAACTTCCTCTCGGTTTGTATCATTCGTTGTCCTGAGAGAAAGAAAAGAGAGCTTCTTGAAAAACACACACAAAAATAAGAATAAAAATGGAGAAAGCATTTAACAGACAACAAGTTCTTCTTGCTCATCTGCAACCCACTTCTCCTTCTCCTCTTCTCTCTGTAAGTTTATTTTCCTTCCTTGCAGTCTTTTTTTTCTCAATGGACTAAATTGAAGGTGAGAATGGATTTCATTATTCTTTTCTTGTTGCCAGGCTTCAATTTGTGCTGCTGGGGACAGTGCTGCATATCATCGGACAGCTGCTTTTGGTGATGATATTGTGATTGTGGCGTAAGTTTCTTGATTTCTCTGGGAAAAAAAGAGAGGATATAATCTCAACCAATTTTTGCATGTATGTTTCGATGTGTATTTTCATTTTTTCCCTTGTTTATCTTTATGATCTTCGTTAAACTTGTTGAATGACAAGCAGTGCGTACCGTACTGCTATTTGCAAAGCCAGGCGTGGTGGGTTCAAGGATACCTTTCCCGATGATCTACTTGGATTTGTATTAAAGGTTAGCTCTTCCCCCTCTATTATGAAAATGATTTTTTTTTCTGGAAGGTTTGAATAGGACCATTTAATATAGACCACAGTTTTTGGATCTTTCTATTTGATAAAAGTTTGGACGTATATGTATGTTTTTGTGCTGCTACTGCTCCAATTATGGTAATTAAGTATTAGCCATGTTCATCTCTTGAGTTGACCAATTGTAAAACTTGATTGTAGGCAGTGGTAGAAAAAACAAATGTGAATCCAAGTGAAGTAGGGGACATCATCGTTGGAACCGTTCTGGCTCCTGGTTCAGAAAGAGCAATTGAGTGCAGGATGGCAGCGTTTTATGCTGGTTTCCCTGGTATAGTTTTGGTTAAACCCTTCTGCATTAGCCCTTCATATTTTTCGTTGGCATTTGAGTCCAATTTGTTCAGATTTGGACGCACAATTTTCGTGTGATTGACTTCATTACCAGAATTTTGATGTCGGTTGAAAAGATCTTACTGACTCGTTTGTTCCAACCAGATACGGTGCCCCTCAGAACAGTCAACAGGCAATGCTCATCTGGCCTACAGGCAGTTGCTGATGTTGCTGCTTCCATAAAAGCAGGATATTATGACATTGGTCAGGGTGATTCTAGAATATGTATCGTTTGTGGATGACCCTCTTTCTGCTAAACTTCATTTTGTCTTTTCAACGCAGGTATTGCAGCCGGGTTAGAGTGCATGACAGTGAACAGCATTAGGAGTGTTCCCCAAGTTAACCCAAGAGTAAAATCCCAACTGTATTTTTATGAAGAAATCATAAATTTTTTAAATGTTATCCTTGAACTTGAGTTGTGTTGTTAACAGGTAGAGACCTTTCAACAAGCCCGAGATTGTCTTCTTCCTATGGGTCTGACTTCTGAAAATGTTGCTGAGCGTTATGGTGTGACACGACAAGACCAAGATCAGGCTGCTGTGAGCTCCACTGATCATTCGAGGTTGTGTGATTTTTCAATTTAATTGTGTGATAGTCTTGACACCTTATCTTTTTGAACAGGTTGATTCTCATAGAAAAGCTGCAGCTGCAAGAGCATCTGGTAAATTCAAAGATGAAATAATCCCAGTTACTACAAAGGTAAATAAAACAATGAATAGTCAAGAGGCTTGCATTCTTTAATATTATTGTTGTTGCTATCATGTCTTCTAACCAATTATTTTTATAAAAAGATTGTGGACCCAGAAACTGGTACACAGAAGGTTATCACAATTTCAGAGGATGATGGCATTCGACCAAACACAAACCTGGCAGAGCTGTCCAGGCTGAAACCTGCATTCAAAAAGGATGGATCCACCACTGCTGGTACTCATGATACACATTGCTATTAAGGATCTTGTCAAAATGTATTCAATCTATCTTGATCGGCACATGTCATCAAATCTCATTTGAGTGCAAATTGTATAAATAGGCAATGCTAGCCAGGTCAGTGATGGTGCTGGAGCTGTACTTCTTATGAAAAGAAGCCTTGCTGCACAGAAGGGGCTTCCAATTCTTGGAGTGTTCAGGTACTAGTGTTTTGTTGCAAAGAGATGCTACCTTTAGTAGGTATCACACATGGCTCTTTCCATGTAAACCATGTCTTACCACAAGTACAAACCTTGAATGCTGATATTGGGTCAGCTAGTTGATTCCAGAACTATTTTGTTTGGCAAATCTTTTGCTACATTTTTTCTTGAAAAAAAAAAAATCAAAGCTAGGGAATTTTCCGGGTCATTGGAAGTGTTCTATTACCTTGGAATACAGATATGCTAAAGAATCTTCAGAAAGCAAAGTTGAGTCTACTTTTTTTTCTCGGTGTTGTTGCTGCATGATGCAAATTTTGAAGAAATTTCATGGATGGGTCAGTTTGGTATAAAGTTCTTGGAAGAGTTTCCTAGAATGGAGAGATTCATAAATCTAAGAAAGATGTCCTCCTAGTTTTTTAGTGAGACTACACTAAGACCTTGTATTGAAAGAATCCAATAACATCCATGAACATGGTGCAGAATTTAATCTGGCATTTACTTCTGCAGGAAGAGAAACTTTCACCTTCTCTATATTTTTTTCTACTTTCTGTGTCTTCCTCCGAGAATGTACATACTGCTTTATTCTGTTGTTGCAAGTTTTCAAATGAATGCAACTCTTGGAAATATAGCATTTTTTATCCAAGAATAAGCAGGAATTTGGTGCAGAAGTTCACAAGTGATTATCAGTGAAAACCTCAAATCTAGGAAGGAACTGAAAGTTCAGTAGAGGCTGTCATGATGAGTAAATAACATGTTGATGGAGAGTTGGAATTTCAAAAAAATTTCATGCTCTAACTTACAGTCATATGCTTTCCCTGCAGGAGTTTTGCTGCTGTTGGAGTAGATCCTGCTGTAATGGGCGTAGGCCCAGCTGCTGCAATTCCAGTGGCAGTGCAAGCTGCTGGACTTGAGCTTAATGATATTGACCTGTTTGAAATAAATGAGGTAGCGGGCTCAACAACCCCCCCACCCCCCGAATCTATAAGAGTGAGATTTTTTTGAGTTAAGGAACCTGCTGGTCTCTTTTCAGGCATTTGCATCACAATATGTTTATTGTATAAAGAAGCTGGAGCTTGATCCTGAGAAAGTTAATGTGAATGGCGGTGCAATTGCTCTTGGGCATCCTTTAGGCGCTACTGGTATTCACACTGACATTTTTTTCTGAGACTGAGTTTGTGTTTTAATTTTTAAATGCTTATGATTGTTTCTCAAGATAAGTTCCTAAAAAAATAACACAACATAAACAAATAATGTAGCATTCAACCTGAGAAGCTTAGCTTGGTGTTGATTTCTTTTAATGTCAGAGTCAAGCACACTTGTAAGCCACTTACTGCTACTTTTTGCCAGGTGCCCGCTGCGTTGGAACTCTTCTGAATGAGATGAAGCGTCGTGGGAAAGATAGTCGCTTTGGAGTGATCTCAATGTGCATAGGTCTCCCCCTCTCCCTCTCTATATTCAACTACACACTTAACATGACAAGATACTACTACAAACGACTTCATTCAATTCTTGATCTCTTGTAAATGTTTAGAAAATATATGCAGGCAACATCAAAGATTGCATTTCTGTTTAGAAAGAAAAATGTGACTAGTCAGTGGGATTTCAATAGAAAGGACTGGTCAGTGGGATTTCGTTATCTGGTCCGGTCCCTGTCATATGCTTTCTTGGCCAGATATTAAACAGAACTTCATAAAAAGTAGTTTAATAGTTGCTGTTCTTCCGTTTTTCTAGCTGATTTTGTGTTGGTTTCTTTTTTTGGCATTAGTAGATCATTAGACAATATTAGTTCACAGGAATATTAGTTCACAGGATGTACCAAAACGAGTAATAGGGCCACATTTTCTTGGATCATCTCCTTGCAACAAGAGTGGCTTCACTACAACTAGTTGGATGGTTTTGTAGCAGTTGAAAAATAGCGAATTGGGAAGGAGGGTTAATAGAGCATATAAAGATGCACAAATGCTATGCAAGTTTAGAGGAAACAGAAAGATTGGAATTCACCATGCTTCTTTCTATTTTCTGGATTTCCTTATGACCTCAGAAGTGCGGCTATATTTGCAGGGTCTGGCATGGGGGCTGCTGCTGTTTTCGAGAGAGGAGATTGTGTTGACGCGCTGTGCAATGTTCGAAAGGTGGAAAGCAACGACCTTCTGTCAAAAGATGCTCGTTAGATGCATTAATTTCATCATACTGAATTCATTTTGTTCCAACTTGGGAGATTATCAATATAATCATCTGCGAAAATTGCAAGTTGGAAAATAAAGCTAATCTTTATATGGATTGAGTTTGATGACCAGCTGTACCACAGGTCTGCTGAAGATTGGTTTTCATCTTTTAATAATCTCCTCCGCATTGTAACTTATCAGTTTTTGAGTATAGCGATTTGTTTCTGTTATTTTGAGGTTCATAATTCTCGGTTCGAAAGGAAGTTACCATATTTTACTGGTAGCGTTTCTGGTACAGTTCAAAGTCCTTTTGCCTGAAGGTCACTTTTATTGTCAAGGCAAGCCTTCGATAAACAAATCATCCAGCTTGCACATTAAAATAGCCTGTTTGTTTTTATGATTTAAAAATATTTTTGAAAAAATTAATTTTTTGTTTTAAATTAATTGTTTTCGGTTTTTTATCTTTTTCACATTACTGATATTAAAAATATTTTTATTTTCAAGTGAAAAAATATGTTATTACAATACTGAATAAACTCTAAATATAAAATAAAATCGAGGACTTTGCAAACGGCAACTTAAGGAATTCATCGACTTTAACAAGTTCATAAAAAGTTTCACTTTGATCTCTCGATTCCAACAATTTATCAAGCAGCGAACATGTAAACAAGATGAAAAATGGTGGACAATGATCAACGATTACTAGAAAAATCTGTCTATGATAAGAGGCTCCTATAATTTACAGTGTTGAGGAAAACTTTCCTCTGTTAGAACATCAGAGTGGCAGGATAATGCAAGTATAGAAATTATTTTTAAGTGTATATATCCTGTAATTAATCTTGATTGTGTTGGTATTGCCTTTGTTCATATTAATATATTTAAATATTAATGAGGACTTGTTTATTTTTAATAGTTATTAAATATTTAATTAATAAATTTAGAGTAAAGATAAAGTTACAGGGATAAAAAATATTTTGCAAAATTATAAAGTCATTATAATTATGAGATTCTTATTACATTAAAATGTTATTTTTAAATTTTTGCTCTGTTAGGATTTCATATTAATTAATGTTATTGAGATTGATATATCTTATGTTTTTTCATTTATGAAAAAAAAACAGTTATTTTTCTCATAAGTTGAGGTATTAAAAATATCTAAAACTAATAAGTACATGTTTGTTAAATGATATGTATATTGAACTAACTTTCATGAGAATTCCATACGATAAAATTATATGTGTATATGAAGAGGCTCACATGATAGTTGTATAAGTGATTCTTAAACATGAAATCACTAAGTTATCTTATATGGTGAATGTTATGTTTTGATCATGTTATACGCTATCCTAATCAAGGGTAAGAAATGAGCGTATATTGGATATAACAAGAATTATATGAAGATATTTGAGTAATCACCTTAGTTGAATTAAAAAAATATTTCATACATTATCAAATAGTATTGATTGTAAATTCTTGTGTAAAGTGGAATGAGATTTGAAAAGAGTTTCAAATCTCATTCAAAAAATCAATGACTATAGTATTGTAAACAAACATGATTTGACAAAATAAATACACTTCATGCTATAATATTTAAATCAGAATATTGTTGGTGAATGGATAATAATTTTACTAAGAAACTGGTAACTGATAAGTCAAATCACATATGACTTTCTTAATATTTGGAGGGTTATGACAGTTTGCTGGACATTATACATCTTCAAATATAAATTAATTAATTGTTAAATTGATATTAGATTAATTTATTTAATATTATTTTATTTATAATTATGATTTATATTTGAATCAACTTATTAGGAAATCTAATGGATTATATATACAAGAACCATTATTCCAAAATTAAAATGTGATAATTAATTAAGTGTGACTTGATTGTGAATAAATTTTAGAAATTAAGGAGTAGAGTGTAATTTATATAGGGAATAATAATTTTAGACTTAGAAAATCAAGTAGGAACTTGTTTGAATAAATTTATAAAATTATCATGAAATAATATATATGATATTATCTAGGGGATAAATTAGTATTTTTTTATTTATAAGGTTTTCAGGTTTTTTTGCAAATAAAATGTTATGTCTCTTATTTTTTATGTAGAAACTAAGTTACAAAACACTTTAAAAACATAAAAGAAAAGAGTAAGCACTCAGAGACATATAAATCCTTCTCTTTTAAAAGGATTTAAGAGATTTCTTATTAGTAGTTTA
Organism: Populus ilicifolia; assembly: GCA_015708895.1. Lineage (NCBI taxonomy): Eukaryota > Viridiplantae > Streptophyta > Magnoliopsida > Malpighiales > Salicaceae > Populus > Populus ilicifolia. The sequence goes on along the minus strand of SRLM01001453.1, from coordinate 299,405 downwards.
AGTGGATTACTATTAAAGATCAAATGCTTGGACAAGTTGTGATTTGTGACAACCTAGGGTTAAAACAATTATTCAAAGCCAAAAATAATGCTTCATGTTTATGTGATCTTTGTATAAATCCTAAACAACTCTAAATATGTTTAACGAGATCCTTGAAACTCATGTAAAAATTTTAAATTTATCATTTTCATTACGTATATATACTCCATGATTAGTACATAAAAGTGTATTTTTATCAAGGTTTTATATTATCATTTTACACTTGAAGTATTAATAAGTCCTTAACTAAAACATGTTTTATAATAACATATCTAATAATATAAGATATCTTTAATTTATGATAAATATTCATTTTAAATACAGGGCTATCATAAAAATAAAATGATTTATTAATGAGTTTAAGAATTGAAATTAAAAGGACAAAGAGATAGCCAAACTTAGAAAAGAGATGTTGGTGCAGTTCAAACTAGAACACTGTTTGGTAATTGGTCATATCTAGAGCTGCAAATCTTAGATTTAGGTCTACTTTATATGGATGAAAAGGTAATACAAAGGCCTATAACTTTCATAAGAGCCCAATATTAAAAAAAATTATTTTTAAGTCCAAATTATAGCAATAATAAAGAAGTCTGAATCTATCCTATAGCCTGAACATTGTTCAATGTTTGGCCCATATCTGGAGTTCTAGAAGTCTAAATGACCTTTATTTTTTTTCCTCGAAAGCTGGGATAATTTTCTAGAACTTTCATGTTTTCAAGTGGTTCCAATTTTTATGTTATCAATGATGTTTTGGATAAACAAGAGAAGATAAAGATTGTCACCAACTCAAGAGTTAGCCACCCACTCATCAATTAGTCATCAAATAAATAGTTTCCAATTTTGGCTTATAAAAGGAGGCATTTGCCATGCATTTTGACATATTGGTTTCCAAATCAAGATCATACTCTTGCTTTCTCTCTTTGTATTGCTTATGCTTTGCTTTCATTAATATCAAATTTATGCCTTTCATTTCCTTTCCTTTACTTAGTTAACTTTTATCTTATTTATGTTCTTATTTTATTCATTTTTTTCTTTCTTTTATTATATTTAGTTAAGTTTATTATGTCAGGGTGAAAAGGTTATACTAATGGTGTAAGAATAAGTATAATGTAAACTCAACATAGACCTTAATGTTTAATACTAACATGTTTTGTATTTGTTATCTTATTCTCTTTTAATACTTTGCTTGTTAAATGGTAATCTAGATTTATGTTGTATAACACTTGGTACAACAAATAATCGGCACTTTCATAGCTCATATTGTATAGTATAATCGACACTTGTACTAAAAAAGAAACTTGATTTGTTGTTAATATAAGTTATAAGCATGAATGCCTAACAACATTTAAGTATTAACATTATTCGAATAAGATAACTAATGTAATCATGTTAACAATTTATAATCTGATTGGAACCTCCTTTGTATGTGATTTCCAATTGAATAATAAGAGTTTATACTATACTTATTTGACATATTATTAGTGGATCATCTAACCTTGACATTTGTTGTTATTATTGTTTAATCCTTATATTGATCTTCCATCTCAAAGTTCTCATCAATTTCATTTTTTTTATGATTATTATTACTCCTACAATTACTACTACAACTACTTTTGTTATTGTTGTTGTTGTATTATTATTGTTTATAATTTATACAATTAACCTCATTGTGGTTCGACTTTGGTCTTGCTGAGTGATTTATTACTTCGACACTCTTGTACTTAGGAAAAGACATCAATCTTTTGGTTATGTCAAGTTTTTGGCACCATTACCGGGGAGGTAAGTTCTTGTACAAATTATAATATTTATGTTATTTTCACTTTTCACTTTTCTTAGATATAACTTTGTTTTTTTTTTCTTTTATTCTATTCCTGCACGTGCATGAGAGTGTGGTCACGTACATTATATGGTAGTCTTTGTAAGGTACTCTCATCATTTAAAAAAAAAAACAGCTGCAAAAGATAATCAGTCACTTTATAATAAGAATAATGAGAATAACCGTGTTAGAATAATTAGAGACCATATGAATCCTACAAGAATAAATATATCGTCATGCATAGTTTTTCCTCCTGATGCATCTCATTTTAATTTTAAGTCAGACATTATTCAACTTTTACCTTCTTTTTATGGTTTAGATTTAGAAAATCCATACTTGCATTTAAGGGAATTTGAGGATGTCTGCAACACGTATAATGACTTAAATTATGGCATGAACACCATTAGATTAAAGCTTTTTTCTTTTTCATTAAAAGATAAAGCTAAAACATGGCTATAAAATTTAAGACTAGGATCCATTCTTGCTTGGGATGAAATGCAACAGCAGTTTTTAAAGAAGTTTTTCCCATCTTATAGAACAAAATTTTTCAAAAAACAAATCATCACTTGCACTCAAAAACCAGGAGAAACATTTTATTAATGTTGGGATAGGTATTGAGACTTGCTTAATACTTGCTCTTATTATGGTTTTGAAATATAGAGATTAGTTTCGTATTTTTACGAAAGCTTAACACCTAAAGATAGGTAAATGGTTGAATTGATGTGCAATGGAACCTTTGAAGATAAAGACCCTAATAAAGCAATGGAGTACTTAGACTTAGTTGAAAATGCTCAAAATTAGGACACCGTAGGTATTTATGAAGTACCAAGTAAAACTCAATCTCATACATCTAGTGGAGGTATGTACAACCTTAGGAAAGATCATGACTTCCAAGCCAAGTTTGCATCTTTAGCTAGAAAAGTTGAGGAACTAGAATTGAAAAAGAGTGGTAAATTAAAATATGTTTAAGACATTATGTGTTAAATCTGTGAAACAAATGAACACTCAACTAATGATTGTCCAACTTTGCCTTCGTTTAAGGAATATCTTCATGAACAAGTTCATGCTTTAAACAGTTTTCGAGGGTCCAACCATAACCCATACTCACAAATATACAACTCTAGTTAGAGAAATCATCCAAATTTCAGTTGAAAAGGTGAGAACAATAATACATAAATTTCACAACCACCATTTCAAGCACTTCATTGTATGCAACTTTAAAACTCTCATGGATATACACCTCCTTTTGCTCCACCTTCTAGAAGAAATCTTGAGGAAATATTGTATGCATTCATTAAAAAGCAAGAGACAATCAATACTCAACTTACTCAAAGCATGACATATAAAATTAACATATGCTCTTAGTTTTCAAGAGATAGGTAAGTTTCCATCTTAACCACAATAAAATCTCAAGTGGCAATACAATACAAATGAAGGTAGTTCCAAAAGGCAACATATAAATCAAGTCAAATTAGTCACTACTCTTTGCATTGGTAAGGTTATTGAAAAACCTACTCTTGAACCTTGTGAGAAAGATGATGAGTTAATCTCCAAGGGTAAGGAAGGGGTTGAAGCTGAACATTACAAAGAAAAGATTGATTCCCCGCTAGCACTTCCATTTCCTTATACTATAACCAAACAAAGGAAAGTCAATCACAATTCTGAAATTTTTAAAACTTTCAAATAGGTAAGGATTAATATATCTTTATTGGATGCTATTAAACAAGTACCTTTTTATGCTAAATTTTTAAAAGATTTGTGCATTGTGAAGAGAAAACTAAATGTGAAAAAGAAAGCCTTTTTAGCCGAACAAGTAAGTGTCATTCTTTAGAATAATAATGCTTTGAAATATAAAGACCTTGGTTTTCCTAAAATTTCATGCTTTATTGGAGAACATAAAATTAAAAGAGTTTTACTTAATCTTAGAACTAATGTGAATTTACTTCCATATTCAATCTTTCAAAGTCTCAATCTAGGTGAGTTAAAACCAACTTCTGTAACTCTATTACTTGCTGATAGATTTGTAAAAATACCTAGAAAAATAATTGAAGATGTGTTTGTACAAGTTGATAAAATCATTTATCCTGTGGATTTTATTGTCCTAGATACACAAAATGTTGAAGCATGTAATTTAATTCTTGTTATTTTAAGACGTCCATTTCTTGCAACTTCTAACGGATTGATTAATTATAGGAATGGATTGATGAAGTTATCATTTAAAAATATGACATTGGAGATAAATATTTTCAACATTTGCAAGTAACCCGGAGATAGTAATGATTTACAGGAAGTGGATTTTATTAAAAAATTAGTTCATGATCAATTTAAAACTATTTCTAGTGAAATTGAGTTTACTAAATTTAAGAATTTACAAATGGTTTATTTTCAGGTAAAATCAAAGATAAGTAATTGGAGACCATAAATTGAAGAGTTGCCACCATGATCAATTGAGTCTATACCTTTATGTATTCAACCACCAAAACCTAATTTGAAGTCATTACCATTCAATCTCATATACTTATTTTTCGAAGAAAATAAAACTTTTCAAGTAATAATTTCTTTCAAATTTAATGCACATCAAGAAGGTAAGTTATTACAAATTCTAAAAATGCATAAAAATATAGTAGGATAGACCATAGCTAATATAAAAGGAACCAGTCCTTTGATTTGTACACATAAGATTTGTTTAGAGGAAAATACTAAAGCCTCTAGAGAAATGCAATGAAAGCTTAATCTTAATATGAAAGAAGTTATGAGGAATGAAGTCATTAAGTTTCTAGATAATAGAACATTTATTCTATTTCTGATAGCAAATGGGTAAGTCCTACCTAAGTTGTACCTAAGAAATCTAGAGTCATCATGATAAAAAATGAGAAAAATGAGTTAATTTCAACTAGGACTGTTACTAGTTGACGCATGTGCATTAACTATAGGAAACTTAATTCAATGACTAAAAAAGATCATTTCCCCTTACCTTTCATGGATCAAATCCTAAAAAGAGTTGTAGGTCATGAATTTTATTATTTCCTATATGGCTATTCAAGTTATAATCAAATTGAAATTGCATTGGAAGATCAAGAAAAGACTACTTTCACATGTCTATTTGGTATTTTTGTATATGGAAGGATGCCGTTTAAATTATGTAATGCACCAACCACGTTTCAAAAATGCATGCTTAGCATATTCAGTGATATGGTTGAATGTTTTCTTGAAATTTTTAGGGATGATTCTTTTGTTTTTGGTGATTCAATTGATGATTGTTTGACTAACTTAGAAAAGGTTTTGAGTAGGTGTGAAGATAAGAATCTTATGATGAATTGGCAAAAGTATCATTTTATGGTAACAAATGACATTATACTTAGTCACATTATTTCATCGAAAGGAATTAAGATTGACAAATCTAACATCAAGTTAATTGCCAACTAGCCAACACCAAAATATGTTAAAGATGTTATATCATTCTTAGAACATGCTGGTTTTGATAGAAAGTTCATCAAATATTTTAGTATCATATCTAAGACATTGTGTAACCTTCTAACATATAAAAATATTTTTGAATATACTAAACAATGTGAAAAAATCTTTGTTAAACTTAAAAACTTGCTTACTTCTGTTCCTGTCATTCAACCTCCTAATTGATCATTACTTTTTAAAATAATATGTGATGCTAGTGATTATGTTGTGGGTGTTGTTTGAGGACAAACAAAAAAATAAAAAATATTATGTGATTTATTATACAAGTAAAATTTTAAATAGTGTTTAAATGAATTAACCACCACTGAAAAAAATTACTTGCAGTAGCATTTGCATGTGAAAAATTTAAGTCCTATCTTCTCTGTTCACCTATTATTTTTTTTAGTTATCATGCAACTTTAAAATATCTTCTTTCCAAAAAAGATTTTAAGGATAGATTGATACGATGGATTTTATTACTTTAAGAATTTGATTTCACAATCAAAGATAAGAAAGACACTAAAAATATTGTTGTGGATCATTTATCAAGATTGATAATAGATTCGAGATCTTATATCACACCAATTGATGATTACTTTCCTGATGAATCCTTATTTTTTATCTTTACAATATCTTGATTTGGTAATATTATTAATTTTCTTGTTTTAGGACATTTGCCAACTCATTAGATACCCAAGAAAAAAGAAAGTTCTTGAACGAAGTGAAGAACTTTTATTGAGATGACGCTTATTTATTCAAATATTATCCTTATCAAATATTTTGAAGATGCATTCCTGATAATGAGGTAAGTAGTGTCATTAAATTTTATCATTTTGAGGTATGTGGGGGTCATTTCTTATCAAGAAAGATAATTGCAAAAATCTTACTAGATTTTACTAGCCTACCATGTTCAATAACTCACACGCATTCTGCAAGACTTGTGAAAATTGTTAAAAATTGGGATCCATTTCAAAACATCACATGATACCTTTAAATCCTATTCTTATCATCGAGATCTTTGACTGTTGGGGTATAGATTTCATGGGTCCATTTTCTCTATTATTTGGTTTCTTGTACACATTAGTCACAGTAGATTATGTTTCAAAATGGATAGAGGCAATTTCAAGTCAAAACAATGATCATAAAATAGAGATAAAGTTTTTGAAAGAAAATATTTTTAAGTCGATTTAGAATCCCTCGAGCCATGATAAGTAATGGTGGAACATATTTCTACAACAAGTCATTTAAGTCTTTAATGAAGAAATATGGAATCATACACAAAGTTGTCACCCCTTATCACCTTCATATAAGTGGACAAGTAAAACTTTAGGAGATCAAACAGATCTTAGAGAAAATAGTGAATCCTAATAAGAAAAATTAATCTTTAAGAATTAATGATGTACTTTAGGCTTATCGAACTGCTTATAAAACATCATTAGGTATGTCACCTTATAAACTAGTATATGGAAAACCTTGTCAATTGCCCATCGAACTTGAACATAAAGCTTATTGAGCTATTAAAGCTTTCAATTCAAATCTTAATGATGCTAGTCAGTTATGAAAATTACAAATAAATGAGCTTAAAAAAAATAAGAAATGATGCATATGAAAATTTAAGAATTCATAAAACAAGAATCAAAGAGTTTCATGACAAGATAATACTGAGAAAAACATTCAATATTGGTCAAAAAGTCTTGCTTTATAATTCTCGACTCTATTTATTTCCTAAAAAACTAAGATCAAGATGGTGCGGTTCTTTTATTGTGAAACATGTGTATCCATATAGGGCTTGTGATATCGAGAATACAAAGAATGATAATGTTTTCAAGGTAAATAGACATCGTTTAAAAGTCTACTTTGATAATTTTTCAATTGAAAATGACTTTATTGAATTGGGTGATCCTTTACATAAAGATTGATTCTTTTTCTTATATTGATTTTGTATTGCTTTTTGGTGTGACCCTTGTTTTGTTAGTTTCTTTCACTCCGGTCAAATGGCGGATAACGATACTCCGTGACTTATACTAGTTCTTTTAGTTTCCCATAATAACTGATATCTATGTATATATTTATGTAATTCTTTGCTCTTTCTCCCTTCTTTACATCTCTTATCATTTGAAAATGGACACCACTCATGAAAAATTAAAAAAGTATTTTCCCACCCTGCCTCAAAATTTGATTACAAAAAATTACCATGCTAGATTGAAATTGTTAATGAACCATAGAATTCCTAAAGATATTTGCTGGCTAATTGAAGTAGAGGTCCGATTATCATGTGAATCCTGCAATTCTTTTATTTCATATATGCTTAGAATAGGTAAAAACACTTTTGCAAAGAAACGTCGTGCAAAACGACTGAAAGTTTGTCACAGATGTGCTAGGTGGACTTGTAATGCAAAATATCATTCTTTAGGAATGGTATCTATAAATCATGAAGATGAAATACAGTTCATTAAGGATGGTCTGAGTAAGGAGTCTTTAGATAATTTTTTATTGACTCTTGAAACGTATCCTAGTAGAGATGTGCATCGTACAATTCATGATTTATGGCTACAATTCCATAAAAAACATGCTCGATATAGTCTTAGAAAGATGATTAAAAAAGACCTTGTTTGCCAATTTCTAGGAAAACTAGATGAGAAGCCTATTCCCGAACCATATAGGGTGTTTAAGCCGTTCTTGGATGTAAAACCAAGAAAAGATATAAGCTATAATCACAACTACTTGTACATACACAGGTTAACAACTTGTACATACACATGTTTTAAAAAATTAAAAAAAATAAAAAGAGAGAGAAAAAGACTCCAATTGGCCTATGTATAGGTGGTGTAATTGCATTTTCACTTTCTCATCTATAAAATCTTCTCTTCCTTCCCTTTATTTCTACTCAACCCACACATTCCACAGATATCAAAGTGTGTAGAAATGACAAGTTTCTCAAGTCATCAAATATAAAATATTTGTGTTTTTGGTGGATCTAATCCTGGGAAAGAAAAAGAGTTTTTAGAATAAACAAATCATCTTGGTCAGGTATTAACTGTGAGAAAGATTCATTTAATGTATGGAGGAGGCAGTCTTGGGTTAATAGGAGATGTGTCAATAGCTGTATTTTTAGGAGGTAGTCAAGTTTTGGGGGTTGTCCCCAAAGCTTTAGTAAATAAGGATATTATTAGAACAACAATTGGAGAGGAACTATAAGTCTCTATAATGTCTGATCAAATAAATACAATGTTTAAATATGTTAATGTCTTCATTAGCTTACCAGGTGGTCTAAACACATTGAAAGAGATCTTTCATATTTTTTTTTAGGCTAACTTCACATTTACCATAAATCCATAAGTCTGTTAAATGTTAATGGTTTTTATGATACGTTGCTGTCTTTTCTTAATCATACTATGGAACAAGAATTCTTAATATCTTTAGCATGATAAATCATAATCTTTGCTACTACTGTTGAACAATTGATTGACCAACTACAATCTTTCACTGTTGTAATTGATCCCTACATGAGTTGTATAAATTGATCAACTAAGAAAAGTCGTAAAAAGCTTAGATTGGATTTGAGCCTTTATTTATGAAATCTTGTGTTTTATTATTTTGTTTTGTTATTTCTTATATTTGTTTAAGTGTGTATCAGGTTTGTCAGTATTCGTTGTTTCATGTGATGTCTTCTATACTCTATCTTTCTACCGTAGAATATTAAGGATAATGTTTCATTTTGGTTGGGGGGAAGGGGTAGTAATTGATACTTAAAAAGAAATTACTACCCGTGTTTTTTATTTGCAAAACCATTGTTATTAAGATGGTAGAGTCAATGAGGTTTTTTTTGTTAAAGTGACTCTTGAGACTTATCCTAATAAACATTCTTAACAAGGTCTATCATAATACTTGAAATATTCAAGTTTACAAACTCTTGCATTATTATCAATTGCTTCTATTCATATACTCATTTAACAAGTGTTTTTAAACCTTTATTTTCATACACACTATAACATATTATTGTGGATTTTATATTGGATTATTACATTATTTATATTCTTTTGTTAAAGGTAACAACTAAAGGAAAGATATAGTATATAATTTGCAAAAAAAACAAAATATATAATGATAATAAATGTAATTAAGAAAAATAAAAATGTAGATAAGTTTGGTTTCATAACCTCCATAATCTAAGCAATTAAGCCCGAAGGGGTGTTTTAACACCTTATACCCTAAAGTCAACTGACTTCGGAGCTATTGAGCCAATGCTTGTTACATGGGTTGAGGAGAAAAACTTAAAGGAATCAAACATTACATTATCTATGTATAAATATATGTAACTCGAGTTATTAAACTTGAAGGGGTGTCTCAATAGATAATGCCCTAAGACGAACTGGTCTGGGAGTCATTAGCAGAAAGCTCATTATATAGGTTAAAGATGCATTGTGTTTTAACTTATATGTATATATATATATATATAAAAAAAAAAGATAATAATCTCAACTCAAGGAAGTTAACATTAAACATTAAAACAAAATATTGTTTTCTTCTAATAAAAACCTCATCATCTATGTTTTTATACATTAAGCACATAAAAAAAAGGTTTATTAATATCTTATTTCAACAGTATGAAGCAGATATATATAAATTTAATGAGAGTTTGTTTACTTGGATAGATGAGTTTGTTTACTTGGATAGATGAGTTTGTTTACTTGGATAGATTAATGGAAGTTAAATGATAAATGCTTTGCTTTGTGGAACTTGCAAATTGTTTTTCTATTTTAACAATTTGATTACTAGGGACTAGTAATAAGTTGGTTGGGTGAGTGTGATTAGTACTTAAAGTGTATTTTTATCAAGGTTGTATATCATCATTTTTCACTTGAAGTATTAATAACTCCTTAACTAGAACATATTTTATAATAACAAGTCTGATAATATAAGATACCATTAATTTATGGTAAATATTCATTCTAAATATAGGTATTCTTATAATTCAAAATTGATTATTGTGATTAAATATTAGAAGTGAAAGGATAAAAAAAAAGCTAAGCTTAGAAAGGAGATGCCGATTCACTTCAAATTCAAACACTGTTCAGTCATTGGGTCATATCTAGAGCTATAGATCTTGGATTTCATATTGGTTTATATAGCTGGAAAGATAAGAAATAGACCTACAACTTTCATGGTATGGAAAGACTTAAATATATCATTTTCAAATTTGAAGTTTGGCTATAAAAGAGAAGTCATAATTTTTCTTGCAATCCAGCCAAAACACTACTCAGATTTTTATCCATACTGGAGTTCTAGAACGCCAAATGACATGAATGTGGTAAGTGAAAGGAAAAGACAATTTTTAACAACTTTCATGAAGAAGACCTGCTCCAATTCTGATGGTAGAAATGACATTTCATGCAGACAAGAGCTTGAGGGTTATCCACCACGTCCACCAGCAACACTGCTCTGTATTTTAGATATATCTCAAGCTGTAATGTTTCAAATGCTCTAAATTTGATGGGTGGAAGGAAAAGAAAATTTCCAACAATTGTGATGAAAAACACTTTACCAAATTCTGATTGCATCAATGTCATTTCATCCAACCAAAATGTTTGAGTGCTGGTGTCCACTAAGTTCACTAAATCTATAGTTGACCACTATATCAATTATCTTGATATGAAAAAGAGACATTTTCCATTCATTTAGGTATCTTATTTTTCATATCAAGATCATGTTCTTGCTCTCTCTCTCTCTTTATATTTTTATAATGCTTAAGTTTTGCTTTCATTATTCTCTTGTTCATGGTTTTCATTTCCTTCACTATACTTAGTTAATTTATATCATGTTTATGTTCTTATATTGTTTATTTATGTTTTTCTTTTTTATAATGTCTAGCTAAGTTAATTATATCAAGATGAAAATGTTTTACTAATGGTGTTAGGATAAGTAAAATATAAACTTAATATGAACTTCAATACTTATATCTTAAACAACTTGCTATTAACATGTTTTATCATTTTTATCTTATTAATTTTTAATATATTGCTTGTTAAATGGTTAATCTAGATTTGTATTGTATAACATTTGGTATATCAAATACTTGATCCTTTATAGTCTTCGGTCAACATCGTTATTATGAGAAGAACTTGATTTGTTGTCAATATAAGTTAGCATCATGAATACTTGATAAAATTTATAAGTATGATGTTACGTAAATAAGATGATTAATATAATCATGTTGATAATTTATAAAGAGTTTATACTTTACTTATCTCTAATACTATTAGTGTATTCTCTAACCTTGATATTTATTTTTATTATTGTATAATCTTCATATTAATCTTATATCTCAAAGTCCTTGTTAACTCATCATCAGCATCACCATCACTATCATTGTTGTTGTTGTTATTATTGTTGTTGTTGTTATTTATAATTTGTATAGTTAACCTCCTATAGTTCGACCTCAGTCTTGTCGGGTTATTTATTACTTTGACACTTCTGTATTTAGGATAAAATATCAACTTTTTGATCATGTCAGTATATATGATTATGATTATACCCCCTATGTATCACACGTGTGCGGCATCGCAGCGAAAACATCCACCCTCAAATATTTTTATTATCTAAAAAATATGGAAAAATATTAGGTGATAAGAAATTCTTGTCTCTTATCAATGAAAAATTAGAATGGAAGTCGTCACCTAGTATTTTGATAATTAGAAACCTTAATTGGTTTCAGATATCAGGTACAGGGACTAGATGCATAAAGAGAATGTATTAGCACCCCAAATATACCTTACCTAAGGTAGACTATATTATTTTATTGTCTGATAAAATCTAAGATCTTGTATTATTTTTAGTTGTTGTTCTGTCTATGGTTTAAGAAAAGTTCTTCGCGGTAAGGAGGTCCTTGTCTTATAAGGTAAAACCTACCTGGTCTAATGTCAACAAAAAATTTAACATCCAAAATATAAGGTCATAACCTCATATATTAAAAGAAAACAAAATAATGTTTTTGAAATTTTTGAAATATTGGTCAATTCTCATGACTTTAATAAACTGGTTATTAAAGCTAAAATGCATGCTAAAACCCTTTTCTTTTAAGATATAATATGTTTTTTTTATTTTATTTTAAATAGACTTGGTCATATGCATAAAAACATAATATTTTTTTATTTTTTGTTTTTATAAAAATCAAGTATTTTAGTATTGAATTTATATCTTTACAGTATAAAAATATAAACCAATATTGATCAAAATACAATAAAAAAATTTCAAAAAATTATATATTTTTTAAGGATTTTTTTGCTGGGCCCAACTCGGCCCATGTGGCGGGGTTGGACCTAGCAGGCCTGGTTGGGTCACTGGCCCAAACCAGTGACCCGGCTAAACAACCTAAAGCACACGTGGATTCTTCATGCGTGCATGAATTGTGCGAAGGTAATTATCTTCACATAGTAACATGCATCATTTTTAACAGAGGCGGAGAACGGAAAAGAAACAGACCTGGGTTTGGAGAAAGGAGGTCGATGGTTGTGCTGCCCTACTCTGCTAGCTTTGTGATTCTGGAGAAGGAAAAGCCTATGGTGATGCTAGCCTCCTTTGCTGGTTCCCTCGTTCTAAAGAAAGTGAAGTCAATGGTGATGGTGGCTTCCTCTATTATTTCCTTTGTTTTAGAGATTGGTTTTGGAGAAAGGAGGCTGATGGTTATGCTCACCTCCTTTGTTGGATTCGTGATTCTGGAGAAAGAAAAGCCTATGGTAATGCTGGCCTCATCTACTGGTTCCTTGGTTCTAAAGAAAGTGAAGCTAATAGTGATAGTGGCTTCCTCTGTTATTTCCTTCGTTCTAGAGACAGGTTTTGGAGAAAAGAGGTCGATGGCCTCTGCTAGCTTCGTGATTCTGGAGAAGGAAAAGCCAATGGTGATGTTGGCCTTCTTTTTTTTTTTCATTGTCTTGTTGTTTTCTCCTCCTCGGATCCTCCATCCCCTGTTTTTACCTTTTTTTCTCTCTCCTCTGCTCGGCTCCTCCTTTAGCTTTTATAGCTAGAGGACGAAGGTGCTTTTGGTAAGCCAACGTGCATCACGGTGGCGAGGGATGTCAGTCGCAATACGTGTCCCTTGATTTGAAAATAACTCCATTATCGTTGCTAACGTCTCCTTCCTTTATTGTCACAAATTAACAGCTGTTAAAGACAGTGAATAATGCTTCAATGGAAACGGCGCCGCTTAGGTTCTTTTGATTTAGTCATTGAATTTTTCATAATTTTGTAATCAAATCCCTGATAAAATTGTAATTAGATCCCTTAATTTTGGTGCCTTTTCAGATTTAGTCTTTGGTTTCAGATTGTATCAATTTAGTCTTTAATTGATTATCAAACTTCAATAATTAGACAATTAAACTCTTAAATTAACCAAATCAACTCTTTAAAATTATAGTGGGATCCCATAACTTTAATTTCTTCCAATAAAAACCTAAATTGACTTAGAAATTAATTGTTCTTGCAATCAAACCCTCCATAAATTCAATTAAATCTTAGATAAAATTTGATTGAGTTCATAAACATCTGATTTTGAATATAATTTTTTTAAAATTAAATTTTTTTTATGAACAGGAATCTCATCAATTAACGATAAACTATCAAATTTCGACCTTTTGTATTTTTGAAACTCCTCAACCAATTTTGACTATTTTTTAGCATTCTAGTATCTTTTTTTTACTCTTATTACTCTTATTATTATTATTATTATTTTGAATTTCTTTCAAATAATATATATATATATATATATTATTTTTATTTATTTTGTGTGGGAACCAAAAAATAGGTAACAAGAGATGCCCTTTCTTTACAATGTTTATGAAGCAAGAACATCGTCAATGTCTTGTATAGTAAGCTTGTAAAGAAAAAAAAATATGATTTCATTATCTTAGGCAACCTGCCCCTTTTTTTTTTTAAGAAAACTGATCTATTTTCACAAGCAACTTGCCCACACACACTCACTAATCTATTTTCTCAAGCGACTTGCCCACACACTTTCATGGTCTATTTTCACAGGTGACCTCCCATATATTTTCATCCAGGTGTAATTTCAGGGGTGACTAGCCCATACACTCACACGGTTTATTTTTATGGGCAACTTGACCCCACACTCACATTGGTCTATTTTCACGGGCGACCTACCCACAAATGTTCATCCTACTCTATTTTCAGAGGCGACCGACCCACATACTCTCATATGGTCTATTTTCATGGGCAACCTTCCCTCACACTCATAGTGGTCTATTTTCATAGGAAACCTACTCACACATGTTCATCCTAGTCTATTTTCGGGGACGACTTACTCATAAATGTTCATCTTGGTCTCTTTTGAAGGGCAACTAACTCGCTTACTCACATTGTCTACATATTTTCATCATGGTCAATTTTCAAGGGCAACCGGCCTACACACTTACATGGTCTATTTTCATGGGTGGCTTGCCTTCACACTCAGATGGGTCTATTGTCACGAGCGACCAACCCACAAATGTTTATCCTAGTCTATTTTTGAGGACGACTGACTCACACACTCACACGATCTATTTTCATGGGCGACCTACCCTCACACTCAAATTGGTTTATTTTCACAGGCAACCTACCCACACATGTTCATCCTAGTCTATTTTCAGGGGTGACTGGCCCACGCACTCATAAGATCAATTTTTATGAGTGACCTGCCCTCAGATTGGTTTATTTTCATGAGCAACATACCCATAAATGTTCATCCTAGTCTATTTTCAGGGGCGACCGACTCACCCATTCACATTGGTCTATTTTCATGAGTGACCTCCCACACATTTTCATCTTGGTTGATTTTTAGAGGCAATCGGCCTACACACTTACGTGGTCTATTTTTATGGGTAACTTGTCCTCACACTCAGATTGATCTATTTTCACAAACGACTAACTCACACATGTTCATCCTAGTCTATTTTCATGGGTGACCTGCCCTCACACTCAAATTGCTCTATTTTCATGGGTGACTTACCCATACATGTTCATCAATTTTTTGGTCATGTTATGATCCTTATACTTGAGATCACTAACTTATATGATAGAAATATAAATGATTCTTAGACTTGAAATTACTAAGTTGTTTTATATAAAAAAATATATTATAATTTGATCCTACTATACGTTGTCTTAATCAAAACTAATAGATGAGCTCATATTGAGTATAAAAAGACCTATAGGAAGGTATTTGATCAATTAATAAAGGGTTCATTGCCCTATATGAATTAGAAAAAATGTTATATCTATTCTCATATAGTATTGATTTTAAATTCTTGCACAAGATGAAATGAGATTTGAAAAGAGTTTCAAATCTTATTTAAAGAATCAATTACTATGGTGTTGGGAACAAACATGATTTGATAGAGCAGACACACTATATGTTATAATGTTTAAATAAGAATATTATTGATTAATAGGTAATAATTAAACTAAGAAATTGATCACTAAAAAGTTAAATCAAATCACTTATAACTTTCTTAATATTTAGGGAATCATGACAAGGTGATAGATATTGTATATGGTCTTCAAATATATATATATATATATCAATTAATTATTGAATTGATAATAATTAATTTATCTAATTTATTTAATTTATTTTTTTTAAATTATTTATAGCTGGACCAACTTATTAGGAAACCTAATAGATTATATGGATAAGATCTATTGACAAAAAATTAAAATAGAATAGTTAATCAAGTGTGTTTTGTTTGTAAAAAAGTTTTAGAAATTAATGACTATAGTGTAATTTATATAGAGAATTATAATTCTAGATATAGAAAAATCAAGTAGAGACTTGATTGAATAAATTTATAAACTTATTTTGAAATAATAAATGTGATATTATACAAGCGATAAATTAATATTTTCTTATATATAAAGCTTTTTAGTTTTTCTTATAAATAGAATATTGTGCCTTTTATTTTCTGTATATAAACTACATAAGTAACAAAATACCTTAAAAACACAAAATAAAAGAATCAGCACTCAAAGATATAACAATCTCTTTCTCTTAAAAAATTTTATGATATTTTTCAATGTTGGTTTGTATAAATTATTGTTAGAGGTCGGATACTTGGATGATTTATGGTTTGTAACAACTTAGCCTTAAAATAATTATTTAAAGTTAAGAAGAATATCTAATTTTTAGGTAATCTTTATATAAACCCTAAGTAACCCTAGATTTATCTAACAAAATCTTTAAGTCTTAAAAAAAATATTTAAAGTTAGCATTTCTACTACACACATGCGTATATATTCTAGAAAATTTAACAAAAATTACATTACATTGCAATAATATCTAGGTTTTTCATTCTAACAATCCATAATAATTACAATATATTTTTTTATTGTAACCTTACATTCAATTTCATTATCAATTTGTTAAGGAAAGAATTAATTTGACAAAAATAGATCAAATTTTTAGCAAGAAAACACAAAAACCTTAGTAATTCTTTTTTTCTAGGCTAAGATTGCTACCCTAAAGTCATATTTTATTTTTTAATGATGACTTTTTCATTTGAATATTGGAATGGTTAACTTTTTAATTAGGATACGTTTGGTGTTATGATTAAATTACTGTTTTGTTATTTTTTTATTTAATTTTTTTTTAATATGTTAATATTAAAAATATATATTATTGTAATATATTTTTAAATTAAAAATAATTTAAAACATAATCTGTATTGCCCTTCTAAACAATCATTCAATCTAATTTCAAAATCAACTTAAGTTATCTCTAAGCCAGCCTATTTAATAATATTGCTTTCAATCTCATTAATTCATCAGCCATTAATTTAATTAATTTTTTAAGAAAACCAAAATATACCTTATTATCATGGTGCACTCAAACTATTTTTATATTAAGTTTATAATCAATAATTAAATTTTTTTGAGTAAGGACATCAAATGACTTCATTTTTTTTATCAAAAATATATAATTTGGATATAAATTTAGATGAAAAGCTTTTATAATATGAAAATCCTTAATCGAGAATTTCTAAAAATTTTAGGATAAAATTGTATAAGGGTAAAGTTGAGAATAATTGGATAATATTTTTGAGATTTACGGTAATTAAAAAAAATCCCTTTTCTTTAATACCAATATAAATACCACAGCTTTTATGCCGAATACTTTTATTTTTTCATTTTAATTTCAACTCCCTTTCTTGGGCTTTTCTACCTGCCTATCTGTATAACCGGGAGTTCTGAACGCGACCTCCCCAGCAGATAGATCATCTTCAGGAATTCGATTGCCTTGTAATTCCTCAACTTTTTTTTTGTTAATTAAACTTAGATGACCCGTCATTGTTAATTACAATTATGTTGAATGATTTCTATTTGGATCGATCTATGTTTGGTTACGATTTTCATTTGTTACTTTAGTTAATTAATTAATTAATTAATGCTAAAACGTTTTTCTGTAGTTTTGATTCCGTGTAAATTAAAGAAAAAAAAATTTATGGGTACTTCCAAATTTTGGAATTGCCATGGTTGGAAGTCCACTTATATGTGTGTTGTTAATTTATTTATGGGAAATGATAAATCCATGGATTATATTTCGGAAATTGTTATGAATTTTCTATTCAATTCTGGTCTTAGTTTCTGCTGTACTTTGTTGGATTTTCTTTATTTTGCTATGGTAATCGCACTTATAGGAATTATGCTAGTTCCATTGTTGCTTCTGGTCTCGTTTGGTTTGGTTTTGAAACCCTCACTACCTTTAACTTCCATCTCCGGGAAAAGTTCTCAATTCCTCAGCATATCACTAAGATTTATCTGGAATTTTACTGTTTTAGATGATTAATGGGGTTGGTGCATTTCATTTATCTAGAAACATCATGTGGGATTGTCAAGTGATGGTGTAAGCTGGAATTTCTGTGCTTGATTATATATACTGAAAATAGCAACACTAAGTCTCCGCCTTTGATGAATCAATATTGGAGAAGATTAAGGTAGTAGTGGATGGACTTTTCTTCTTTTGATAATGCAATTTTATCCTTATACTGGCTGACATGTTAGCTGCTCATTTAGTTCAGGGATTTTATGCCAACATTGGAGTTCATAATGTTTACAGGGTTTTTTTTTTCCTCTGTGTTGAACTGTTTTGATCATCTCCATTGATATGTCATTAGAACTGCGTGTTTCTCCTTGTATCTGGGATCAAGGGTTTTTATTAGATAGAAATTTAAATCCAAGAATTACCATATTCTGACATATGCTTTTCATTTCTTATTTAAATTGTTTCTATCCAAAACTCTTCTTGAAGCTTTCCTGTTCTTATATATGCTTGTTCCTTTTCTTCTCTAGTGAATCATGAAACCTTCATTGAGCTTTTTGATTATGAGCTCATTTATTCTTTTCTGGCATTCTACAGGTTTTGTGACTAATCATAACTTAGTGGCTTGAGAAGTAATTAGTGTAAGTTATTGAAGGTTGTATCGAGCCTTTAGGAGTAAGGATTACTGAAATAATTATGGCGCTCATTGGGGCTTTGTAGAGGGCTTGCCTTGTGTTTAAGTATGTAGTTTTCAATTTGTTATATAACTGGGCACTCAGAAGCTTCCAGTGGGTAATTTCAGTACAGTACCTTCTTATGGTAAGTATAAACTGCAGTTGAACTTGCTTTTGTAAGTTTAAGCCTTGCCTTCTCATTACAGAGATATATTTTTCTAATGTAGATTTTTATTTTCTTTTAGATTATATTCGTTGAACTGTTACATGCCAACCAGTTTTTAAGGTTCCTTGCTTACAAGATTTATGAAAAAAATAAAGTTATATTATGAAGAGTGCTTAGTTTTTTGGTTCGTGAAAAAAATGATAGGAGTAACACAAATTATACTTAAATGTCATTCCACAGAGTAATCTCTTTATGTAAATGGTTAAGCAGACATCATTTACTTCTAAACCTAAGTCTTAGTGGGAGAGAGGTTTCATTTATTTTTCCGCAATGAAATTAGAGAACTTATTATGTGGAACTTTGGAGTTGAATACCGTTATCTGATATCACCATTTTTAGCTGTTTGGATAGGAGCCATCAAAGATAAATGCTAGTTTATTTCTCAAAAAAAAAATAAAAAAAGAGAAAGAGAACTTGTAGAAGACATTCCACAATTCTGCTGCGATATTTGTACATGAATGTTTTATTGAAAGAATTAGTAGAGATCTTAACCGCTCTACTTGAACTACCAGTCAAATTATCTGCTTTCTTGGATATGGAAGCCAAACTTTGTTGTGTGGGCATGGATGTTTTCTTACTCTCTTGTGTTCCATATAACTCCAAGAATTATTGTTTTCAAACAACAACGTTCTTCTTTTGGGAGGATAAAACTGTCTGGTTATATCCCTTGAAGCTGTGGTTATTTTTTGGAGTCATATGTTCTTTTTGGCATCTTATGGGAAATTCCATCTGCTGTGTTGTGGATTCCATAATTGTATTCTCTTCATGAAATATGATGTTGGGAGTGTATTGTCCTATTTCTGATTGTATGGCACTTGGTTTAGAGTTCGGAATTTGCCATACTTGGTGTCTGCATTCAGAAACCCATTTCCAGGTTATATCAAGTTTTTTATTGGTTGGTCAGCAATCAAATAAGGTATGCATGCAATGTAAGGAGGTTAAAATAGACAAGCAGCAGTAAGATAAAGGATAGTCTAAGAAACAATCATGTCTCTGAGATGTTAGAAAAGCTAGTTGTGGACAAGGTAAAGGAAAACATGCATGAAGATAAAGGATAGTCTAAGAAACAATCATGTCTCCGAGATGTTAGAAAAGCTAATTGTGGACAAGGTAAAGGAAAGCATGCATGAGATGCATGGGCTTCGAAATGAAGAATAGAAATATGCTTTAGTTTTGCAAAAAAAAAAAAAAAAGAAAAAAAAAAAACGACTCCAAACAGAAATAATGTGCTCAAGTGGACTTCTGGCAATGGGAATAGGTGACTGGTGTCCAAAGACTATATCAAGTTTTGTTTGTTTTTGAATGTTGTGACCAATAGTATAGCTGCCAAATTTTAGTGTTTTTTTTTTTAACAACTTTTAGATGCACTGTTATTGGACTTCAATTGCCAAATATAATTTACAAGTTGGCAAACATTATTCCAATCAGTTCCTGTTTCCTTTTCGTCTAAAATTGTGGTTATATCTAAGATACGATTCTACTGTAAAGACAAATAAAGAAGATAGGGAAATTTTTTTTTTTACTTTCTGGAATGGAAGTTGAGTTGCTTTTGGTTTTCCCCGTTAACGACTTTCACTTCTTGAAGCCATATTGGGTGTTCTCTGATCTACCAGTAGTGCTTTTGCTAATTGTTTTCTTGAGTGATACAAGTGAAATATCACCTAGGTACATTAGCACGATGATATAATTAGTTAGTGGGAAAGTTATTAGTTCTTCTGTCAATATTATTGGTATGTTAATTTGTAGTGCTCCATTTTCATTATTATTGGTGTCTGATGAGTTCAAGTGTTGAGTAACTTATTACAGTGAATTCAAGATGGCTGCTTTGAAACGAAGACTTAATACTGATTCAGATATTCATGCCCTGCACAAAGAATTGGATGAAGTATCATGTCCTATCTGCTTGGAGTGTCCTCATAATGCTGTTCTACTCCTGTGCAGCTCAAATGAGAAGGGCTGCAAATCTTTCATTTGTGATACGAGTTACAGGCACTCAAATTGCCTGGACCAGTTCAAAAAATCCAGAGGCAATTCTAGGTGCAATGCTACCTTGCAAAGTTCAATACGCATCAACTCAGTTAGTTCTAGTACCGCTACTGATGCAAGTGTGACTTTGAGAACTCATGCCATTGATGGTAATGAAAATCACAGTCTAAATGAGATCAGCAATGACACTTTTGTTAGACTGCCTGAAGAACTAGTAGATTCTGAGTCTGTTCAGGAAAGGATTGAACATGAAGGGGTTAATGCAAACTCACCAGAGTTAGGTTTGAGTGCCAGTTGCCCTTTATGCCGAGGAACCATATTAGGCTGGGAGGTGGTAGATGAGGCTAGAAAATATCTGAACTTGAAGAAGCGAAGTTGCTCCTGGGAATCTTGCTCATTCTCTGGAAACTACCAAGAATTGCGCAGACACGCCAGGAGGGTTCACCCAACTATCCGGCCCTGTGACATTGATCCATCTAGGGAACGAGCTTGGAGATACCTTGAGCACCAGAGAGAATATGGTGATATTGTCAGTGCTGTCCATTCAGCTATGCCAGGTGCTGTTGTGGTTGCTGATTACATGATTGAAAATGGAGATAGATTATCAGTTGAAAGGGAAAGCAGGACAAATGAAGTCAATGCACCATGGTGGACTACTTTCTTTTTTTCCTATATGATTGGTTCAATTGATGGTGCAGCTGAACCAAGGACCTGGTCAAGGGCTTGGACCAGGCATCGCCAATCTGCTGAAACTTTAGCTGACCGCCGGTTCCTTTGGGGGGAGAATTTGTTGGGTCTACACGATGATGATGACAACGATGGTTATTTGCATGTATTAGGCAATGCTGGTGAAGATGGATCTCCAATCCCAAGAAGGCGCCGGCGTTTGACTCGGTCAAGGTCCAATGATCATTCATGAGAAGCGACGACATATTTCTGGTAAATCTCCAGTTTGTTGACAATTTTGATATCTACTGGAATTGTGTCACTGGTTGCCTTCAGCTGACACAATTGGTATGCCGTACTGTTCCAGTAACGTGCAGAAAACTGTCTTTAAATGCATGCAGCGCCATTTGTTGATTAAGAATCAGAATTTTGGAAACCTGCTAGTGGAGTGATGGTTAAGCTGGAAAAGCTTGTTCAACAATTCATAAATTTGAGTTGAATTCTGCGCAGTCACCTTTGATGGTATATTTCTATTTGATTTAGAATTGGATTTCATGCTTTTTAATAAATATGATGGATTGTTCTTGCATTGTATAAAACACGTGGATTGTTTCATCTCCCGCTCTCTCTCTCAGTATCATACATTTTGTCGTTTGATAGTGCTTGCTGGTTTTAAACATATGGGTATTGTTGCCCTTTTTCTTGGGTGCACCTGTTTTTCCTGTATTTCAAAATTATTTTAAAAAAATTATTTTTTTTACTTTCAATTAATATATTTTTAGTATTTTCAAATTATTTTGATATTAAAAATATTTTTTTTAAAATAAAAAAATTATTAATATGTATTTTAACACAAAATTATTTAAAAAACCACCATAATTACATTTCCAAAAACAAACTATGGCGTTGCGGGTCAAGGATAGCAGCCTACAGGGTTGTTTTCTTCTTTCTTTAAATATAAATAATTTTGTTTTGCAAGGGTTGTTTTCTTCTTTATTTTTTCCCTGTGGCTTTGTAGGTGCGTGCGGTGCGTGATGAGAATTATCACAACCGATGTAATGAAGCCCATGACCATTCTTCTCAAAGACATGAAAGAGGAGATTAACGGATTATGATTAGTACCGCTCACGGTATCAAAATAAGATTTTATGGTTTCTATCATCAAACCTTTAGTTTTTCATCTTTATTTCCCCCCTTCCTCTCGTCTCCATCCAAACAAAATAAGCAGATCGATGCTTTCAATGACTTTCTGGAAAAACCTCCCACTTCCTCCCTCCCTCTCTCATTTTCGATATTTCCGAACACGCACCCACACACTATATAGCTTGTGTCTGCTGCAACTATGGTGTCGGATGAAATTTTGCACTCAGTGAAAAAAAAAATGCAACTGAAGGCAAGCTGCAAAAACAAACTGAAACCCACAGGAAATGAGGCCAGCACATCTGATATGGGAACCAGGAAGCAAAAATAGCATAACTACAATCGGAGACGGCGTGGAGAGACCGGATCCAATTAAAAGTCATGGGAAAAGCTAGCTACCTCTGTTGTGATAAAACTCACATGAAAAATGGCACCAGCTGCCTCTGTAAGAACAGGTAAAATATTAAGCAAAGCTAGATTGAACATAAACCAAAAGCCCTTCAAGCAAAAACCATTTAAAATAAAATCTCTACAGTTCTGAAACATCTGAAAAAATAGAACTTGAAATCAGAGAACAGCAAAAAATAGAATCCAAATCTTGCTGACATCCAGGTATTTTGCAGCCTCTATCTATGGAAGGACAATCCATGAACTCATTGAACTCTTCATGCTCTGCAATGTACATGAATGGACAAACATCCCCAAAGGAGTTGGTCTAAGATGATGAAGAAGATTTTTTAAAAGTCATCAATTTCTAAAATCCTCCATTCCTCCTCATAATCATAAATTCTGGATTAAAAATAGCAGCAGCAAATCGAAACATACATAGTCTTAGACAATAAATTAGATAAAGCTCCCTTCTCAAATAAAACAGTTGGGCTAAACGGGGAAGAGAAAGATTCACCTTGATGAAATAAATATCGCATTCAATGGAAGGCCATTAAATGGTACTAGCAATGACTGATCTCAAATACCCTTCAACAGACAGCAACAGTGTATAACTAAGTAAAACAACAAGTGGACGGCGAGGAAGCAACTGAAAGCAGGGGAAGCTACACGAGTCAGAAGCATATAGAAGAACAGATACAAATAGCAAAAAAGCTGATGGAATTATATAAAAAAAAGAAGGCAATGGAACAACTAATAATACTAGCTTTGTCCAGCAAAGCCAAGAAAAAGGTGAACAGGAATTGCAGAGGGCAGTGTACGATAATTCTAAGCTAACCTAACAACTGAAGCGGACAGCTCAAATAGAAAGACAAAGGATGCAAACAATTACAATTCCTGCACGTAAACCACACAGGCAGACTTTGAAAATAAGAGCTTGAAGAAATAACTCAAGAAGGCACGGGCACTTCTAGTAGGAAGGTTAATGCGAACAGAGCAGCAGGAGACCAGTCCTGTTAACTATAGGAAGGATGGAAAAAACAAAAACATCATAGTTGTTTATTCGAGGAAATGAACAAAGGAAATCATTTTAGAAAAGAAGCATCAAAGACGACCAGCACAAAGCCAAAGCTTGGAGCCTTTCATGGAAGGATAATTAAGAAAACAAATAGGTAGATCATAACTCTAAAATAAAAATAAAAAGCTGAAAAAAGGCTTTAACCATGTCAGCAACACCACAACCAGTGTAGCCAGATTTAAACTATTAAAAAGAAAAAACCTAAACGAACCAATCTAAAATGGATATTAAAACGAAGGTTGTTCATCGACACTTGAACGTGACAGTGCGTTAAGTTCAAGGTGGCGTGAGAATATTCGCCTAATGATGTCTCAAGTTTAAAATGGTGTGGGTCTAACATGCATATCAGTTTTATGATGCTTGAATTTAATGCTTTGCCAAGCCCATGACATTTAGACTTGGCAATGCGTCAAACTCAAGTTAGTGTGGATTTAAAATCACTTGAGCTTGGTAGTCAGCCAAGTCTAAGATAATAACCAACCTTTCTTGAGTCTAACTTCAGAGTCTTATTTGAAACAATTAAGATCAAACACAAAAAAAACTAAAATTCTCAATAATCTGTTTATTATAAGTGATTAGTGTTAATCTAAATACAAAGAAAGTATATATAGGAAAAACTAAAAATACTATTATACCCTTAATAAATAAATGTACATAAATATTATTTAACATCTCCCCTCATACTCACGATGTAGCAGTTACAAGCATCAAGAGTTTGCTAACTAGAAAACAAAAATAAGAGATGGAATGTATCTTGATAAAGAAATCTGCAGTCTGCAAGGAAGAAGGAATAGAGGGTGAAGTAATAGTGTCATGCTTGAGATAATGACAAGTAAGATGACAATCGATCTCAACGTGCCTTGTTCACTCATGAAAATCCGAGTTGTGAGCAATCTATATAGAACTCTAGTTGTCACAATAAATAAAAGTAGGATAAGAAAATGAAACTCTCATATCAGCAAGTAACCAACGCAACTAAACAATCTCTTTGACAGTAAATGTCATGACATGATATTCTGCTTCGGTAGATGATTGAGAAATAATAAATTGTTTCTTTCTCTTTTAAGAAATAAGAGAATCACCTAAAAAGATGTATAACGCGATAACAAATTTGTGATATGTGGGATCACTATCATGATTAGCATCAGAGTATGCATGTATATCCAAGGAAGAGGTGGATGAAACTAAAAGACTCTAAAAAATTATACCCTAAAGCTATCGTAAAATATGAAGAATAGCTGCCTAATGAATAATAGTAAGAGAAACAACAAACAGACTAACAGCATGAACAACATATGCAATATCTAGAAAAGTAATGGTGAGATATACCAAGCTCCTAACAATAGTATGGTATAAAGTAGAATCTATCAGAGGTAAACCAGTAGAAGAAGAGTACATTATGTTAACCTTAATAGGAGTATTTGCAGTCTTGTTATCAATAAGTCTAGCTCGCTCAAGAATATCTGTAACATATTTCGACTGAGAAAGAAGATAACCTCTAGATAAGTATGCTACCTCAATACCTAGAAAATATCAAAGATAACCCAAATACTTAATTTCAAGTCGTCTAGCCAACTCTGTCTTTAAAATTGAAATACCATTAATGTCATCACTAGTAATAATTATGTCATCAATATATAAAGAAATAATGATATAGCCTGCATCAGTAATTGAAATACCATTAATGTCATCACTAGTAATAATTATGTCTTTAATATATAAAGAAATAATGATATAGCCTGCATCAGTACACTTAATAAAAAGAGTAGAATCATGACTACTAGAAATAAAGCCAAGAGATGAGATCACAATAGAAAATTTTTCAAACCAAGTAAGAAGTTGTTCGAGACCATATAATGCTTTTTTAAGCTTACAAATATATCTAGAGTCATGTGAAATACCAGGAGAGGGTGTCATATAAACTTCTTCTTGAAGATCTCTATTCAAGAAGATATTTTTAACATCAAGTTAAGAAATATGTCATTGACAAATCAAAGCTACAATAATAAGAGTAGAAATAGTAGTTATTTTTACAATAGAGACAAATGTCTCCTTATAGTCCACACTATATTGTTGAAAGTATCCTTTTCCAACCACTATAGTTTTGTATATGTCAGTAAACCTATCAAAATTAGTCTTGATCTTATACACCTAATAACACTTTTACAAAGAAGTAGAGGAACCAGATCCCAAGTATTTATCTTATGCAAAGTAAAAAATTCCTCATTCATAGCTTGCTGCCAAAGTGGATCAAGAATTACCTCTTTATATAAAGAAGGCTTAGAGAGACAATGAATAGAAGCTAAAAAAGAAGTAAATGACAAAGAATAATAAGAATAAGCAAAATCTGATAATTTTATAGACTTATAAATATGGATGGACTGACGTATAGTGATTGATACTTAAAAGTGTATTTTTATCAGGGTTTTATATCATCATTTTGCACTTGATGTATTAATAACTCTTTAACTAAAACATGTTTTATAATAATATATCTAATAATATAAGATACCTTTAATTTGTGGTAAATATTCATTTTAAATGTAGGCCTATCCTATAAATGAAAGGATTGATTGATGAATTTAAGAACTGAAATTGAAAGGATAAAGAGATGGCCAAACTTAGAAAAGAGATGTCGGTGCAATTCAAACCGGAATACTATTCGGTAATTAGGTTATATCTGGAGCTATAGATCTCAGATTTAAGTATACTTTATATGGATGGAAAGGTAAGATATAGGCCTACAACTTTTATATGGAGCCCAAGATCTAAAAAAGTCATTTTCAAGTCTAAATTGTTGCAACAACAAAGAAGCTTGAATCTGTCTTTCAGCCCGAGTACTGTTCAATATTTTAGACATATCTGGAGTTCTAGAAGTTGAAATGAGCTGAATGTTTTTCACAAGAAAGATGAGATAATTTCCTACAACTTTCATGTTTCCAAGTGGTTCCAATTTTGACGTTATCAATGATGTTTTGGGCAGATAAAAGAAGATAAGGATTGTCACCAAGTCAAGAGTTGGCTACCTACTCATCAATTAGTCATCAAATCAATAGTTCCTAATTTTGGCTTATAAAAGGAGGCATTTGCCAAGTATTTAGGCATCTTGGTTTCCAGATCAAGATCATGCTCTTGCTTTTTCTCTTTGTATTTAGGCATTTGCTTTCATTAATATCAAGTTTATGCCTTTCATTGCCTTTCCATTGCTTTGTTAACTTTTATCTTATTTATGTTCTTATTTTGTTTATCTATTTTTATTTCTTTCATTATGTCTAGCTAAGTTTATTATGTTAAGGTGAAAAGGCTACACTAATGGTGTAAGAATAAGTATAGTATAAACTTAATATGGACTTTAATGTTTGATACTAACATGTTTTATATTTGTTATCTTGTTCACTCTTTAATACTTTGCTTGTTAAATGACTAATCTTGATTTATGTTGTATAATAACTCGTACAACAAATGCTTGGCACTTTTATAGCCCATACTGTATGGTATAACCGACACCTGAGCTATGAAAGGAACTTGATTTGTTGTTAACATAAGTTATAATCATGAATGCTTGACGAAATTTACAAGTATTGGCATTAATTGAATAAGATGACTAATGTAATCATGTTAACAATCTATAATATGATTGGAACCGCCTTTGTGTGTGGTTTCCAATTAAATAATAAGATTTTATACTATACTTGTTTGACATACCATTATTGGATCCTCTAACCTCGACATTGTTTGTTATTGTTGTTTAATCCTTACTTTAATTTTCCATCTCAAAGTTCTCATCAATTTTTTTTCTTTATTATTGTTGTTACAACAACTACTACTACTACTATTACTACTAGTATTATTAGTATTATTATTACTTCTAGTATTATTTGTATTATTATTACTACTAGTATTAATGTTGTTGTTATTGTTACTATTGTTGTTGTTGTTTATAATTTGTACAATTAGCCTTCCTATGGTTCAACCCTAGTCTTGCTGGGTTATTTATTACTTCAACACTCCTTCATTTGGGAGAAGATATCAATCTTTTAGTCGTGTCATGTTTTTGACGCCGTTGCTAGGGAGGTAAGTTTTGTATAAATTATAATAATTATTTTATTTTCACTTTTTGCTTTACTTGAATATAACTTTGTTTCTTTTATCTTGTTTCTTCTTCTTTTGTTTTTCTTTTCCATTTATTCTATTCCTACACGTGCATGAGAGTGTGGTCACGTACATCAAGTGGTAGACTTTATAGGGTATCCTCATTATTTTCAGAAAATATGACTGAATAAGATAATCAATCACTCCATAATAAGAATAATAAAAATAATCGTGCTAGAACACTTAGAGACCACATGAATCCCACAAGAATAAGTGCACCATCATGCATAATTTTTCCTCCCAATGCATCTCATTTTAATTTTAAAACAGGCATTATTCAACTTTTACCTTCTTTTCATAGTTTAGAATTGGAAAATCCATACTTGCATTTAAGAGAATTTGAGAAGGTCTGCAATATATATAATAATTTAAATTATAGCATGAACACCATCAGATTAAAGCCTTTTCCTTTCTCATTAAAAGATAAAGCTAAAACATGGCTATAAAATTTAAGACCAAGATCAATTCGTGCTTGAGATAAAATGCAACAATAATTTTTGAAGAAATTTTTCCCATCTCACAGAACAAACTCATTCAAGAGACAAATCACCATTTTCACTCAAATCCCAGGAGAAATATTTTACCAATGTTGGGATATGTATTGAAACTTGCTTAGTACTTGCCCTCATCATGGCTTTGAAACATGGAGATTGGTTTCATATTTTTATGAACGGTTAACACCTAAAGATAGGCAAATAGTTGAATTGATGTGCAATGGAACTTTTAAAGATAAAGACCTTGATGAAGCAATGGAGTACTTAGACTTGTTAGCTGAAAATGCTCAAAATTGAGACACCGCGGGTACTTATGAGGCACTGAGTAAAACTTAACCTTATACATCTAGTGGAGGTATGTACAACCTTAGGGAAAATCATGACCTTCAAGCCAAGTTTGCATCTTTAGCTAGAAAAGTCAGGACACTAGAATTGAAAAAGAGTAGTCAATTAAAATTTGTTGAAAACATTGCGTGTCAAATATGTGAAACAAATGAACACTCAACCAATAACTGTCCAAGGTTGCCTTCTTTTAAGGAATGTCTACATGAACAAGCTCATGCTTTAAACAGTTTTCAAAGGGCCAATCACAACCAAAACTCACAAACATACAACCCTGGTTGGAGAAATCACCTAAATTTTAGTTGGAACAGTGTAAACAACAATGCATAACCTTCACAACCACCATTTCAAGCACACCATAATTTTCAAAATTCTCATGGATATGCACCTCCTTATGCTCCAGTTCTTAGAAGAAATCTTAAGGAAATATTGCATGCATTCATTGAAAACCAAGAGATAATCAATACTCAACTTACTCAAAACATGACAGATTTTAAAGATAATCTTGCAAAATTGATATCTGCTCTCAATTTCCAAGAGAAAGGTAAGTTTCTATCTTAACCACAATAAAATCCCAAGGGGCAATACAATACAAATACAAGTAGTTTTAAAAGCCAATACATGGATCAAGTCAAATCAGTCAATACTTTTCATAGTGGTAAGCTTATTGAAAAATCCTCTCTTAAACCTTATGAGAAAGATGATGAGTCAATCTCTAAGGGTAAGAAGGGGTTCAATTTGAAAATTGCAAAGAAAAGACTGATTCTCTGCCAGAACTTCCATTTCCTCAAGCCATGACCAAATAAAGGAAAGTCAATCACAACTTTGAAATCTTTGAAATTTTCAAACAGGTAAGGATCAATATACCTTTGCTGGATGCTATTAAACAAGTTCCTTCCTATGCTAAATTTTTGAAAGATCTATGCACTGTGAAGAGGAAACTAAATGTGAATAAGAAAGCCTTTCTAGCCGAACAAGTAAGTGCTATTCTTCAGAACAATAATGCTTTGAAATATAAAGACCCTAGTTATCTTACAATTTCTTGCTTTATTAGAAAGCATAAAATTAAAAAAACCATACTTGATCTAGGTGCTAGTGTGAATTTACTGTCATATTCAGTTTTTCAGAGTCTCAATCTAGGTGAGTTAAATCCAACTTCTATAACTCTTTTTCTTGCTGATAAATCTATAAAAGTGCCTAGAGGAATAATTGAAGATGTGTTAGTACAAGTCAATAAATTCATTTATCCTGTGGATTGTTTTTTGGATACACAACCTGTTAAAGCATGTAATTCATTTCCTATTATTTTAAGACGTCCGTTTCTCGCAACTTCTAACATATTGATTAATTGTAGGAACGGACTGATGAAACTATCATTTGGAAACATGACATTAGAGATGAATGTTTTCAACATTTGCAAGCAACCTGGAGATGATAATGATTTATAAGAAGTAGATCATATTAATGAATTAGTTTATGATCAACTTGAATCTACTTTAAATAAAAATGCGTTGGATGAATTTGAAGATTTGCAAATAATTTGTTCTGAGGAAAAAAAAACATGGAAGAAAAAAACACTGAAAATATTGATGCGAATCTTTTGTCAACAGTGACAACAAATTCAACATCTGACATCACACTAATTGATGATTATTTTCCTAACAAATCCTTACTTTCTCTTAATCCAATGCCTTGGTATGATAAAAAAAATCAATTTTCTTGCTTTAGAAGATTTGCTAGTTGATGGGAGTACCCAAGACAAAGAAAAGTTTTTGAATGAAGTGAATAACTTTTATTGTGATGACCTTAATTTATTCATATATTGTCCTGATCAAATATTTCAAAGATTCAATCCTGACAATGAGGTAAGTAGTGTTATTAAAGTTTGTTATTCTGATGCACGTGGAAGTTATTTCTCGTCAAAAAAGACAGCTACAAAAATCTTTCAAAATGGATTTTATTGGCCCACCACATTCAAGGACACACATGCATTCTATAAAACTTGTGAAAATTATCAAAAAATTGATACTGGTCAAAAAGTTTTGTTTTATACTTCTCAACTCTATTCATTTCCTAGAGATCTAAGATCAAGATGCAACAATATTTATAGGGCCTATGATATTGAGAATTCAATGAATGACAATGTTTTTAAGGAAAATAGACATCGTTTGAAAGCTTATTTTGATCATTTTTCTAGTGAAAACAAATCAACTGGTTTGAATGATCTTATAGATAAAGGTTGATTATTTTGTTTTTCTCATATTATTTTTTTGTTTATTTTTGAGTGATTTTTGCTAGTTTCTCTCACCCTGGTCAAATGACGGATAACGGTACTCCGTGACTTAAGTCGGTTATTTAAGTTTCCCATAATAACTGATATCTATGTATATATTTGTGCAATTCTTTGAATTCTCTTCCAATTCTCATTTGAAAATGGACACTAATCTTGAAAAATTGAAAACGTATTTTTCCTTTTTGCCTCAAAATGCGATTACAAAAATTTACCATGCTAAATGTGTAAGATTGAGATTGTTAATGAATCATGGAATTCCTGAAGATATTCAATAGTTGATTGAAGCAAAGGTTTGATTATTAAGTGAGTCCTCTAACTCTTTCATTTCATACATGCCTGTAATAAGTAAAAGCACTTTTACAAAGAAACATTGTGCAAAACGATTGAAAGTCTGTCATCGATGTGCTAGATGAACTTGTAATGCATAATGTCATTCTTTAGAAATGGTATCTATAAACCGTGAAGATAAAATATAATTCATTAAGGATGGCCTGAGTAAGGAGTCTTTAGATAATCTTCTATTGACTATTGAGACACATCCTAGTGGAGATGTGCATCATGCAATTCATGATTTATGACCACTATTTCATAAAGAACATGATCAACTTAGTCTTGGGAATTTGACTAAAAAAGACCATGTTTGCCAGTTTTTAAGAAAACTGGATGGGAAGCCTATCTCCGACCCATAGAGGGCGTTTAAGCCGTTCTTGGACGTAAAACCAAGGGATGATGTGAGCCACAATCACAACTGCCTGTACATACATATATTTTTTCAAAAGTAAGTAAATAAATAAATAAAAAGAGAGTGAGTGAGTGTGTAAGACTCTACCTAGCCTACATATAAGTGGTATGATTATCTTTCTAATTTCTCATCTATAAAATCCTCTCTTCCTTCCTTTCATTTCTACTCAACCCAAATACAGAAGTGTGTAGAAATGACAAGTTCCTCAGGTCATCATATAAGAAATATTTGTGTTTTCGGTGGATCTAGTCCTGGGAAAGAAAGGGAGTTTTTAGAATCAGCAAATTATCTTGATTAAGTGCTAGCTGAGAGAAAGATTAATTTAATGTTTGGGGGAGGCAGTCTTGGATTAAGGGGATATGTGTCAATAACTATATTTTTAGAAGGTAGTCAAGTTTTGGGGGTCGTCCCCGAAGTTTTAGCACAAGGGGATATCATTGGAAAAACAATTGGAGAGGAACTACAGGTCTCACAATGTCTACTCGAATGAATGCAATGTTTAACCATGTTGATGCCTTTATTGCCTTACTAGGAGGTCTAAGTACATTGGAAGAGATCTTTCATATTTTCTCTTGGGCCAACTACACATTCACCATAAACCCACAAGTTTATTAAATCTTAATAGTTATTATGATAAGTTGTTGTCTTTTCTTGATCATGCTGTGGAACAGGAATTTGTAACATCTGCAGGACAAATTATTATCTTTGCTGATACTGCTGAACAATTGATTGACTAACTACAATCTTTCATTTCTGTAATTGATCCTTCCATAAGTCGCATAAATTGGTTAACTAATAAAAGCCGTAAAAAGCTTAGATTGGATTTGAGCCTCCATTTGTGAATCTTTATGTCTTTTGGTTTTATTATTGTGTTTTGTTGTTTCTTATATTTGTTTCAATGTGTTTCAGGTTTGTCAGTGTTCGTTCTTTTAAGTGATATCTTCTATACTCTATCTTTCTACCTTTAAACATTGAGGACAATGTCTCGTTTTAGTTGAGGGGAGAGGATAGTAGCTAAAAAAAGGAACTGTGTTTTCTATTTCATAAAGCATGTGAAAGATTGTTATTACTATGATGGCAGAGTAAGGAGAACTTTTATGATTCTTGAGACACATCTTATTGATCATTCGTAACAAGGTCTATCATAATACTTCTTGAAATATTCAGATTTACAAACTCTCGCATTGTCATTACTTAATTCTGCTCATATACTTATTTAACATGTGTTTTTAAACCTTAATTTACACAAACACACACTTTAACATATGATTATGGGTTGTATATTGGATTATTATATTATTTATGTTTTTTTGTTAAAGGTAACAACTAAGAAAAAGGGATAGTATATAATTAAAAAGAAAAAAAAATGATAATAATAAAAATGTAGATAAGTTTGGTTTCCTAGCCTCTCTAACCTAAGCAATTAAACCCAAAGGGGTGTTTTAACACCTAATACCCTAAAATCAACTGACTTAAGAGCTATTGGCCCAAACATTTATTACATGGGTTGGGTATAAAAACTTAAGGGAATTAAACATTGCACTATCTACATTTTAGTATCTGCAACCCGAGTTATTAAGCTCGTAGGGGTGTCTTAACACCTAATGCCCGAAAACCAACTGGTTTGGAGTCATTAGCTGAAAGCTCGTTACATAGGTTAAAGATGCATGGTGTTTTAAATTATATATATATATATATTAAACAAAGAAAAAAAGACAAAAATAATAATCCCCACCCAAGGAAGTTACCTTAAACATTAGAACAAAAATTTTGTTTTCTTCTAATAAAAGCCCCATAATTATGTATTGAAACATTGAGCACAAAAGAAAGGTTTATGAATATCTTGTTAAGAGGTATTGAGTAGGTATATAAATTTAACGAGAGCTTGTTTATTTCGATAGATTAATGGAAGTTAAATGATGACTACCTTGCTTTGTGGAATTTGCAACGTATTTTTTTTATTTTAACGCTTTAATTACTAGGGACTAGTAATAAGCTAGTTGGGGGGGGTGTAATTGATACTTAAAAGTGTATTTTCATCAAGGTTTTATATTATCATTTTGCACTTGAAGTATCAATAACTCCTTAACTAAAACATGTTTTATAATAATATATCTAATAATATAAGATACCTTTAATTTATGGTAAATGTTCATTTTAAATGTAGGCCTATCACAAAAATGAAAGGATTGATTGATGAATTTAAGGACTGAAATTGAAAGGATAAAGAGACGGCCAAACTTAGAAAAGAGATGTCGGTGCAATCCAAACTAGAACACTGTTCTGTAATTGAGTCATATCTGGAGCTATAACTATCAGATTTAGGTCTACTTTATATGGATGGAAAGGTAAGACATAGGCCTACAACTTTTATATGGAGCCCAAGATCTAAAAAGGCTATTTTCAAGTCCAAATTATTAAAACAACAAAGAAGCCCGAATTTGTCCTCCAGCCTGAGCATTGTTCATTATTTTGGCCATATCTGGAGTTCTAGAAGTTGGAATGAGCTGAATGTTTTACAGAAGAAAGATGAGATAATTTCCTACAACTTTCATGTTTTCAAGTGGCTCCAATTTTGACGTTATCAATGACATTTAGGGCAGACAATAGAAGATAAGGATTGTCACTAAGTCAAGAGTTGACTACCTACTCATCAATTAGTCATCAAATCAATAGTTTCCAATTTTGGCCTATAAAATGAGGCATTTGCCATACATTTAGACATCTAGGTGTCCAGATCAAGATCATGCTCTTGTTTTCTCTCTTTGTATTTTTTGTATTGCTTATGCTTTGCTTTCATTAATATCAAGTTTATGCCTTTCATTTCATTTCTTTTGCTTTATTAACTCTTATCTTATTTATATTCTTATTTTGTTTATCTATTTTTCTTTCTTTCATTATATCTAGCTAAGTTTATTATGTCAAGGTGAAAAGGCTACAATAATGGTGTAAGAATAAGTATAGTATAAACTTAATATGAACTTTAATGTTTGATACTAACATGTTTTATATTTGTTATATTGTTCACTCTTTAATACTTTGCTTGTTAAATGAGTCATCTTGATTTATGTTGTATAACACTAGGTACAATAAATGCTTGACACTTCATAACCTATATTGTATGGTATAACCAACACCCGAGCTATGAAAGGAACTTGATTTGTTGTTAACATAAGTTATAATCATGAATATTTGGTGAAATTTACAAGTATTAGCATTAATTGAATAATATGACTAATGTAATCATGTTAAGAATCTATAATCAGATTGGAACATCCTTTGTGTGTGGTTTCTAATTGAATTATTAGAGTTTATACTATACTTATTCGACATACCATTAGTGGATCCTCTAACCTTGACATGTGTTATTATCATTGTTTAATCCTTACATTAATATTCCATCTCAAAGGTCTCATCATCTTCTTCTTCTTCTTCTCCTTCTTTTTCTTTATTATTGTTATTATTATTATTATTATTGCTACTACTACTATTGTTATTGTTGTTGTTTATAATTTGTACAATTAACCTTCCTGTGGTTTGACCCCGATCTTGCTGGGTTATTTATTACTTCGAGACTCCTTCACTTGGGAGAAGACATCAATCTTTTAGTCATGTCAAGTTGTTGCCGTTGTTGCCGGAGAGGTAAGTTTTGTATACATTATAATATTTATTTTATTTTCGCTTTTCGCTTTTCTTGAATATAACTTTGTTTCTTTTCTCTTATTTCTTTTTCTTTTGTTTTCTTTTTCCTTTTATTCTATTCCTACACGTGCATGAGATTGTGGTCACATACATCAAGTGGTAGACTTTATAGGGCATCCTTATCATTTTTAGAAAATATGGCTGAAGAAGATAATCAATCACTTCATAATGAGAATAATAAGAATAATCGTGCTAGAACACTTAGAAAGCACATGAATCCCATAAGAATAAGTGCACCATCATACATAGTTTTTCCTTCCGATGCATCTCATTTTAATTTTAAACCTGACATTATCCAACTTTTACCTTCTTTTCATGGTTTAAATGGGAAAATCCATACTTGCATTTAAGAGAATTTGAGGAGGTCTGCAACACATATAATAATTTAAATTGTAGTATGAACACCATCAGATTAAAGCCTTTTCCTTTCTCATTAAAAGATAAAGCTAAAACATGGCTACAAAATTTGAGACCAGGATCCATTCATGCTTGGGAGAAATGCAACAATAATTTTTGAAGAAGTTTTTCCCATCTCACAGAACAAACTCTTTCTAGAGACAAATCACCACTTTCACTCAAAAACCAGGAGAAACATTTTACCAATGTTGGGATAGGTATTGAGACTTGCTTAGTACTTGCCCTCATCATGCTTTTGGAACATGGAGATTGGTTTCACGTTTTTATTTAATGTTAACACCTAGAGATAGATAAATGATTGAATTGATATGTAATGGAGCTTTTGAAGATAAAGACCCTAAAGAAGCAATGAAATACTTAGACTTGTGAGTTGAAAATACTCAAAATTGGGACACCACGGGTACTTATGAGGCATCGAGTAAAACTCAACCTCATACATCTAGTGGAGGTATGTATAACCTTAGGGAAGATCATGACCTCAAGCCAAGTTTGTATCTTTAGCTAGAAAAGTCGAGGCACTAGAATTGAAAAAGAGTGGTTAATTAAAATCTGTTGAAAACATTTCATGTCAAATATGTGAAACAAATAAACACTCAACCAATAATTGTCCAATCTTGCCTTCTTTTAAGGATGTCTCTATGAACAAGCTCATGCTTTAAATAGTTTCTAAAGGGCCAACCACAACCCATACTCACAAACATACAACCCTGGTTGGAGAAATCACCCAAATTTTAGTTTGAAGAGTGAGAATAACAATGCATAAACTTCACAACCACCATTTTAAGCACACCATACTTTTCAAAATTCTCATGGATATGCACCTTCTTATGCTCCATCTCCTAGAAGAAATCTTAAGGAAACATTGCATGCATTCATTGAAAAGCAAGAGACAATCAATACTCAACTTACTCAAAACATGACAGATGTTAAATATACTCTTGCAAAATTGATATCTGCTCTCAATTTCCAAGAGAAAGGTAAGTTTCCATCTTAACCACAATAAAATCCAAGGGGCAATACAAAGCAAATGCAAGTGGTTCTGGAAGCCAACACATGGATCAAGTCAAATCAGTCACTACTCTTCGCAGTGGTAAGCTTATTGAAAAACCCTCTCTTGAACCTTATGCGAAAGATGATGAGTCAATCTCTGAGAGTAAGGAAGGGGTTGAATCTGAAAATTGTAAAGAAAAGACTAATTCTCCGCCAGCACTTTCATTTTCTCAAACCATGACCAAATAAAAGAAAGTCAATCACAACTCTGAAATTTTTGAAACTTTCAAATAGGTAAGAATCAATATACCTTTGCTGGATGCTATTAAACAGGTTCCTTTCTATGCTAAATTTTTGAAAGATCTATGCACTGTGAAGAGGAAACTAAATGTGAATAAGAAAGCCTTTCTAGCCGAACAAGTAAGTGCTATTCTTCAGAACAATAATGCTTTGAAATATAAAGACCCTGGTTGTCCTACAATTTCTTGCTTTATTGGAGAGCATAAAATTGAAAGAGTCTTACTTGATCTCGGTGCTAGTGTGAATTTATGTTGCGATGTCGCGGTCGCACAAATTAATTACCCTAGCTTAAAACACACAAGATAGTATAGAGCAAGCAAGGGATCGATCCCACGAGGAAGATTTAGTTCAGATTGTTATGCTATACGTTATGCAATTGGGGGGGTTTTGATTTGTGATAATCTAAAATATGGAAGAAATTAAACTAGTGAACACAATCAATTACAACTGAAATTTATCAAGAAAACAAACCTTGGTCACAAGCACACATCCACCTACAGAAATCAGAACTGATCCTTGAAACGAAACTCCAGTTTATATTTTGAATTTTTATCTTTTCTTAACTTTGGTTAATTAACGGATCCGCCGTATAACTAGCCCTTATCAACAAATAATCACAGTGTCCGCACTAATGATTTAATCTAATGGCAGCCTTAAGATCTAGATAAATTCATTAATCTTAACAACCAAGTTGTCTGCTTGTGTTGCTTTGATCGAATGTTTTCCCTAAGTTTAATAATGTAGTTCCGCCACAATTATCAAGCTTAGTTGCTTCACAAGTTTATATACCCTAACTCCAGTTCTGATATCAAACTTAGCAATAGATTGTTCACAATAATAACTTAGAGTCCGCTCTAGCAATTATCAACAACAATCATAGAAAATATGCATAGGAAAACATTCATACTCATTCATAATACAAACTGAAAATAAATGGAAGAATAAATCTCACAGTTCTTGAAATCTGAAAGTTTCTGCGTCCTTGCAACCAAGAAAAGAGCTTAGCCTTGCATATCTATTGAACAACTACTCCTAAAAATAAAAGAAAGCATTATTTCTAGTATGTAGAGAGGAGAGTTTGTGTTTCTTCACTTCTAGTTGCTACCACCTTTCTTTGGTTCTATTGCACTTCTCTCCTCTCCTTTCTTGGCTCTCTTGGTGTCTATATATAGGCTTCAATGGGAGCTTCTCTTGCTTCTTTATCAATAATGGTGGCTACCAAACTTGCCAAACTTGCCAAACTTTGACATTAGTAGTCACCACAAACAACCCACCATTGCAGCCTCCTTCTTTGACAATGGCAACATTCCAACTTGCAGCTGGTTTGTGGTTGGTGATTTGAGGTTGGTGGATTGAGGTTGGTGGCTACTTTTCTTGACCTTCTAGATTGGTTTACTAGAGGGGCTAAATTGCTGAAATTATAACTTGGATGATAGTTTAGAAGCTTCGAAACATAATTTAGATTCATTTCTTCACGAAACCTGATTGCTGGCAGAATTCAGTTGTCAACTTTGGAAAATAGTCATACACCTACTAAAGGCATAGAAGTGCCATCAATAGTCATAACAGGAATGGAGGGTGAATAAAAAATAGAGGTAAAAGGTAAAGAATTTGGAGACATATGATGTGAAGCATCACAATTCAAAACTCATTCAGAATGTGACATACCTAAGGAACTATGAGGCAACCAACCTATGAAAAAAGAAGTAAACATTGCTTATGGCTGTAAGGAGATAAACTTATGATATTGCTCAACTAAAGTACTAGGATCGTTAATAGAGCTTAAAAAAGCTATTACTGCAGTATTGTGGTGTGGTGGTTTATAACCCCAAGGTGGTCTATGATTATTAGATTGTGACTGGTTGTCAGGCTTCCAAGCTTCATTTTGTTGTCTTAACTTAGGACACTAAGCCTTCTAATGATCTTTTTGCTTATAGAAACTGCACTCATCAAAACTAATCCTTATGTAAGGCTTATGGTGGTGATTGAAGAATTGTTTAGAGGATACTATTAGTACAGAAGGATTCAAAGCAGAAAGAATACCCTTTTCAGAATACGACTAAAGACATATTTCTTTAGCCAATAAGTCACTGACAACCAAGTCAACAAAAGGCAATGGAAAGCGATGTAGTATTAAACCTCTAAGTCCTTCGAAATCACTAAGAAATGCTGTTAAAAACTATATCAATCGTTGTTGCTCTCTACACTCAATATAAACACTGTATACCTTTAATTCTATTGATTTTGTAAGAGTCAACTAATCCTAAAGATTTATCATGGCAGAATAAAACTTTTAAATACTCATATTATTCTAGTGAAAAGCTCGTATGTCATTCTTTAATTGATACTGCTTTGAAAAATTTGATTACTTGAATAACCTTTACAGATGATCCCAAACTTCCTTTATTTATTTCTCATGCATCAATCAAAGTTGCATCCCCTTCCTTATTATTTTTAGGTACCCTACTAACATATCCCCACATCTTTTTACCCTTAAAAAAAAATTACTACATAACTCTAATACGAATAGTTCTTCCCATCCAACCTCACACTCACGAACTGAAGCAAATCATATCTTTCAGTAGCCATAATTAACAATAATAAAAAACCAGAATGCAAAAATAACAGAAAATAAAATATTAAATTGCAGAAACTGAACAAAGATTGTAGAAACTAAACACATATCTTCTTGAAAATATATGATTATGCCAAGCCACAAAATAAAATTACAGAAACTAAATGCAAATATCAAATTGCAGAAATTGAAGGGAAGATAAAATACTAAAATAATTACAAAAACTAAACGCAAATATCAAATCGCAAAAGCTGAAGGAAAGATGAAATATAAAATTTTAAAGAAACGAAAGATAAAATATCACTCTAACATTTTTTTGGAGTTTTGATACCATGATAAAGATATGTTCGAAATTAAACCTCATTTCATAAAACTAGTTTTGATATTATGTTAAAACAATTAAGATCAAATACAAAAAAAAAATTCTCAATAATCTGTTTATTATGAGTGTTTGGTGTTAATTTAAATACAAAAGAAATATATATAGGTTAAACTAAAAATATTATTTTACCTTTAATAAATAAATCTATATAAATATTATTTAAAAAATCTAATATTTTAAATTCTAATTTTCTACATCTTTTTAGATATATAAATTTTTTTTAAGAACTCATTATATTCTCATGATATTAATCTCTTGTTAAATCCTATTATAATAATTACATTATATTTTATTTTTCTAATAAAATAATAAAATTTATATATTAAAAATAGATCATGAGATCTTCCTAACAAAAACTCACAACCTCTTATTCACTTTTCAAAACACAAAAACGAAAAAAACTTTATAATGTTCGCACTTTTAAGCCAAAATATATAGTGAGCCCCGCAGCGATGGCTAAAGTTTATCAATAGGGTTTGAAAGCGCAAAATTTGCTAAAATTTCAATCCCATGAAACTCTTGGTTTTTGTAACGGTATGTTTTTACATACCATGAGGCCCAAAAATCTTTTAAACTTGGCTGGTAGGCTTTCCAAATACACAAATTATGAAATTCCCGGTCACACAGAACTTATAATTTTTGAACCAGTATGAAAAAGCATGTATTAAGACCTATAAATATGGTACAATCATCTTATATCTTATTAAAGAGAGAGATGTCAATAATCTCATTATTTTTATTTATTTCTATAGTTTTTAATACCTTTGAAGAGGTCTTCATGTGCGTGCGTCCCTCGCCAATGCTCACGGTCCTTGACTTGTACAAGTCTTCCTGGAGTTT
Source organism: Populus ilicifolia (assembly GCA_015708895.1). Classification (NCBI taxonomy): domain Eukaryota; kingdom Viridiplantae; phylum Streptophyta; class Magnoliopsida; order Malpighiales; family Salicaceae; genus Populus; species Populus ilicifolia. The sequence goes on along the minus strand of SRLM01001453.1, from coordinate 257,906 downwards.
TACTTTGTCAGCCATGTGTATTAATTTCATACAAACTGTTTTTCCTGCTCATTTCCTCTCACCTTCCTCTCACCATCCCTGTAAACTGCAATGAAGGAAAGAGAGGAAAACAGTTAGTGAAGCAGAAGTAGATTTGTGAGTGAAAGATGGCAGATGGTGCTGTGAGTTTCTTACTTGATAAACTAACTACAATCCTACTGCAAAAGGCATCACTTCTGGGAGATGCTCGTGATAAAATAGAAGAAATCAAACTTGAGCTAGAGAGCATGAAATCATTCTTAAGAGATGCAGAAAGAAGAAAGGAAAAGAGTGATTCCGTGGAAACATGGGTGAGGCAAGTAAGAGAGGTTGCCTATGAAGTCGAGGATATAATAGATGAGTTCATGCATCACAAATATAAGGAGCCTCTTAAGAATGGATTCAAGGGTATCGTCGAAGGAGTGGTCAAATTCCCCAAGAGCATAACTTCAAGGCATCGAATTTCTTCAAAACTACGAAAGGTCATAGCTAAGGTTCATGAGGTTTCAGAGAGAAGCAAGCGATATGGTTTTGATCAGCTTGATGAGGAGGCTACAAGAAATGTTGCTGGTGATAGGTGGCAGCATTATGGAGAATCGGCAACGTTTGTAGATGAGGATGATATAGTGGGAATGGAAGAGAGCACAGAGCAGCTGCTTGGATGGTTAATGGAGGATGAACCTCGCCGGACTGTTATTTCAATTGTGGGAATGGGTGGTCTTGGTAAGACCACTCTAGTTACAAGAGTCTACAACAATCATATAATCAAGAGAGGCTTTGATTGTTGGGCATGGATATCGGTGTCTCAAACATGTGGGACTGGCGAGCTGTTGAGAAGCATCATCAAGGAGCTATTTGGTGCGACATCGGTGGTGATACCAAACAGCCTGGGTTCAATGAACTACAGACAACTTGTGGGTATGCTTATTGATTATTTGCACCAGAAAAGGTATGTTATTGTCCTAGATGATGTATGGAGCATAGATCTTTGGAGTATTATAAGAACTGCATTTCCCAATAATAGATATGGAAGCAGAATTATCCTCACAACTAGGAACAAGAATGTAGCTACCTCTGTTGGAATTGGAAGCCGTGTCCATCAGCTTGCGCCTCTTCAAGAGAAAGATGCTTGGGCCCTCTTCTGCAAAAAGGTATTTTGGAATGACACGGGTCACCTTTGTCCCAAAGAGCTTAAACATATAGCTAAGGCCATTTTGAAGAAATGCGAGGGCTTGCCACTTGCAATAGTGGCAGTAGGAGGCCTCATGTGTTCAAGAAGCAAGACGGTCGTGGAATGGAAGAAGGTCTTTGAAAGCCTCAATTGGCAACTAAGCAACAATCCCATGCTGGAACAAGTGAAGGGAATATTGCTGTTGAGCTTCAATGACTTGCCATTCTACCTCAAGTATTGTTTCTTATTCTGTTGTGTTTTCCGCGATGGTTACCCAATTAGGAGGAAGAAGCTAATTAGGCTATGGATAGCAGAAGGGTTCATCCGAGAAAGAAAGGGTATGACCTTGGAAGAGATAGCAGAGGAGTACCTCACAGAACTTGTCCTCCGAAGCCTGATTCAAGTTACAGAGACTAATGATGCTGGGAGGGTGAAGATATGTCGAGTACAAGATGACATGCGTGAACTAGCCATGACAATATCTGAAAAGGACAATTTCTGCACAGCGTATGATGGTTACCCATCAAAGCTAGAGGGAAAAATCCGCAGGTTATCAGTTTATAGTAGTGGTGAAAGCATCCGATGGGGCAGTGCCATGTCACACCATCTTCGCTCTTTCTTTGTGTTTCCAACAGATACGTGCTCTTCGTTCTCTCTCGCTGTTGTGTCGTCAAAATTAAAATTTCTAAGGGTTCTTGATCTCGAGGGTGTTCCCATTAAGACCATGCCAGGAACACTGGTTGAGTTGTTCAATCTAAGGTACTTAAACTTGAGAGACACAGATATAAGGGAGCTTCCCAAATCGATGGAAAGGCTAAACAAGTTACAAACATTGGATATATGGAATACCTATATAGAAAGGCTACCAAGTGGAATATCAAAACTATCGAATTTGAGGCATCTGTTTATGCTCCACAGGAACGGGCAGAACTCTCAAACAACGGATGCTCACATCAGTATGCAGGCACCGGGGGGGATATGGAACATCCGCAGTTTGCAGACTCTTGCATGTATCGAAGCAGAGAAAGAGCTAATCCAGCAGGTAGGGAACTTGACTGGTCTGAAACGGTTGGAGATTGCAAAATTGAGAGCTGCTGATGGACCAAAGTTGTGCGATTCAATTCAAAAGTTGACAGGTCTCCTCCGTTTAGGTGTGATGGCAACTAATACAGAAGAGGAACTTCAGTTGGAAGCATTACCTTTGACTCCAATATTTCTTCAGAAACTAACCTTGATCGGTCAATTGAATAGGTTACCTCCCTGGATTGGGTCCTCGGAAAATCTAACGCATTTGTATTTGGGTTATTCTCGTCTCCAAGAAGATATACTTTCTTCTATCCATGTACTTTCCAGTCTTGTGTTCCTTGAGTTCAAGAAAGCATATGATGGCAGGGCCTTACACTTCAAGGAAGGATGGTTCCCTAGACTGAACAAACTGAATCTTGTAGAGCTTGTGCAATTGGATAGCATGAAACTGGAGGAGAATTCGCTGCCAAGCATCCGGGAATTGTATCTTGTTCGTTTTCCAGAGATGAAGGCGTTGCCTCAAGGGATTGAGCATCTTAATAGCCTTCAGAAGTTGTATCTGGAGGGTATGCATGAGCAATTGTTGCAGAGGTTCCGAAGTGGCATCATTGAAGATCAACAGAAGGTACAGCACATACCAAGAATCAAACTCGTCTGCATAACAGAACAAACTCGAGTAGTTGAAACACTATGAGTGATTCTAATACCATCTCACCTCCTAAAGGAAAAGGTTGCGAAAATTGAGCTCTTACAGATTCTGGCAGCACTGTAGGGTGTGCCCTGTTTATTCAAACTGGAATTTTTGGCAATGGAAGCAATTGAGTTATGTCTCGTACATTTATTTTACTAAAAATTCAAAAACATTGTACTAGCTCATAAGTAGTAACTTAAAAGACCAAGATCGTCATTTTGTGATTTATATTTGGCTGATAGCATGCATGCACGCACACACATGTATATTGCAAAATCAAACAGAGCAGGAAGAGGTCCAGAAATTGACTACTTTTTACCGTTGATGATCCAGCAGAATTAGAAGCATTACTTGCATGCATGTAGTATTGCTGCAGTCGTTGTCATTTCATATTTCTGCCACAAAGGAAAATTACTTCTTTAAGTTAAGCCACTCAATCTATCCTTTTATAATTTAGCAAGTCTAGATTACAATTACATATTATAAATTATAAAAATTAATAAAAGCCAAGGTGAATTCACTATTAACCTGATGTGTATTATGGGAATGATAATCCATCTTGTAAAGATAAATATAATATATAAGAGGATTTAGATGGTCTAATGACAAGAGTGAGAGCGAAATAGCTACAATGGACCTTGATGAGTCAAATTGAAATGATTAAAGCTGTGTTGGAATTAAAAATTAGCAATCAGTTTTAAATTAGTTTAGGGGTGCTTATTTACCTACAATTGAAACTTAAAGATGCGAAGAGCCCTTAATGATTCTTTTGATACTTGAATTTAGGTTGATAATACAAATAAGTTAAGGAGTTGATGTTGTTTACCATTAGAATAGTAGATGAATTTGAACCTGAATTTGAAGTCATCCATTGCATGTGAAAACAAGATTAATCTAAGCTCAAGTACAGAATGTGATCTTTCCAGATTGTTCAACCATGATTGCATTGGACTTTTGTGCAAGAAGTTATAGCCGTTTTAAATGTGGTATGTTTATGTTTCAATTAAAGTAAGAAAATGTGTACTAGTTTAATTTGTCTAAGTTACTATGTCAAAGTCTAATTTTTGGGCTTGACTTTTGTCATGTTGAATTTTTCTAACTATAGAGGGATGTTTCAATTATAAATATGGTATCAAAATATGTAATAAAGAACTTTTGGCCAAGATTTAAAACTTAATTCAAAGAATTAAGAGTTGTTCTTCCAATTGAATTGTGAAAAACCCTACTTGACTTATCACTCCTCAATCACAAAGAGTGTAGCGTCGAAATCTTAGATTGATCTTTGTGGCATCCAAATCGACTTATCAAAATATCACTCTAGTCTATCCTCCATCTTATTTACCTTAAAATCATTATAATGCAGCCTAAACACCACAAGAAAGACAACTAACCAGATCCATCCTTCATCCATTTTCATCAAATTCATTGTTGTTGATTTTCAAATCATTCATGACACATCGTTTGGTATTAGAGCATTAGTTATGATCTAAAACAAGAGCCAAAAACAAAAGAAAGGCTGGCTAGAAATGAGATTGATAAATTTAATTATGGCTGGAGATAAAGAAGAATTGCCAAGAAGGTTAAGTTTGGAACAGGCACAGGTAATGGGCTTACAACGATCTCATGCTGAGATTCAAGATGAAATAACTGGAATTCATGAATAGTTAAATACCCTTATGCAAATGATGTAAAGAAATAATTTGCAACCCTAGTAAAGGCAAGCTTGGGGTGCCACGAAATGATATTATAGAAGCTGATGGAGATCTAAATGGGGATGATGAGGCCGATGAGAGGGGCAGACCAAAAAGGCAAAAAAATAATACTTCTAATGGTCTCAAACTTAAGATACCACCGTTTTGAGGAAGCAGTTCACCCGAGGAATACTTGGAATGGATTTAGAAGGTTGAAAAGGTGTTTGAATGGTATGAACATTTTAAAGAAAGGAAGTGCAAAATGTTAGCACTTGAGTTTACAGATTATGCTCTTTTATAGTGGGAAAACTTAAAGATTCAGAGGAGATGGGATGGAGAAGAGGAGATTACAACGTGGGAAACTATGAAAAGAGTTATAAAGAAGATATTTGTTCTTGATTACTATAAACAAGAGCTATACATCAGACTTCGAACATTGCGACAAGGATCTTTAAGCATGGAAGAGTATGTGAAAGAGTTTGAATTGTTGCTAATTCGATGTGTGAATTGATGGAATCCTAAAAGCAAACAATAGTTAGGTTTCTTCGAGGCTTGAGCAAGGATATAGCTAATGTTATAAGGTATTCGAACTGGTGTAACTACATCAAGCATAACAAGGGTTGTATCTATGCCTACATGAATATAGAGCACACCTAAACGAGATTAGAAGGTGGAGTTTAATAAAGGGAATACTAGTTATGATTCTTTGAAGGGAAAGAAAAAGGTGACAAAACCTCAACATCCTTGGAGTTCTCGGGACATCAAGTGTTTCAAATGCTTAGGACATGGGCACATTGCTTCAAAATGTCCAAATAAAACAGTCATGATTTTGCATGGGGATCATAGAGAGCTAGTCAGTGGAGATGAGGTTGAAACTAAAGATATAGATGAGGTATAAAAGGAACAAGAAGAGGATTTTGAACCAGTGAAAAGAGATTTATTGGTTGTGTAATGGGTTCTAAATGCATAAATTAACGTTAGTGATGAGCAACGCAAGAACATCTTTTGTACTCAATGTTAGATTTGAGATAAGGTATGTAAGATGATCATTGATAATGGAAGTTGCACTAATGTTGCGTTAACTACATTGGTGGAGAAATTGGGTTTAATTATCATTCCATATCTCAGCCTGTATAGTTTGCGATGGGTGAATGAGAATGGGAAGATTCGGGTAACAAAGGAAGTTTTTGTACCTTTTTCCATTAACACCTATCATGATGAGGTTTTGTGTGGCATTGCACCAATGTCAGTTAGCCATTTGTTGCTAGGTCGTCCATAGCAGTTTGATAAGGATGTGACCTATAATGGATTAAAGAACACTTATTCTTTTATGCTGAATGGAAAGAAGGTGAACTTGTTACCAAAAAAGGCAAGCACAATCATATAAAGGGTTGTTATTAGCCAAAAAAGAAGACATCAAACAACCATTAGCTTCTGCGAGGGTTGTTTTCATGATTTGAGCAAAGTAATTACTACAAGTAGAAGGATTGGACTTACCAAGATAGATTAAGGAATTGCTTGAAGAATTTAAAGATGTGTTTCTAGATGAATTACCTAAAGGGTTACCACCTATTTGTAGAATTGAGCATTAAATTGATTTGGTGTCGGGAGTGTCATTTCCTAATAGACCAACATATAGATGTAATATATTGGAAGCAAAAAAGATTCAAAGGTAGCAAAAAAGATTCAAAGGTAGGTTGGTGAGCTCCTAGAGAAGGGCTACATGCGAGAATCACTTAGTTCATGTTCCGTACCTACTTTGCTTCTACCAAAGAAAGATGGTACCATGAGGATATGTATGGACAACCGCGCTATCAATAAAATAATAGTTAAGTATTGGTTTCCTATACCCAGACTTGATGATTTGCTTGATAAGTTGTATGGTGCTGCATTATTTTCTAAAGTCGATTTAATGAGTGGTTATCACCAAATTTGAATGAAAAAGGGAGATGAATGGAAAACATCATTTAAAACTAAATAAGGGTTATATGAATTGATGGTAATGCTATTGGGATTATCTAATGCACCTAGTATATTTATGAGGCTCATGAATCATGTTTTGAGGAAATATGTTGGGTTATTTGTTGTTGTATATTTTAACAATATCCTGGTGTATAGCAAGACCTTTGATGATCATGTGAAGCATTTTAGAGTTGTGTTTGAAACTTTGCAAGATTCTAAGTTGTATGGGAAATTCACAAAGTGTTACTTCTGTAAAGAAAGTGTCGTGTTTCTTAGATATGTTATCTATAACAGGGGAGTTAAGGTTGATAAGGATAAAATTGAGGCAATTCAAGACAAGCCAAAACTTGCTAGTATCGCTAATGTGAGGAGTTTTCATGGTTTAGTTTCTTTTTACAAGCGATTTGTGAAAGACTTCAGCTCTATTGTTGCTCCTATGACATAATGCTTGAAAAAAAGGAACAAGTTTAGATGGAGTGCAGATGCGCAAAAAGCGTTTAAGCTAATTAAGGAGAAGTTATGTACTGCTCCAGTTTTAGCACTTCCAAACTTCACTAAAACATTCGAAATAGAGTGTGATACTTCCGGAGTTGGAATTGGGGCTGTTTTGATGCAAGAAAAAAGGCCGACTATATTTTTTAGTGAAAAGTTAAATGGAGCACATTTGAACTACTCTATTTACGATAAGGAGTTTTATACTTTGATTCGGGCTCTGAAGGTATGACAACACTACTTATTGCCTAAAGAATTTGTTATACATATTAATCATGAATCCTTGAAGTATCTTAAAGGGCAAAGTAAGCTGAATCGAAGACATGCTAAATGGGTTAAGTTTATGAAGTCATTTCCTTATGTCATAAAGTACAAGAAAGGGCAAGCTAATGTGGTTGTTGATGCTCTTTCTAGGAGTTATACACTCATCTCTATATTGAATACAAGGCTAATAGGTTTTGAAAAAGTGAAGAATCAATATGTTAATGATTCCTACTTTGCCAATGTGGTTACTGAATGTGTAAAGGGAGCTTGTGATGGGTTCTTTACGCATAAAGGTTACTTATTCAAAATAAGTAGAATGTGTATTCCTTCAGGTTCATTACGAGAGTTGCTTGTGTGAGAGGCTCATGATGATGGTCTTAGTGGTCATTTTGGGGAGAAGAAGACTTATAAGTTACTGAAAGAATATTTTTTTGGCCTAGCATGTTATGAGACATGTACAACGTGATTGAGAGATGTGTTATTTACAAGAAAGCTAAGGGTAAAGAGAATGCATATGGGCTATACATGTCATTGCCTATTCCAAAGCAACCGTGGATGGATGTTAGCATAGACTTTATACTAGGGTTACCAAGAACACAACATAGAAAGGATTCAATAATGGTTGTGGTTGATCGATTCTCTAAAATGTCCCATTTCATTCCTTGCAACAAAATTAATGATGTCGTACATGAGCTGATTTGTTCTTTTAAGAGATTGTTCTTTTGAATGGAGTTCCTAAAAGCATTGTCTCTGATCGTGATTCAAAGTTCTTAAACAACTTTTGGAAGATTCTTTGAAGGAAGCTTGGAATGAAGTTGCTTTTCAGTACAACATATCATCCACAAACTGAGGTAATAAACTAAACTTTATCTTCTTTGTTACAAGCTATTATACATAAGAATTTGAAGACTTTGTGAAGTTTGTATATAATCATAGTATGCATGGGGCAACAAAATTTTCACCATTCGAGATTGTGTATGGCTTTAATCCTTGTGTTCCTATTGATCTTGTTTATATTCCAATTGATGAAAGGACATCTATGGATGGAATTAGAAAGGCAGAATTGATGAAGAAACTACATGAGCAGGTTCAATTACATATTGAGGAGAAAACAACAAAGTATGCTAAACAAGCTAACAAGGGGCGAAAATGGTTAGGTTTGAACCTAGTGATCTTGGTTGGATTCATCTTAGTAAGGATAGATTTCCAAGCAAATGTAAGTCCAAGTTGATGCCAAGAGCTGATGGTCCATTTCATATTATAGAGAAGGTGAATGATAATGTGTATAAGGTAGATCTTCTTGGCGATTACAACGTATCTGCTACTTTTAATGTGAAAGACTTAACTCCATACTTGGATGACGACGACGATTATGATTTGAGGACAAATCATTATCAACCCGGGGCTGATGATATGCATCATAGGAATGATAATCCATCTCGTAAAGCTAAATCTAATATGTAAGAGAATTCAGATGGTCGAATGATAAGAGCAAGAGCAAAACAACTACGACAGACCTTAACAAGTCAAATTAGAATGATTGAAGCTATGTCGAAGTTAAAAATTAGCAATCAATTTCAAATTGGTTTAAAGGTGCTTATTTGCCTATAATTGGAACTTAAAGATGGGAAGAGCCCTTAATGGTTCTTTTGATGCTGGACTACTTGAATTTGGGTTGATAATGCAAATAAGTTAAGAAATTGATGTTGTTTACAGTTAGAATAGTAGATGAATTTGAACCCGAATTTGAAGTCATCAATTACATGTAAAAACAAGATTAATCTATGAGGATTTCAAATTCAGAACATGATCTTTCCAGATTGTCCAGCCATGATTGCATTGGACTTTTGTGAAAAAAGTTATAGCCATTTTAAATTTGTTTGTTTATGTTTCAATTAAAGTAAGAAAATGTGTGCTCGTTTAATTTGTCTAAGTTACTCTATCAAAGTCTAATTTTTAGGCTTGACTTCTATCATGTTGAATTTTCCTAACTATGGAGGGATGTTCCAATTATAAATGTATTAGAATATATAATAAAGAACTTTTGGCGAAGATTTGAAACTTTATTCAAAGAATTAAGAGTTGTTCTTCCAATTGATTTGTGAAGAACCCTACATAACTTATCACTCTTCAATCATAAAGAGTATGGCGTCGAAATCCTAGGTTGATCTTTGTGGCATCCAAATCGACTTATCAAAGTATCACTCTAGTCTATCCTTCATCTTATTTACTTTAAAATCACTATAATGCAGTCTAAACACCATAAGAAAGACAACTAACCAAATCCATCCTTCATCCATTTTCGTTAGATTTGTTGTTGCAATTTTCAAATCATTCACGACACATTAAAACCTTATAGAACGGTTCATTTTAACAGTGTAGTATGGTGTTTTTTTTTTTGGTTCTTGGATCAGTTTTTATTTTTATAATTGATTTTTTTTTGTTATTTTTATCCTTATCAATTAGATTAAATAGAATTTTCAAATCATAATTTATTTTAAATAGCTTTCTATAAAGTTTTCTAAAGTGTCGAAAAGATGTTTTGAAATCAAATTAATGTTTTATTTGGTATGATAAGCTTTTATTTTATTGATTAAAAAAATTAAAGTTTTTAAGACCAAATTTGACAATAAAGCAAATAAAGATGAAAAGAGAAATCACTACCTGGTATTATAGTTACTAGAAAACCTTAATCAACTTGTAGAGTTTTAAGATAAGAAATTGATTATACTAAATGAAATATATTATCACCATAAAATATTTTACTTAAGATAAGTTGCATTGTTAATTTTTTTTTTTCTAATAGTTTGTTAAAACTATTCTATTGGTGGTCTATCTACATGAGTCTATTGTAATGAGTTATACCCCAAGGTAAGTTTCATGCTTATTCCTTCTAAGGTCCTAATTATTTTTTTCACTCCTAGTTTTTTGGTAAATTAACATTTTGAAGCCCATTTACTCTAGATGACCTATAACTATAAATATTTTATCAAGTTATGTTATTGAACAATTATATAGGTGACATGACTAAAAGATTGATGTCTTCTTCCAAGAACAGGAGTGTCGAAGTAATAAATAACCCTGTGAGACCAGGATCGAACCACAGGGAGGTTAATTGTACAAATTATAAACAACAACAATAGTAACAATAACAACAACAATAATCATAGTAGCAATAATAATACTAGCAGCAGCAGTAGCAGTAGTAATAGTAGTAGTAATAATAATAATAATGACAACAACAATAACAACAACAATAATAAAGAAAAAGAAGAAGAAGAAGAAGAAAAATGGATGAGAACTTTGAGATGAAAAATTAAAGTAAGGATTAAACAATGATAACAAACAATGTCAAGGTTAGCAGATCCACTAATGGTATGTTAAACAAGTATAGTATAAACTCTTATTATCCAATTGGAAACCACACACAAAGGAGGTTCTAATCAGATTATAGATTACATTAGTAATCTTATTCAATTAATACTAATACTTGTAAATTTCATCAAGCATTCATGATTATAACTTATGTTAACAATAAATTAAGTTCCTTTCATAGCTCAAGTGTCGGTTATACCATATAGTATGGGCTATAAAAGTGTCAAGCATTTGTTGTACCAATTGTTATACAACATAAATCAAGGATTAGTCATTTAAAAAGCAATGTATTAAAGAGTGAACAAGATAACAAATATAAAACATGTTAGTACCAAACATTAAATTCCATATTAAGTTTATACTATACTTATTCTTACACCATTAGTGTAACATTTTCACCTCGACATAATAAACTTAGCTAGACATAATGAAAGAAAAAAATAGATAAACAAAATAAGAACGTAAATAAGATAAAAGTTAACTAAGTAAAGGAAAGGAAATGAAAGGCATAAACTTGATATTAATGAAAGCAAAGGATAAGCAATACAAAAAAATACAAGAGAGAAAGCAAGGGCATGATCTTGATATGGACACCAATATGCCTAAATGCATGGCAAATGCCTCCTTTTATAGGCCAAAATTGGGAACTAATGATTTGATGACTAATTGATGAGTAGGTGGTCAACTCTTGACTTGGTGACAATCCTTATCTTCTTTTGTCTGCCTAAAACATCATTGATAACGTCAAAATTAAAACCACTTGAAACATGAAAGTTCTAGGAAATTATCTTAGCTATTTTGTGTAAAAAATTTAGATTATTTCGACTTCTAGAACTCCAAATATGGCCAAAATATTGAACAGTGCTCGAGCTGGAGGACATATTCGGGCTTCTTTGTTGTTGCTCTAATTTGAACTTGAAAATGACCTTTTTAGATCTTGGGCTCCACATGAAAGTTGTAGGCCTATGTCTTAACTTTCCATCCATATAAAGCAAACCTAAATTTGAGATCTACAACTCTAGATATGATCCAATTACTGAACAGTGTTCTGGTTTGGACTACACCGACATCTCTTTTTTAAGTTTGGCCATTTCTTTATCCTTTCAATTTCAATTCTTAAATTCATCAATCAATCCTTTTATTTATGTGATATGTCTGCATTTAAAATGAACATTTATCATAAATTAAAGGTATCTTATATTATTAGTTATATTATTATAAAACATGTTTTAGTTAAGGAGTTATTGATACTTCAAGTGCAAAATAATGATATAAAACCTTGATAAAAATACACTTTTAAGTATCAATCACACCCCTCAACTAGCTTATTACTAGTCCCTAGTAATCAAAGTGTTAAAATAGAAAAATACTTTGCAAATTCCACAAAGCAAGGTAGTCATCATTTAACTTCCATTAATCTATCCAGATAAACAAACCTCATTAAATATATATACCTACTCAATACCTCTTAACAAGATATTCATAAACCTTTCTTTTGTACTCAATGTATCAACACATAATTATAGGGCTTTTCTTGAAAGAAAATAAAATTTTTGTTCTAATGTTTAAGGTTAACTTCCTCGGTTTGGGATTATTATTTTTGTCTTTTTTTAATATATACATATAATTTAAAACACTATCCATCTTTAACCCATGTAACGAGCTTTCAACTAATAACTCCCAGACCTGTTGGTCTTAGGGCATTAGGTGTTAAGACACTCCTATGAGCTTAATAACTCGAGTTGCAGATACTGATATGTAGATAGTGCAATATTTGATTCCCTTAAGCTTTTCTCCTCAACCCATATAACAAGCATTGGGCCAATAGCTCCCAAGTTAGTTTACTTTAGAGTATTAGGTGTTAAAACAATCCTTCGGGCTTAATTGTTTAGGTTAGGGAGGCTACGAAACCAAACTTATCTATATTTTTATTATTATCATTTTTCTTATTTTTCTTTTTTTTTAATTATATACTATCCCTTTCTCTTAGTTGTTACCTTTAACAAAGAATATAAATAATGTAATAATCTAATATGCAACCTATAATCATATGTTTAAAGTGTGTTTGTGTAAATTAAGGTTTAAAAATACATGTTAAATAAATATATAAGTAGAATTAAGTGATAGTAATGTGAGAGTTTGTAAATCTGAATATTTCAAAAAATATTATGATAGATTTTGTTACGAATGATTACTAAGATGCGTCATAAGAGTCATAACAAGTTCTCCTTACTTTGCCATCATAGTAACAACAATTTTGAACATGCTTTATGAAATAGAAAACACAATTTTTTCTTTTTACCTACTACCCTCTCCCCCTAACTAAAACGAGACGTTGTCCTCAATGTTTAAAGGTAGAAAGATAGAGTATAAAAGATATCACCTGAAATAACAAATACTGACAAACCTGAAACAGACTAAAACAAATATAAGAAACAACAAAACACAATAATAAAACTAAAAGACACAAAGATTGACAAATGAAGGTTTAAATCCAATCTAAGCTTTTTACGGCTTTCCTTAGTTAACCTATTTATGCGACTCATGGAAGGATCAATTACAGGAATGAAAGATTGTAGTTGGTTAATCAATTGTTCAACAGTAGTAGTAGCAGTAGAAATTATGATTTGTTGTGCAGAAGATGTTAGAAATTCATGTTTCACAGCATGATCAAGAAAAGACAACAACTTATCACAATAACCATTAACATTTAACAAACCTATGGATTTATAGTGAATGTGCAGTTGAGCCCAAGAGAAATATAAAAGATCTCGTCCAATGTGCCTAGACCACCTGGTAAGGCAATGAAGGCATCAGCATGGTTAAACATTGTATTCATTTGAGCAGACATTGTGGAGACCTGTAGTTCCTCTCCAATTGTTTTTCCAATGATGCCCCTTGGTGCCAAAGTTTTGGAGATGACCCCTAAAACTTGACTACCTCCTAAAAATATAGTTATTAACACCTCTCTTTAACCCAAGACTACCTCCCTCATACACCAAATGAATCTTTCTCTCAGCTAGCACCTAACCAAGATGATTTGCTGATTCTAAAAACTCATTTTCTTTCCAGGACTAGATCCACCAAAAACACAAATATTTCTTATATGATGACGTGAGGAACTTGCCATTTTTACACACTTCTGTATTTATTGAATGTATGGGTTGAGTGGAAATGAATGGAAGAAAGAGAGGGTTTTATAGATGAGAAATTACAAAGGCAATCATACCACCTATATATAGGTCAACTAGAGTTTAATACACACTCTCTCTTCCTTTTATTTATTTATTTATTTACTTTTAAAAAAGCATGTGTAAGTACAGGTAGTTATGATTGTGGCTCACATCTTCCCTTAGTTTTACATCCACGAATGGCTTAAACATCATCTATGGGTCGGGGATAGGCTTCCCATCTAGTTTTCTTAAAAACTGGCGAATAAGGTTTTTTTTAGTTAGATTCCTAAGACTACGTCGATTGTGTTTTTTATGAATTAGTGGTCTTAAATCATGAATTGCACGATGAACATCTCTACTAGGATGCATCTCAAGAGTCAATAGAAGATTATCTAAAGACTCGTTACTCAGGCCATCCTTAATGAATTGTATTTTATCTTCATGGTTTATAAATACCATTCCTAAAGAACAACATTGTGCATTACAAGTCCATCTAGCACATCGATGACAGACTTTCAGTCATTTTGCACGTTTCTTTGCAAAAGTACTTTTACCTATTCCAAACATGTTTGAAATGAAGGAATTAGAGGACTCACCTGATAATCAAACCTTTACTTCAATCAACCAGCGAATATCTTCAGGAATTTCATGATTCATTAAGGCAAAGCTGGAAAATACTTTTTTAATTTTTCAAAATTAGTGTCCATTATCAAATGAGAATTGGAAGACAGATTTAAAGAATTGCACAAATATATATACAAATATCAGTTATTATAAGAAACTAAAAAAACTGACTTAAGTCATGAAGTACCGTTGTCCCCCATTTGACTAGGGTGAGAGAAACTAGAAAAAATCATTCAAAAAAAACACAAAAACAATATAAGAAAAACAAAATAATCAACCTTTATCTACAAGATCATTCAAACCAGTTGATTTATTTTCAATTGGAAAATTATCAAAGTAAGCTTTCAAGTGATATCCATTTTCCTTAAAAACATTATCATTCATTGAATTCTTAATATCACAGACCCTATAAGGATTGTTCCATCTTGATCTTAGCTCTCTAGGGAATGAATAGAATTGAGAATTATAAAACAAAAATTTTTGACCAGTGTCAACTTTTTAATAATTTTTCACAAGTTATGCAGCATATATACATGTCCTTGAACATGGTGGGCCAATAAAATTTATTTTGGAATAATTTCATCGTTGTCTTTTTTTACAAAAATTAACTTCCACATGCATCAGAATGACAAAGTTTAATAACATTACTTACCTCATTGTCGGGAATGAATCTTTGAAATATTTGATCAGGACAATATGTGAATAATTTAAGGTCATCACAATAAAAGTTCTTCAGTTTGTTTAAAAACTTTTCTTTGTCATGGCTACTCCAATCAGTTAGAAAATCTCCTAAAGCAAGAAAATTGATATTTTTATCATACCAAGGCATTGGACTAAGAGAAAGTAAGGATTTGTTAGGAAAATAATCATCAATTAGTGTGATGTTAGATGTTGAATGTGTTGTCACTTTTGATAAAAGATCCGCATTAACATTTTCGGTGCGTTTTTCATCCGTGATTTCTTTCTCAGAATAAATCATTTACAAATCTTCATAGTCATCTAACTTATTTTTACTTAAAGTAGATTCAAATTGATCATAAACTAATTCGTCAATATGATCTACTTCTTGTAAATCATTATCATCTCCAAGTTGCTTATAAATGTTGAAAATATTTATCTTTAATGTCATGTTTCTAAATGATAGCTTCATCAGTCCATTCCTACAATTAATCAATGCATTAGAAGTTGTAAAAAACGGACGTCCTAAAATAACAGGAAATGAATTGCATGCTTCAACAGGTTGTGTATCCAAAACAACAAAATCCACAAGATAAATGAATTTATCAA
The DNA here is from genome assembly GCA_015708895.1 of Populus ilicifolia. NCBI lineage: Eukaryota > Viridiplantae > Streptophyta > Magnoliopsida > Malpighiales > Salicaceae > Populus > Populus ilicifolia. The sequence goes on along the minus strand of SRLM01001453.1, from coordinate 242,132 downwards.
CTTATACTAACACATCTTCAATTATTCCTCTAAGTACTTTTATAGATTTATCGGCAAGTAAAAGAGTTATAAAAGTTGGTTTTAACTCACCTAGATTGAGACTCTGAAAAACTAAATATGAAAGTAAATTCACAATAACACCTAGATCATGTAAGGCTCTTTCAATTTTATGTTCTCCAATAAAGTAAGAAATTGTAAGACAACTAGGGTCTTTATATTTCAAAGCATTATTGTTATGAAGAATGACACTTACTTGTTCGGCTAAAAAGGCTTTCTTTTTCACATTTAGTTTCCTCTTCAGAGTGCATAGATCTTTTAAAAATTTAGCATAGGAAGGAATCTGTTTAATAGCATCCAGCAAAGGTATATTGGTTCTTACCTATTTAAAAGTTTCAACGATTTCAGAGTTGTGATTGACTTTCCTTTGTTTGATTATGGCTTAAGAAAATGAAAGTATTGGCTGGGAATCAGTTGTTTCTTTGTAAATTTTAGATTCAACCCCTTCCTTACCCTGAAAGATTGACTCATTATTTTTCTCACAAAGTTCAAGAGTGGGTTTTTCAATAAGCTTACCACTACAGGAAGTATTGACTGATTTGACTTTATCCATATGTTGGCTTCCGGAACTACTTGCATTTGCATTGTATTGCCCCTTAGGATTTTGTTGTCGTTGAGATGGAAACTTACCTTTCTCTTGGAAACTGAGAGCAGATGTCAATTTTACAAGAGCATCTTTAAAATATGTCATGTTTTGAGCAAGATGAGTATTGATTGTCTCTTACTTTTCAATGAATGCATGCAATGTTTCCTCAAGATTTCTTCTAGGAGATGGAGCATAAGGAGGTGTATATCCATGAGAATTTTAAAAATTATAGTGTGCTTGAAATGGTGGTTGTGAAGTTTGTGCATTGTCATTCTTCCAACTGAAATTTAGGTGATTTCTCCAACCAGAATTGTATGTTTATGAGTATGAGTTGTGGTTGGCCTTTTGAAAACTGTTTAAAACATGGGCTTGTTCATGGAGACATTCCTTAAAAGAAGGCAAGGTTGGATAGTTATTGGTTAAGTGTTCATTTGTTTCACATATTTGACACACAGTGTTTTCAACGAATTTTAATTGACCACTCTTTTTCAATTCTAGTCCCTTGACTTTTCTAGCTAAAGATGCAAACTTGGCTTGAAGGTCATGATCTTCCCTAAGGTTGTACATACCTCCACTAGATGTATAAGGTTGAGTTTTACTCGTTGCCTCATAAGTACCCGCGGTGTCCTAATTTTAAGCATTTTTAGCTAACAAATCTAAGTACTCCATTGTTTCATCAAGATCTTTATCTTTAAAAGTTCCATTGCACATCAATTCAACCATTTGTCTATCTTTAGGTGTTAAGCCTTCATAGAAATGTGAAACCAATCTTCATGTTTCAAAACCATGATGAGGACAAGTACTAAGCAAGTCTCGATACCTATCCCAACATTGGTAAAATGTTTATCCTGGTTTTTGAGTGAAAGTGGTGATTTGTCTTTTGAAAGAGTTTGTTATATGAGATGGGAAAAACTTCTTTAAAATCGTTGTTGCATTTCATCCCAAACACAAATGGATCCTAGTCTCAAATTTTGTAGCCATGTTTTAGCTTTATCTTTTAATGAAAAAGGAAAAAGCTTTAATCTGATGGTGTTTATGCTACAATTTAAATTATTATATGTGTTGCAAATCTCCTTAAATTCTTTTAAATGCAAGTATATTTTCCAATTCTAAGCCATAAAAAGAAGGTAAAAGTTGAATGGTGCTTGGCTTAAAATTAAAATAAGATGCATCGGAAGGAAAAACTATACATAATGGTACACTTGTTCTTGTGGGATTCATGTGGTCTTTAAGTATTTTGTAGGTTATTCTAATTATTCTCATTATGAATTGATTGATTATCTTCTTCGGTTATATTTTTTGAAAATGATGAGGATACCCTATAAAATCTACCATATGATGTACATGACCACACTCTTATACACGTGAAGGAATAAAATAAAAGGAAAAGGAAAATAAAAGAAGAAGAAACAAGAGAAAAGAAATAAAGTTATATACAAGAAAAGTGAAAAGAGAAAATAAAATAAATATTATAATTTATACAAAACTTACCTCCCCGGCAATGACACCAAAAACTTAACACAACTAAAATATTGATGTCTTCTTCCAAGTGCAGTAGTGTCGTAGTAATAAATAACTCGGCAAGACCAAGGTCAAACCACATGGAGGTTAAGTGTACAAATTATAAATAACAACAATAGTAACAATAACAACAACAATAATAATAATAGCAATAATAATACTAATAATAATACTAGTAGTAGTAGTAGTAGTAACAACAACAACAATTATAAAGAAGAAGAAGAAGAAAAATGCATGAGAACTTTAAGATGAAAAATTCAAGTAAGGATTAAACAACGATAACAAATAATGTCAAGGTTAGAGGATCTACTAATGGTATGTCAAACAAGTATAGTATAAACTCTTATTATTCAATTGGAAACCACACACAAAGGAGGTTTCAATCATATTATATATTGTTAACATGATTACATTAGTCAATTTATTCAATTAATACTAATACTTGTAAATTTCATCAACCATTCATGATTATAACTTATGTTAACAACAAATCAAGTTCCTTTCATAGCTCAGGTGTTGATTATACCATACAGTATAGGCTATGAAAGTGCCAAACATTTGTTGTACCAAGTGTTATACTACATAAATCAAGATTAGTCATTTAAAAAGCAAAGTATTAAAGAGTGAAAAAGATAACAAATATAAAACATGTTAGTATCAAACTTTAAAATCTATATTAAGTTTATACTATACTTATTCTTACATCATTAGTGTAACATTTTCACCTTAACATAATAAACTTAGCTAGACATAATGAAAGAAAGAAAAATAGATAAATAAAATAACAACATAAATAAGATAAAAGTTAACTAAGTAAATAAAAGAAAACAACAGGCATAAACTTGATATTAGTGAAAACAAAGCATAAGCAATACAAAAAAATACAAGAGACAAAGGAAGAGCATGATCTTGATCTGAACACCAATATACTCAAACACATGGCAAATACCTCCTTTTATAGGCCAAAATTGGGAACTATTGATTTGATGACTAATTGATGAGTAGGTGGCCAACTCTTGACTTGGTGACAATCTTTATCTTCTTTTGTCTGCCCAAAACATCATTAATAACATCAAAATTGAAACCACTTGAAAACATGAAAGTTGTAGGAAATTATCTTAGTTTTCTTGTGTAAAACATTTAGATTATTTGGACTTCTAGAACTCTAGATATGGCTAAAATACTAAACAATGCTCGGGCTGGAGGACACATTCGGGCTTCTTTGTTGTTGCTCCAATTTGAACTTGAAAATATCCTTTTTAGATCTTGGGCTCTATATAAAATTTATAGGCCTATGTCTTACCTTTCCATCCATATAAATTACACCTAAATCTGAGATCTACAGCTTTAGATATGATCCAATTACTAAATAGTGTTCCGGTTTGGACTGCACTAACATCTCTTTTTTAAGTTTGGTCATTTCTTTATCCTTTCAATTTCAGTTCTTAAATTCATCAATCAATCCTTTCATTTATGTGATAGGACTACATTTAAAATAAACTTTTACCATAAATTAAAGGTACCTTATGGTAGCAGACTTGTTATCATAAAATATGTTTTAGTTAAGGGGTTATTGATATTTCAAGTGTAAAATAATGATATAAAACCTTGATAAAAATACACTTTTAAGTATTAATCAGTGGGCTTATATTAGGCTTATTGAACCTAACTCAAATCCTAAAAAGGATCCATGTATAATGCCCCTGTTAAGGTTCATTTATCCTGTTACACCCACAATTCACTCATAATATTTGTTAAGTGAAAGGAGATTGTATGCTTTTGTCCTCTAAAAGTAGTGATCATTATAAGTTTATCTACTTAGAATAGGATCTAGTGATATAAAGGTTCCTCTTGGACAAAGTTTTGATAAATAATCTTTATAGAGTTCAATTGTTTTTAAGGTGTGTTACTTAATAATTACCTTCTCATGATTTAGTTTTTTATTAGTTACCCCTGAGTAGTATTTAATATATATATTGGTATTAAAACTCATGTATGTACATTCACAACAAGTGAACAATCTTATCCTTATGCATAGATGTAAACTAATTAAAGAGATGATTACTTTTAATTGTTTGATGAATATTAGATGTTGAAATTTCTATACTTATTTTTCATTTAAAAATCAAAAGAATGAGCTATTTCTCTTGATATTCAAGATAATGGCCCACGTTAAGTTTATTAACCTTAAACATTAAGAATGAATAACAAGATTTTTTTTACATGATTTATGGGAAAACAAGGATGGGTTTTTTAAAAGTTTAAAATGTTAGCCCAATGATCTTTTTAATATGAGTCGAACACTCAATGAGTTTTATAAACAAGTTATAAGACTTTATAAAACTGAATGTAAATGTATGTATGAATGAGCTTTGATTTTCTATTATTTGGAACCAAAAGACCATGTCAATATATATTTTTGAATAAATCAATGTTCATACACAAAGAAAGATATGTTACAATGCTAAAGATAGTAATGAAATGACCAAGAACATGAGAATAAATAAGATGTAAAATTAAAGAATTTAGCCAAATGCATTCAAACATAAATAAATATCAATATAATAAAGCATTGCTCAATCCCAAGATCACATCACTAAACATATTAAAATCATTAATAAATCAAGATATTTATTCAAGAGATGTTTAGGGTTTGAAATTGACCTCATAAAGGTGATTGAGGAGGTTTAAAGGGGCTGGAATAGTGGCTGGACTAGAGATAATGTTTTTTTTGTGAAATATTGCTCTTATATCTACTGTGACTTCTAGCTAGATTTGGAGCATTGAATCAACATGTTTTAAAGTTAGACCCTTTCACCAGAGTTTTAAATATCATTCTAAGCTTTCTAATGCTTCTAAGTTTTTTTTTTCACTTCTACAACTACAAATAAAAATCAAAATCGAAACAAGGTTTGAGCTATAGTGAATTATTTGATAGATTCTAACTTCTCTATTTACCTAATATTTTGAGCTTCAAAAGAACAAAATTAAGTTTTGTACTTTTCATAAAAAAAATTTATTTCTATGTGTTATCTTTTTATTAAACTAAATAATGCATGAAATAGAGGTCTTTAACTCAAATTATAACTAAAAAGTAAACAGTGTAATAAATAAGGTTTGAGTTGTAGTGAAATTCAAGACAAATTCTAACTTCTTTATTTTTACTATGCTTTGAGCTTTAAAATGATAGAACTAGGTTTTTAATTTTTTATAAAAGTTTTAGGATTATGTATTATTTTTCTATCAAGTAAAAGAATGTATGAAGTCAAGATGTGTAGCTTTAGTCATGAACTCAAACTCGAGTAGTGTTCTAGTTTAGATGGTGTTTTCAAAGTTGTAGCTAAAGCATTATTAGCTATAAAATAAAGGAGATGAGCTAGAAAATGGAGGAAGTGGTGATGAAAAATTATGGGTAGGGAGATGGATTACACCTTGGAGAAGAGTGGAAAGTTGATTGTTTTCTCTTTCTTTTTTTATGTCTAAGAGTTTTTCTCTTAAAGTACAACATATTTTCTCTTCATGTTCTCTCTTTCAATCTTTATTTCATGGTAACAAGGGTTTTTGGTGAAGAGATGAGGTTATGAATTTTATTTAGGAGAGATAAGGTTAGTTTTTTATGTGTGTTGACCCTATTTTGTTTTTACAATTTACTCATCTATTTATAGCCATAAATTTTGTCATCTTTTTTTTTGGTTAATCGGGGTTTAATTTTGTTTTGGTCTCTTATTTTACACTTTAACTACTTGACTTTTGATTTTTTTTTTAATTACTTGGCCCCCAACCAAATTCATTTTATTTTAATCACTCATTCTTTTTATTTTGCACTTTAGCTCATTATCCATTTTACTCTCCATTTTGATTTTTGATTTTTTATTTTTTTATTTATAAAACAATGTTAATGTCAATTTGATAAGAAAAGTAAACAATAAAATATGAAATGGATGCGAATGCATTGAAAACATATTTCATTAAATTTGATTTTTTTTAAAAGATGCCAACAAGAAAAAAAATGGGTAAAAATTACAAAAAAAAAAAGGAGTGAAATAGCCAAAATGCATTGAAAACATATTTCATTGAATTTGATTTTTTTTTAAAAGATGTCAATAAGAAAATAATAGTTCAAAATTACATTAAAAAAAAAGCATACAAATAGTCACAATGTATGAAAAACATTTTTTTTTAATATTGTTTATTCTTTTTCTGAATTTTTAAAAAATATTTTCAAATTAGGGAATAAAAAATTGATTTATCATAGAGTTGTTGTTGCCCTTTTATAAAAAAAAAATGCCTTAACATTTTTTTTACTATCATTTTGTCCATTTAGTTTTATAATTATGCATATTAGTTCAAAACTTTATTTTATTTACCTATTAGTCTCAAAGTTTGAGGTAGAAGAGAGAGAATCATCGCCAAACAAATGTGAATATAAAACATTTGATTGACAAGATTTTCTTAGCAAAAAAAACAAAAAAGCAAGTTTGGCGTAAAATGGTGGTTAGAAAAGTTGCTACTAAGGTGTTTTTGGAGTTCTATATTGCTAGAAAAAATAGATCAATCTTCAGAGTGTTTTTTATCCATATGTTTTTATGTTTTTAGTTTATTTTGAGGTTTTATGAGTTGAAAAATTAGTTTACTAAGGCTACAATAATATTGTTTTTTGGTACTTTCAAGTGAAAATAAATTTAAAATTAGTTGTTCAAGTCTACAAAACCCTAACCTAATTTTTCTGTCACCTCTTTATTGATTAAAAACTAGGCAAGCATATGATGCATCATTTGTTTCTATTTTAAAAAACATTAGGTGGGTGCTGTGTTAAAAAAAAAATCAGACATGCGTTCATAGTTTCCCATGCACCGAGCCGTATTGTTAGTGGGCCGGTATGCTTAGCCACTCAAGCTTGTGCGTTTGGCTTGTCTTAAGCTATTTTTATTGGTCCTTAAATTAAAAAAAATATAATTAATTTAATATATATTACATATAATATTTTTTAAATTATAAAATTAATTAATAATAGATCTTATTAATAGCGTACTTCTTTTTTTAATAAGATTGTACTAGTTTTTTAATAATATTAGCAAACGTTATTTTTAAAAAAAAGTTTTATCTGATTTTTTTCTTCGAGTATCAATTTTTTCTATTATATGGTTAATAAAAAATAATTTGTAAAAAATAAGTTATTAAATATAGTTTATGTCCTAAGTCGCAAGTTTAGTGAATTAATTCAGGTTAATCTAAGTTGGTCCGAAAGGTCATCATTGCAATATTTTAAAAAAAAATGATCATTGCAATATTTTTAATTCAAATCAGATTTTTACTAGTCATCTAAATTACCTTTAGACCTATCTAGTCAACCGAATCATATTGAATCAATCCCTATACAGTTTAATATAAAATTGAAGTTAGGTAAGGAGTTAGATTTATAGGTTTCAAGTTAGGTAAGGAATTAGGTCTATATTGTCAAAGAGTTCTCCACATCAATACATGAGCGTTATATTATTTTTATGTTTAAAAAAATAATTCTTTCATAATTATAAATTTTGAAAAAGAACTAAGACAACTAACATAGTATAAAACATTATTATTTTTTGATGAAATCAAATATATGAATAAAAAATACTAGCAAATTAGTTTGTTTAAATGGAATTTGAATTGATATTTTTTTTATATAAAAAAATATTTTCATATAATTAAGTGAAATAAATTAAAGGTTTCTCACACCACATATTTTAATTTATCCTTGTTTATCAGTTTCACAACTTAATATTTAGTTAGAATTAACAAAAAATAATAATATTTATGAGCGCATAAGATTCTTGATATGTTTTATTTAACATGCATATTAAAATTTAAATTCACAATTAATAATTTTTTTTGTTACTAGAAAACATGCAAGTGATGCGTCTAAATGCTTTTCTTACTATATATAAAAAAAATGTTTGGGCATGCATCATAACAATAGCTTACTAGTATTTTTTTTTTCTAATTATATTTATTATCTTTCTTTCACATTCAAAAATCCAATATATCATGTTAAGTTGTTTTATATAAATTGACATAATTATGTTTTTTATTCTAAAAGTATACTATAACAGTAATATTATAATTTTAATTTTGAAAAATATTTTTTATTGCATTTTTTTCCTCTAATTTAGTGTGACACTTGATTGTTAACACTTAGTGGGTATTAGTTACAAGTGTTCAGAAGATTGCTTAATTATAAATAAAAAGATTAAACTATTAGAAAAATGAGATGTGGTTAAGAGTTGGATAATTGCTTACTTTACAGTATTTTTCTTTAATTTTTCTTATATACTCAATTTCAAGATTTGAAATTGCAGATATTGGAATCAAATTGAATACTAGAACCAAATTAAACATATAATTTTGTTCATTCAAGATGTTTTTCAAATCAAATTAAATCTTTAGTAAATATTTAAATTTCAATACGATGGTCTTAAGATCTTTGTGTTTCAGAACTTCAAATCAATTATTATTTATATATTAGGCATTTTTGTGATTAAAATTAGTAAATTAATCCTTTCTCTTTATATTACAATTATATATTACAAAATATGCTTAGATAAAACATTGTAGGGATATCAAATTAATGACCAATTTGTAATAATTCATTAGAAAATGAATAAATTCAACAAACACGGACCAACATATTAACAAGAAAAAATATCATTACCAACCTCCAATCCATTAGAAAAAGTTTAGTTTAATCTACTACTTTTCTTTTTCTTTCTTTTAGAGTTCCTATAGTTTTTGTAATTTTAATTTTAATCAAAAAAGTTTATTTTCTTAAAATTTCAGTCCCCAAGTTTTAGTTATAAGAGAGAAAGTTATTTGAAAAGAATGAGAGAGAAGGTTATTGATTGACACAATCTAACAACAAAAATAGTTTTTATTAATGTCAATAGGTTTCACAAGACGAGAATAGTTCGATGGTGGTGGTTCTTCTTCAATAGAAATGGCTGGAAAAGTAGATTGAGTTTTTTTATAGAGGTTTTGAATTATATTGTTTTAGATTAAATATGTTAGAAAAAAGATCCACCAATTTTTTGACCACCAAAGTTGTGGTAAAATTCTGGGCCAGTAACCTAATCAGTGATAGGTTGCCTGACACAGTAGGTGATATGTCGCCCACTTAAAAAAAAAAGGAGTCAACGATGTGTCATCTGCTTCTAAGAAAAAATTAAAAATCTGATAGAAAAGTAAAACATGATAGGTTTAAGAACAAGTATTCTCCTGAGAAAGATGAGAAGATAATCACAATTGTACCATTATCCTTTAGAAAAGTGAAGATAAAGAAAAAGATCAACTATATGAGGAAATTATGAAAAGTAAAAATTAAATGAGTTAAGAAAGAAGAAGGTAAGATTTGTCTAAAATATAAATTAGTTGGGATTTGGAAGAGAAAGAATAGGATAAAGGAAGGGTGAGAAAAGAAGATAGTGAAAAAAATAAAGAAAATATTAATTTTTATGCAAAGAATAATGAGATTAAAATGTTTATTTTTCTAACATGCCTATGATTTTACTTATATATAAGAAGATAAATTTTAACCCTAATAACCTTGATCATTATCTTTCTAATGTTTGTGTTTCTTTATTTTAAAACTTTAAAGATATCTTTTCTAATCAGATTTTTATAAGTTGTCATTTGCTAGGATTATTGAGCATCAAATTGATCTTGTATTTAGAATATCAATACGTAATCGATCAGCCGATAAAAGCAATCCTAATGAGATAAAATTACTTGAAAGGTAAATAGAAACATTGATGACAAAGAGGCATATAAAAGAAAGCATTAATTCGTTTATAGTTTTTATGTTGTTACTATAAAGAAAAGATAAGACTTTGAGGATGTGTGTTAATTTCATGTTAGCTATAATATTATAGTAAAACATAAACACTCAATTTCTAAACTTGATGATAAGTTAAATGAAAAAGGAAGATACATGAAGAAAAGGGAATACCTTCTACTATGGTTGATAAGGATGAAGGTATAAGAAAGGTAAATACTTTCCATCTTTGGCATCACTCACATACACTTTTGTAGGTAATTGTACTTATTGATGCTATGTCCATATGTTCTCAATTATCTAGGTGCATGGTTAAAAATGCAAAAGTTCCCTAAAATGTTTGTCCTGTTTTCCTCAAAAATTGGTAAAAAATAGGCATATTGAAAAGGGAGGGAAAAAACATTTTAAATCTTTGATGACTAGCATTACTGGTTAATATATTGATAAAGAAGGGAAAAAAAGTGTTTGTGCTAGGCTTTTTTTGTGTGTGTAGGGTGGGGAAGGGAGGAAGGGGGCGTTCTACGTTTACAAACATGTTTCATTCTGGCTTTATTTTTTTGTGTGATTAAATACCTAAATTTTGCTCTGTTAAATTCCAAACTGGTCCCTTTCCTTGCTTTTGATTAGTACTTAAAAGTGTATTTTTATCAAGGTTTTATATCATCATTTTACACTTGAAATATAAATAACTCCTTAACTAAAGCATGTTTTATAATAATATAAGATATCTTTAATTTGTGGTAAATATTTATTTTAAATTCAGGCCTATCACATAAATAAAAGGATTGATTGATAAGTTTAAGAAGTGAAATTGAAAGGACAAAGATATGGCCAAACTTAGAAAAGAGATGTCGGTGCAGTCCAAACCAAAACACTATTCGGTAATTGGGTCATGTCATATCTGGAGCTGTAGATCTCGGATTTATATCTATTTTATATAGATGGAAAGGGAAGACATAAGCCTACAACTTTCTTTGGAACCTAGGATTTAAAAAGGTCATTTTCAAGTTCAAATTGTAACAATAATGAAAAAGTCTAAATCTATCCTACAACTTGAACATTGTTCAGTGTTTGGCCCATATGGAGTTTTAGAAGTCCAAATGACCTTTATTTAAAAAAAAAAGCTAAGATAATTTCCTACAACTTCATGTTTTTTGCTCTAATTTTGATATTATCAATGACGTTTTAGATAGACAAAAGAAGATAAGGATTCTCACCAAGTCAAGAGTTGGTCACCCACTCATTAATTAGTCATCAAATCAATAGTTCCCAAATTTGGCCTAGTGATTAAGTTTAGGCATCTTGGTCTCCAAATCAAGATCATGTTTTTGCTTTCTCTCTTTATATTTTTGTAATGGTTAAGTTTTATTTTCATTAATATCTTGTTTATGTCTTTTATTTCCTTTCCTTTACTTAGTTAACTTTTATCTTATTTATGTTCTTATCTTGCTTATTTATGTTTTTCTCTTTTATTATACTTAACTAAGTTTATTATGTAAAGGTGAAAAGGTTATACTAATGGTGTAAGAATAAGTATAATATAAACTTAACATGAACTTTAATGTTTGATACTAACATGTTTTGTATTTGTTATCTTGTTTACTATTTAATACTTTGCTTGTTAAATGACTAATTTAGATTTATGTAATATAACACTTGGTAAAACAAATGTTTGGCACTTTCATAACCCATACTGTATGATATAACCGACACTTAAGCTATGAAATGAACTTGATTTGTTGTTAATATAAGTTGTAATCATGAATGTCTGATGAGATTTACAAGTATTAACATTAATTGAATAATATAACTAATGTAATCATGTCAATAATTTATAATCTGATTGGAATCTTCTTTATGCATGGTTTTTAATTGAAAAATAAGAGTTTATATTTTACTTGTTTGACATACCATTAATGGATCCTCTAACCTTGATATTTGTTGTTATCATTGTTTAATCGTTACATTAATCTTTCATCTCAAAGTTTTCATCAACTTATTCTTCTTCTTTATTATTATTACTACTACTACCACCACTACTACCTCCTACTACTACCACTGTTATTATTCTTATTATTTTCACTATTATTTTTTTATTATTTTTATCTATAATTTATACAATTAACCTCCTTATGGTTCGACCCTAGTCTTACCGGGTTATTTATTATTTCGACACTCCTACACTTGGAAGAAGACATCAATCTTTTGATCATGTCACTAGCTAAGAGAAAGATTCATTTAGTGTGTGAGGGAGGCAATCTTAGGTCAATGGAAGGTGTGTCGATAGCTGTATTTTTAGGAGGTAATCAAGTTTTAGAGGTTGTCCCCAAAGATTTAACACGAGGGCACATCATTGAAAAAAAAATTGGAGAGAAACTATAGGTGATTAATACTTAAAACTGCATTTTTATCAAGGTTTTATATTATCATTCTGCACTTGAAGTATCAATAACTCCTTAACTAAAGCATGTTTTATAATAATACATCTAATAATATAAGATACCTTTAATTTATGATAAATGTTCATTTTAAATACAAGCCTATCACAGAAATAAAAGGATTGATTGATAAATATAAGAACTGAAATTGAAAAGACAAAGAGATGGTCAAACTTAGAAAAGAGATGCCGATGCAGCCAAACTGAAACATTGTTTGGTAATTAGATCATATCTGGAGCTGTAGATCTCAGATTTAGGTCTACTTGATATGGATGGAAATGTAAGACATAGGCCTACAACTTTCATATAGAGCCCAAGATCTAAAAAGGCCATTTTCAAGTTCAAATTAGAGCAACAACAAAGAAGTCTGAACCTGTCCTACAGCCCCAACACTGTTTAGTGTTTGGTCTATATCTAGAGTTTTAGAAGTCAAAATGATCTGAATTTTTTACACAAGAAAGCTGAGACAATTTCCTACAACTTTCATGTGTTCAAGTGGCTCTAATTTTGATGTTATTAATGACATTTTGGGTAGAAAAAAAAAGATAAGGATTGTTACTAAGTCAAAATTTGGTCACCTACTCATCAATTAGTCATCAAATCAATAGTTCTCAATTTTGGTCTATAAAAAAAGGTATTTGCCATGCATTTAGGCATCTTGATTTCCAGATCAAGATCAAGCTCTTGCTTTCCCTCTTTGTATTTTTTGTAATGTTTATGCTTTGCTTTCACTAATATCAAGTTTATGACTTTAATTTCCTTTCATTTACTTAGTTAACTTTTATCTTATTTATGTTCTTACTTTGTTTATTTATTTTTCTTTCTTTCATTATGTTTAGCTAAGTTTATTATGTCAAGGTGAAAAGATTACACTAATGGTGTAAGAATAAGTATAGCGTAAACTTAATATAGACTTTAATGTTTGATACTAACATGTTTTGTATTTGTTGTCTTGTTCACTCTTTAAAACTTTGGTTGTTAAATGACTAATCTTGATTTATGTAGTATAACACTTGGTTCAACAAATGCTTGGCACTTTCATAGCCCATACTATATGGCATAACCGAAACCTAAGCAATGAAAGGAACTTGATTTATTGTTAACATAAGTTATAATCATGAATGCTTGATGAAATTTACAAGTATTAGCATTAATTGAATAAGATGACTGATTTAATCATGTTAACAATCTATAATTCGATTGGAACCACCTTTCTGTGTGATTTACAATTGAATAATAACAGTTTATACTATACTTGTTTGACATACCATTAGTAGAACCTCTAACTTTGATATTTGTTATTATCATTGTTTAATCCTTACATTAATATTTCATCTCAAAGTTCTCAACATCTTCTTTTTCTTCTCCTTCTTTTTCTTTTTTTTTATTATTATTATTATTACTATTACTACTACTACTACTACTATTGTTATAATTGTTATTATTGCTTTTGTTTTTGCTTTGCTGCTATTGTTGTTGTTGTTATTGTCATCCATAATTTATAGAATTAACCTCTCTGTGGTTCGACCCCAGTCTTGCCAGGTTATTTATTACTTCAACACTCCTGCACTTGGAAGAAGACATTAATCGTTTAATCATGTCAAGTTTTTTGTGTCGTTGCCGGGGAGGTAAGTTCTTGTATAAATTATATTAGTTATTTTATTTTCTCTTTTTACTTTTCTTGTATATAACTTTGTTTTTTTTTCTCTTGTTTCTTCTTCTTTTGTTTTCTTCTTCCTTTTATTCTATTCCAACGCGTGCATGAAAATGTGATCATGTACATATCAAGTGGTAAACTTTGTAGGGTATCCTCATCATTTTCAGAAAATATAGCTGAAGAAGATAATCAATCACTGAATAATGAGAATAATCATGTTAGAACACTTAGAGACTACATGAATCCCATAAAAACAAATACACCATCATGTATAGTTTCCCCCCCCAATGCATCTCATTTTAATTTTAAGCCATGCATTATTCAAATTTTACCTTCTTTTCATGGCTTAGAATTGGAAAATCCATACTTGCATTTAAGGGAATTTGAGGAGGTTTACAACACATATAATAATTTAAATTGTAGCATGAACACCATCAGATTAAAGCTTTTTTCTTTTTCATTAAAAGATAAAGCTAAAACATGGCTATAAAATTTAAGACTAGGATCCATTCGTGCTTGGGATGAAATACAACAACAGTTTTCAAAAACTTTTTCCCATCTCATAAAACAAACTCTTTCAAAAGACAAATCACCACTTTCACTCAAAAACCAAGAGAAATATTTTATCAATGTTGGGATAAGTATTAAGACTTGCTTAGTACTTGCCCTCATCATAGTTTTGAAACATGGAGATTGGTTTCACATTTTTATAAAGGGTTAATATGTAAAGATAGGCAAATGGTTGAACTGATATGTAATGAAACTTTTGAAGATAAAAACCCTGATGAAAAAATAGAGTACTTAGACTTGTTAGCTGAAAATGCTCAAAATTAGAACACTACGGGTACTTATGAAGTACCGAGTACAACTCAATCTCATACATCTAGTAGAGGTATGTATAACTTTAGGGAAGATCATGACCTTCAAGCCAAGTTTGCATCTTTAGCTAGAAAAGTCGAGGCACTAGAATTGAAAAGGAGTGGTCAACTAAAATCTGTTGAAAACATTGTGTCTCAAATATGTGAAATAAATGAACACTCAACCAATAACTGTCCAACTTTGCCTTCTTTTAAGGAATGTCTTCATGAACAAGCGTGTGCTTTAAATAGTTTCCCAAAGGCCAACCACAATCCATACTCACAAACATACAACCCTGGTTGGAGAAATCACCTAAATTTCAGTTGGAAGAGTGACAATGCACAAACTTCACAACCACCATTTCAAGCACACCACAATTTCCAAAATTCTCATGGATATGCACCTCCTTATGATCTACCTCCTAGAAGAAATTTTAAGGAAACATTGCATGCATTCATTGAAAAGCAAGAGATAATCAATACTCAATTTGCTCAAAACATGACAGATTTTAAAGATACTCTTCCAAAATTGACATTTGCTCTCACTTTCTAAGAGAAAGGTAAGTTTCCATCTCAACCACAACAAAATCCCAAAGGGCAATACAATGCAAATGCAAGTAGATCCGGAAGCCAACATATGAATCAAGTCAAATCAGTCAATACTTTTCGTAGTGGTAAGCTTATTGAAAAACCCACTCTTGAACCTTGTGAGAAAAATGATGAGTTAATCTCTAAGGGTAAGAAAGGGGTTGAATTTGAAAATTGCAAAGAAACGACTGATTCCCCACCAATACTTTCATTTCCTCAAGTCATAACCAAACAAAGAAAAGTCAATCACAACTCTGAAATCTTTGAAACTTTAAAATAGGTAAGAATCAATATACCTTTGTTGGATGCTATTAAACAGGTTCCTTCCTATGCTAAATTTTTAAAAGATCTATGTATGGTGAAGAGGAAATTGAATGTGAAAGAGAAAGCCTTTTTAGCTGAATAAGTAAGTCACATTCTTCATAACAATAATGCTTTGAAATATAAAGACCATGGTTGTCCTACAATTTCTTGCTTTATTGGAGAGCATAAAATTGAAAGAGTCTTACTTGATCTTGGTACTAGTGTGAATTTACTTTCATATTCAGTGTTTCAGAGTCTCAATCTAGGTGAGTTAAAACCAACTTTTATAACTCTTTTACTTGCCGATAGATTTGTAAAAGTGCCTAGAGGAATAGTCGAAGATATGTTAATACAAATCAATAAATTCATTTATCATGTGGATTTTGCTATCTTGGACACAGAACCTATTGAAACATGTAATTTATTTCCTATTATTTTTTAACGTCCATTTCTTATAACTTCTAACATATTGATTAATTATAGGAATGGACTAATGAAGCTATCATTTGAAAACAGGACATTGGAGATGAATATTTTCAACATTTACAAACAACCTAGAGATGATAATGATTTATAAGAAGTAGATCATATTAATGAATTAGTTTATCATTAACTTGAATCTACTTTAAGTAAAAATAAGTTGGATGAATCTGAAGATTTGCAAATGATTTATTCTGAGGAAGAAATCATGGATGAAAAAAGCACCAAAAATATTGATGTGAATCTTTTATCAACAATAACAACAAATTCAACATCTAGCATCACACTAATTGATGATTACTTTCCTGACAAATCCTTACTTTCTCTTAGTCCAATGCCTTAGTATGATAAAAACATCAATTGTCTTGCTTTAGAAGATTTGCCAGCTGATTGGAGTACCCAAGACAAAGAAAAGTTTTTTAACAAAGTGAAGAACTTTTATTGTGATGACCCTAACTTATTCAAATATTGTCCCGATCAAATATTTCAAAGATTCATTCCCGACAATGAGGTAAGTAGTGTCATTAAACTTTGTCATTCTAAAGCATGTGGAAGTTATTTCTCATCAAAAAAGAAAGATGCAAAAATCTTTCAAAATGGATTTTATTGGCCCACCATGTTCAAGAACACGCATGCATTCTGCAAAACTTGTGAAAATTGTCAAAAAGTTGACACTAGTTAAAACATTTTGTTTTATAATTCTCAACTCTATTCCTTTCCTACAGAGCTAAGATCAAGATGGAACAATTCTTATGGGGCCTCTGATATTGAGAATTCAATGAATAACAATTTTTTAAGGAAAATGGACATCGTTTGAAAGCTTACTTTGATAATTTTCCTAATGAAAATGAATCAACTGGTTTGAATGATCTTGTAGATAAAGGTTGATTATTTTATTTTTCTTACATTACTTTTGTGTTTTTTTTAGTGATTTTTGCTAGTTTCTCTCACCCCGATCAAATGGCGGACAATGGTACTCCATGACTTAAGCCGGTTCTTTCAGTTTTCTATAATAATTGATATTTGTGTATATATTTATGTAATTGTTTAAACCTTTCTTCTAATTCTCATTTGAAAATGGACACTAATCTTAAAAAATTGAAAAAGTATTTTTCCGCTCTACCTCAGAATGTGATTACAAAAATTTACTATGCTAGATGTGCAACTACACATTGAAAGAGATCTTTTATATTTCCTCTTAGGACCAACTACACATTCACCATAAACACATAGGTTTGTTAAATGTTAATGGTTATTATGATAAGTTATTGTCTTTTCTTGATCATACTATGGAACAGGAATTTCTAACATCTTCTACATGACAAATCTTAATCTCTGCTACTACTGCTGAATAATTTATTGACCAATAATAATATTTTATTCCTATAATTGATCCCTCTATGAGTCACGTAAATTGGTCAACTAAGAAAAGCCGTAAAAGGCTTAAATTAGATTTGAGCCTTCATTTATGAATCTTTGTGCTTTTGGTTTTATTATTATGTTTTGTTGTTTCTTATATTTGTTTCAGTGTATTTCAGGTTTGTCAATGTTTGTTATTTTAGATGATATCTTCTATACTTTATCTTTCTACCTTAGAACATTGAGGACAATGTCTCATTTTGGTTGGGGGGAGAGGGTGGTAGAAAAAAAAAACTAACTGTATTTTCTATTTCATAAAGCATGTGCAAAATTATTGTTACTATGATGGCAGAATAAGGAGATCTTTTTATGACTCTTGAGACGCATCTTAGTAATCATTCATAATAAGGTCTATCATAATTCTTGAAATATTTAAATTTACAAACTCTCGCATTGTTATCACTTAATTTTGCTCATATATTCTTAAACCTTAATTTACACACACACATACTTTAAACATATGATTGTGGGTTACATATTGGATTATTACATTATTTGTGTTCTTTTGTTAAAGTTAACAACTAAGAAAAAGGGATAGTATATAATTAAAAAACAAACAAGAGCAAGAGCAAAAAAATATATAGATCATAAAAATATAGATAAGTTTAGTTTCGTAGCCTCCCTAACCTAAGCAATTAAGCCTGAAGGGGTGCTTTAACACGTAATACCCTAAAGTCAATTAACTCGGGAGCTATTGACCCAACGCTTGCTACTTGGGTTGAGGAGAAACGCTTAAGGAAATCAAACATTACACTATCTATATATCAATATCTGCGACCTGAGTTACTAAGCTCGTAGTGGTGTCTTAACACCCAATACCCTAAGACCAACTAGTCTAGGAGTCATTGGCCGAAAGCTCATTACATGGATTAAAGATGCATGGTGCTTTAATTTATATATATATATATATATACATATATATTAAAAAATAAAAGATAAAAGATAAAAATAATAATCCTAACCCAAGGAAGTTAACCTTAAACATTAGAACAAAAATTTTGTTTTCTTTCATGAAAAGCTCTATAATTATATGTTGATATATTAAGCATAAAAAAAAGGTTTATTAATACCTTGTTAAGAGGTATTGAGCAGATATATATATATATATAAATTTAATGAGAGTTTGTTTATCTGGATAGATTAATAGAAGTTAAATGATGATCACCTTGCTTTATAGAATTTGCAAAGTATTTTTCTATTTTAATGCTTTGATTACTAAGGACTAGTAATAAGCTGGTTGGGGGTGTGATTAATACTTAAAAGTTCATTTTTTATCAACGTTTTATATCATCATTCTGCATTTGAAGTATCAATAACTCCCTAACTAAAACATGTTTTATAATAATACATCTCATAATATAAGATAACTTTAATTTATAGTAAATATTCATTTTAAATATAGGTTTATCACATAAATGAAAGGATTGATTGATGAATTTAAGAACTGAAATGGAAAGGACAAAGAGATAGCCAAACTCAGAAAAAAGATGTTGGTGCACTCCAAACCAAAACACTGTTCGACAATTGAGCCATATTTAGAGCTATAGATTCAGATTTAGGTCTACTTTATATGGATGGAAAGGTAAGATATTGGCCTACAACTTTTATATGGAGCCCAAGATCTAAAAAGGCCATTTTCAAGTTCAAATTGGAGCAACAACAAAGAAGTCTGAACCTGTCTTATAGCCCAACCATGGTTTAGTGTTTAGTCCATATTTGGAGTTTTAGAAGTCAAAATGATCTGAATTTTTTACACAAGAAAGCTGAGACAATTTCCTACAACTTTCATGTGTTTAAGTGGCTCCAATTTTGATGTTATTAATGATATTTTGGGCAATCAAGAGAAGATAAAGATTGTTACTAAGTCAAAAGTTAGTCACCTACTCATCAATTAGTCATCAAATCAATAGTTCCCAATTTTGGCCTATAAAAGGAGGTATTTTCCATGCATTTAGGCATCTTGGTTTGCGGATTAAGATCATGCTCTTGCTTTCCCTCTTTGTATTTTTTGTAATGTTTATGCTTTACTTTCATTAATATCAAGTTTATGACTTTAATTTACTTTCATTTACTTAGTTAACTTTTATCTTATTTATGTTCTTATTTTGTTTATTTATATTTTTTTTCTTTTATTATGTGTAGCTAAGTTTATTATGTCAAGTTGAAAAGGTTACACTAATAGTATAAGAGTAAGTATAGTGTAAACTTAATATGGACTTTAATGTTTGATATTAACATGTTTTGTATTTGTTATTTTGTTCACTCTTTAATACTTTGGTTGTTAAATGACTAATCTTGATTTATGTTGTATAACACTTGGTACAACAAATGTTTGGCATTTTCATAGCCCATATTGTACGGTATAACCGACACCTGAGCTATGAAAGGAACTTGATTTGTTGTTAACATAAGTTATAATTATAAATGCTTGACGAAATTTACAAGTATTAGCATTAATTGAATAAGATGACTAATTTAATCATGTTAACAATCTATAATTCGATTGGAACCACCTTTCTGTGTGGTTTACAATTGAATAATAAGAGTTTATACTATACTTGTTTGACATACTATTAGTGGAACCTCTAACCTTGACATTTGTTATTATCATTGTTTAATCCTTCAATTAATATTTCATCTCAAAGTTCTCATCATCTTCTTTTTCTTCTCCTTCTTTTTCTTTATTATTATTATTATTATTACTACTACTACTAGTAGTATTGTTATTGTTATTGTTATTGTTATTGTTATTGTTATTGTTATTGTTATTGTTAGTGTTATTGTTATTGTTATTGTTATTGTTATTGTTATTGTTATTGTTATTGTTGTTGTTATTGTTGTTGTTGTTGTTGTTGTTGTTGTTGTTGTTGTTGTTGTTGTTGTTGTTTTTATTATTATTATTATTGTCATCAATAATTTATATAATTAACCTCCTTGTGGTTCGACCCCGGTCTTGTCGGGTTATTTATTACTTTGACACTCTTGCACTTGGGAGAAAACATTAATCTTTTAGTCGTGTCAATAGGTCTTCACAATGTCTACTTGAATTAAGGCAATGTTTAACCATGTTGATGTCTTCATAGCCTTACCAGGTGATCTGGGCATAATGGAAGAGATCTTTCATATTTCCTTTTAGGCTAACTAGACATTCATTATAAACCATAGGTCTGTTAAATGTTAAAGTTTATTATAATAAGTTATTGTCATTTCTTGATCATTTTATGGAACAAGAATTTCTAACATCTTCGATACAACAAATCATAATCTCTGCTACTACTGCTAAATAAATGATTGACCAATTACAATCTTTCATTCCTATAATTGATCTCTTCATGAGTTGTATAACTTGATCATCTAAGAAAAGCTGTAAAAAGCTTACATTGAATTTAAGTCTTTATTTGTAAATCTTTATGTCTTTTGGTTTTATTATTGTGTTTTGTTGTTTCTTATATTTGTTTAAATGTGTTTCACATTTGTCAATGTTTATTATTTCAGGTAATGTATTCTATACTTTATCTTTCTACTTTAAGACATTGAGGATAATGTCTTATTTTGCTTGGAGGGAAAAGGTAATAGATGACAAAAAAAAATTAACTAACTGCATTTTCTATTTCATAAAGCATGTGCAAAATTGTTAGTACTTGGATGGCAGAGTAAAGGAGCTCTTTTTGTCAAAGTGACTCTTAAGACGCATCTTAGTAATTATTCTTAACAAGATCTATTATAATATGTCTTTAAATATTCAAATTTACAAACTCTCGCATTGTTATCACTTAATTCTGCTCATATACTCATTTAACTTATATTTTTAAACCTTAATTTTCACACACACACTTTAACATATAATTATGGGTTGCATGTTGGATTATTATATTATTTATGTTCTTTTGTTAAAAGTAATAATTAAGTGAAAGTGATAGTATATAATTTGAAAAAAAATAAAAAAAAATGATGATAATAAAAAGAGATAAGTTTAGTTTCGTAGCTTCCCTAACCTAAGAAATTAAGTCTGAATAGGTGTTTTAACACCTAATATCCTAAAGTCAACTGACTTGAAAGCTATTGGCCTAACGCTTGTTACATTGGTTGAAGCGAAAAGCTTAAAGGAATCAAACATTACATTATCTACGTATCAGTATCTGCAACCCGAGAGTTACTAAGCTCTTAGGGGTGTCTCAACACCTAATGCTCTAAGACCAACTGGTCTAGGAGTCATTAGTCAAAAGGTTGTTACATGGATTAAAGATGTATTGTGTTTTAAGTTACATGTATATATTTAAAAATAAAAGAAAAAGAAAAAAGATCTCAACCCAAAAAAGTTAATCTTAAACATCAGAACAAGAATTTTTTTTTTTTCTTTCAAGTAAAGCCTCATGACTATATGTTGATATATTGAGCATAAAAGAAAGGTTTATTAATATCTTGTTTAAGATGTATTGAGCAGATACATAAATTTAATAAGAGTTTATTTATCTCGATAAATTAATAAAAGTTCAATGATAAATACCTTACTTTGTGGAATCTGTAAATTCTTTTTCTATTTTAACTCTTTAGGTGTGATTAGTACTTAAAACTTTATTTTTATCAAGGTTTTATATCATCATTTTACACTTGAAGTATTAATAACTCCTTAACTAAAGCATATTTTATAATAACATATCTAATAATATACGATACCTTTAATTTATGGTAAATATTCATTTCAAATGCAAGTCTATCACATAAATGAAAGGATTGATTAATGAGTTTAAGAACTGAAATTGAAAGGACAAAGAGATAATCAAACTTTAAAAATAAAAAAAAAAGCTGGTGCAGTGCAAACCGGAACACTATTTGGTAATTGGATCATATCTGGAGTTATAGATCTCAAATTTAGGTCTAATTTATATGGATGGAAAGATAAGATATAGGCCTATAAATTTCATAAGCCCAAGATTTAAAAAGATCATTTTCAAGTTTAAATTACAACAACAATGAAGAAGTCTGAATCTGTCCTACAGCCCAAACATTGTTCAGTGTTTGGCCCATATCTGGAAAGCTAAGACAATTTCTGGAAGTCCAAATGACCTTTCTTTTTTCTAGAAAGCTAAGATAATTTCTTACAACTTTCATGTTTTCAAGTGGTTTCAATTCTGACATTATCAATAACGTTTTAGGCAGACAAGAAAAGATAAGGATTGTCACCAAGCCAAGAGTTGGTCATTCACTCATCAATTAGTCATCAAATCAATAGTTTCTAATTTTGCTCTATAAAGGGAGGCATTTGCCATGCATTTAGGCATTTTTGTTTCCAGATCAAGATCATGATTTTTCTTTCTCTCTTTATATTTATGTAATGCTTAAGTCTTATTTTCATTAATATCTTACTTATACCTTTCATTTCCTTTTCTTTACTTAGTTAACTTTTATCTTATTTATGTTCTTATCTTGTTTTTTTTTTTTTCTCTTTCATTATGTTTAACTAAGTTTATTATGTCAAGGTGAAAGGGTTATACTAATGATGTAAGAATAAGTATAATATAAACTTAACATGGACTTTAATATTTGATACTAACATGTTTTCTATTTGTTATCTTGTTCACTCTTTAGTATTTTGCTTGTTAAATTATTAATCTCGATTTATGTTGAATAACACTTGGTACAACAAATACATGGCACTTTTACAGCCTGTACTATATGGTATAATCGACACCTAAGCTATGAAAGAAACTTGATTTGTTGTTAACATAAGTTATAATCATGCATGCCTCACAAGATTTACAAGTGTTAGGATTAATTGAATAAGATAACTAATGTAATCATGTTAAGAATTTATAATCTGATTGGAACCTCCTTTGTGTGTGGTTTCTAATTAAATAATAAGAGTTTATACTATACTTATTTGACATACTAATAGTACATTCTCTAACCTTGATATTTGTTGTTATTATTGTTTAAATCCATATGTTAATTTTTCATTTCAAAGTTCTCATCAACATCTTCTTCTTCTTCTTCTTCTTCTTCTTCTTCTTCTTCTTCTTCTTCTTTTACTTTATTATTATTATTATTATTATTATTATTAGTAGTAGTATTATTATTATTAGTAGTACAACTATTGTTACTGCTGCTATTACTACTTTTATTATTATTATTATTGTTACTATTATTACTTTTTTAGTTTTTGTATTATTGTTGTCTATAATTTATACAATTAACTTCCCTGTAGTTCGACCCCGGCCTTGCTAGGTTATTTATTACTTTGACACTCCTGTACTTAGGGGAAGACATCAATCTTTTGGTTGTGTCAGTGATCATATATTTTGAGAAAAATATCATCATTTTTTATCACTCTATATGCAAGTTATGGCTCTTGTAAATCATAAATTGCTTGCACTTGATCCAGTGAGTGCTTTCAACTTCAGTAAATGCATATGTGTGTATGCAATGTTAATAATATATTTCATTCTCTCTTTTTCCTTGCATGTACATATGTGTGACATGACTAAAAGATTAATGTCTTCTCTCAAATGCAGGAGTGTTAAAGTAATAAATAACCCAGCAAGATCCGGGTCAAACCACAGGGAGGTTAATTGTATAAACAACAACAACAACAATAACAACAATAAAATAAGGAGAAGGAGAAGAAAATGATGAGAACTTTGAGATGGAATATTAATGTAAGGATTAAACAATGATAATAACAAATTTCAAGGTTAGAGGTTCCATTAATATTATGTCAAACAAGTATAGTATAAACTCTTATTATTCAATTAAAAACCACACACAAAGTAGGTTCCAATTGAATTATAGATTGTTAACATGATTACATTAGTCATCTTATTCAATTATGCTAATACTTGTAAATTTCATCAAACATTCATGATTATAACTTATGTTAACAACAAATCAATTTCCTTTCATAGCTCAAGTGCCGGTTATACCATACAGTATGAACTATGAAAGTGACAAGCATTTTTTGTACTAAGTGTTATAAAACATAAATCTAGAGTAGTCATTTAATAAGTAAAGTATTAAAGAGTAAACAAGATAACAAATACAAAACATGTTAGTATCAAACATTAAAATCCATATTAAATTTACACTATATTTATTCTTGCACCATTAGTGTAACCTTTTCACCTTGACATAATAAACTAAGCTACACATAATGAAAGAAAGAAAAATAAATAAACAAAATAAAAACATAAATAAGATAAAAGTTAACTAAGTAAATGAAAGGAAATGAAAGGCATAAACTTGATATTAATGAAAGCAAGGCATAAACATTACAAAAAATACAAAGAGAGAAAGCAAGAGCATGATCTTGATATAAAAACCAATATACATAAATGCATGGCAAATGTCTCCTTTTATAGGCCAAAATTAGAAACTATTGATTTGATGACTAAGTGATGAGTAGGTGGCCAACTCTTGACTTAGTGACAATCCTTATCTTCTCTTTTCTGCCCAAAACGTCATTGATACCATCAAAATTGGAGTCACTTGAATACATGAAAGTTGTAGGAAATCATCTCAGCTTTCTTGTGTAAACAATTCAGATCATTTTGACTTCTAAAACTCCAGATATGGCCAAAATATTAAATAGTGCTCGGGCTGGAGGACAGATTCAGCCTTCTTTGTTATTGTTCCAATTTGAAATTGAAAATGGCCTTTTTAAATTTGGGCTCCATATGAAAGTTGTAGGCCTATGTCTTACCTTTCCATTCCATATAAAGTAGACCTAAATCTGAGATCTACAGCTCTAGATATGATCCAATTACCGAACAGTGTTCTGGTTTGGACTGCACCAACATCTCCTTTCTAAGTTTGGTCATCTCTTTATCCTTTCAATTTCAGTTCTTAAATTCATCAATCAATCCTTTCATTTATATGATAGGCCTGCATTTAAAATGAACATTTATCATAAATTCAAGGTATCTTATATTATTAGATATATTATTATAAAACATGTTTTAGTTAAGGAGTTATTCATATTTCAAATGCAGAATGATGAGATAAAACCTTGATAAAATTATACTTTTAAGTATTAATCAGTGTGTACGCACTGTGCATTGACACATTTCAATGGATTAATAGAAGTGTTTATCTGGTAAAATTGTCGCGGTACAGTAGGTATTAAAGTTGAAACATGGTAAATATGGTGTTGATGTTTGCAAAAGCAAAGGTAGTGCATCAGCACTTGTTGTAGAGCTTTTCTAAAATGTTAGAAACAATTAAAATTAGTATTTTACCTAATACTTTAAGCTATTTAGTTAAATTGGTTCTTTAATATAATATTAGAGCTTTGATAACCAAGTGGTCACGAGTTTGAATCTCACCATCCTTATTTATTTGATAAAAATTAAGCACCAGGTTATGTGGGTCTATGCAAGGTTCAAATCTAAAGATCTTTCACTTAAAAAAATATGTTAAAAAATAATATAAATTATATCAAGTACAAAATCTCAAGCAAACAGCATCATTGCACAACGTATCACTCATTATAGAAGTAGAGCAAAAATGCAAATAGTTATAATTATATTGTGTTGTTATTGAACATAAATGGATAAACTCTGGATGCAAATTTTGAAAGGAAAGTATGTTAAGGATAAGGGGCACCCTCCTGTGGTAATTACCATACTGAACGCTTCCCCTTATAGAAAAGTATGGCATTTGGTTCTTCAAGGATGTAAATGGGTTATTGTGTTGTTACTGTAGAGTTAGAAAGAAGTAAAGAATAGAGTGACCAACATAACAAATATCTTTGGCTTTCTCAAATGAGCTCTATAACTTTCTATTACATTTATAACTTTATAATGTTAACTGTCAGATGTATAATAAGAAAACAAATGTGAGAAAAATAAGTAATCAATATAATCATATGCATAATTATAGGAGAGAGTCACTTACAACTGGATCATTTGAATTTGTAGCAGAACGGACAGAGGGAGGATTTGACGTAGCAGTTGCTCCTAGATTTTCTCTAACACCCCAATGTTATCACACCATATAGTTGGTGTATGGAATAGACCAATACCTAGTTCTTTAAATAGCATCCTGAGCTAGTATAGTTCAACTGTAGCGAGAGCCATTGAATGGCACTCAGCTTTAGTACTTGAATGAGAGACCATGGTTTGTTTTTTGGAGCTCTAAGAAACCAGGTTGTTGCCTAGAAAAGTTTCATAGACGCTAGTAGATCTTTTGTTGCCTGGATTACTTTTCCAATCCAAGTCACATTAAATATATAATTGTAAAGGAGATGATGTATAAAACAGTTTATGATTGACAATGCCCTTTAAGTAGTGAAGAACTCGTTTTGTAGCCTGCCAGTACAAGATTCTTAGGTGGTTCATCAATTGACATAATTTGACAGCATAAGAAATATGGATGTGTTATTGTGCAATATTGAAATGCCCTAATGATTTGTCGATATAAATAAGGATTACAAATGAGTGCTCCTTCTGTACTAGACAATATGGAATTGGCCACCATAGGTGATGCAAGTGGCTTGGCACCAACCATATAAGTTTGTTTTAAGAGATCATAAATATATTTGGTTTAATGTAAGTGCAATTCTTGTGGTTGTCTATCAGCCTCCACACCTAAAAAATAAGATAGAGAACCAAGATCCTTGACTTAAAAAATACTTTGCACATGCTGAATGAGTTTGGTAATTTTTTATTCTATAAATCCTATCACAAAAATATCATTGAAATATATTAAGATAAATATTATAACAGTATCAGTATATAGAATAAACAGTGAGTAATCATTGACAAATTCCTAAATTTTAAGGCTTGTTTAAGACCATAAATTTACGTAATTGGCAGACATAATATGGTTTGGTCTCATCAATAAAACCTCTTCGTTGTTCCATAAAAACCTCTTCATCTAAAAATCCATGTAGGAATGCGTTTAACACATTTTGTAGTTAGATGAGCCAATGAAAATGAACTATAATAGCCAAAATTATTTGAAAAATAGTTGGCTTAACCACGAGTGAAAAGGTTTCATGATAGTCCACATCACTATTTTGATCATACCTTTTGGCCATAACTATAACCTTAAAACAATCAATACTGCCATCTGGTTTTCTTTTAATTTTGTATACTTATTTTTTCTGGACAACGTGTTTATTAGATAGGCGAGGATAAAGAGACCAAGTCCTATTTTCCATTAAAGCATTGAATTCCTTTCCCATCACGGCATGCCATTAGGATCAAACACTGTTTGAGTGTAGAATGTTGATTCAAGAATATCTAAGATTGCAGAAAAGGCTTGTAGAGGAGGTCGGGTATTGTAGAATAACTTGTAATTAAGGGATGATTTTGGTTGAGAGTGACCTGTTTCGAAGTGGGTTTTAATATGAATAAAGGTAGACTATACAATTGGATTAAGGGATGTATTATCAGAATCTAGTAGCAAAAGGATAATTATTTGGTATAAAAGATGAAGAGTGCTGGACAATGTCAGATGCTGCAAGAATTGGTATAGTGGTAGAAGGTGGAGAATCAGTTTGAGATGGCATTACTGCAGAAATGTTAGATAATAAGTCATTAGATAAAATTGAACTAGTAATTATCAAAGTTGTACCTGCAGAAGGATTTGTGCTTTGTGATATGGTGGGCATAGTTATTACCTTCATTGGGAAACAATTTTCACCAAAGATAACATGTTGTGAGATGTATAGCCATTAAATGGCCAAATCTAAACACCTATATCTTTTTTTATAGTTGGAATAGCATAGGAAAAGACATTTTTTTACTTTGAAATGCCGCTTTATTATAAGGATACGAGCAAAAAAGTGAATAGCAAGCACATCCAAAACCATGTAAATCCATATAAGTTAGCTCAGTTGTATGAAGTAAAAAATAGGAGTCTTATTACCTAAGACCTTGGTAGGCAATCTATTTGTTAAGAATACTAAAGTAAGGAACGTATCAACCTAATATTGGGGAGACAAACTTAATTAAGCTAGAAGTATGAGTCCTATTACTTAGATGTGTCGATATTTCCTTTCAGCAATGTCATTTTGTTTAAAAGTGTGTGGGCAAGTCAACCAATGGCATATCCCTTGTGCAGTCAAAAAAAATTAAAATTGGCTAAAAGTAAACTGTTTATCATTATCTGTTTGTATTTGTTTTATTGATATTGAAACAAACTTTTCAACAATGATTTTAAATTTAACAAAAGTTTCAAACACATCAAATTTTCTGTGTAATAGATAAAGCTAGGAATATCTCGAATAATCATCAATAAACAAAACATAATAGGAACAACCACCAATTGATTGTATAGGAGAAACTTACACATCAAAATGAATTACATCAAAAGGAACAAAAGACTAACAACTAGACTCTAGGAAAGGTATTGTTTAGCTTTGCCAAGTTGATAAGCTAAGCAAAACTCTAGTTTATTGGAAGTACCTTTGATAGAGAGCTTATTTAAATGAAACAAATTACCTAAAATGACTTTTAAGGGATGGCCTCGTCTAGGGTGCCAAATGTCTACATTAGCAAGAACCCCTATTGTTGTTGGAAGACATATAAGGTTCTTATAAGAAGTCTTGCACCCAACTAGGGGATATAAGTCGTTTTTAACCACACCGTGTAGTAGAATTCTACATATCAAGTTCTCCTTCATGATAAAATCAATGGCAGATAAAATAAAGTAACAATTATTATCTAAACAAAATTAATTGATAAAGATAATATTGGTAGCTGCTTGGGGGTAATGAAGGATTTTATTTAAATGAAAAATAGACTGGCCGGAATTAAAAATGGTAAATCCAGGGTTTAAAACTTGCAAACCTGAACCATTTCCAACAGTAACAGATTCTGATACATGAAGGGATTGTTGATGAGTGAGATTAGATGAGTGTGATGTTATATAGGTATTCACACTGCTGTCCATATAGCAAATTTGATGATCAAATGTAGTAATAATCTCAACTACCATGGCTACAAAATCTT
Source organism: Populus ilicifolia (assembly GCA_015708895.1). Taxonomy (NCBI): domain Eukaryota; kingdom Viridiplantae; phylum Streptophyta; class Magnoliopsida; order Malpighiales; family Salicaceae; genus Populus; species Populus ilicifolia. Next base: position 212,468 of record SRLM01001453.1, on the reverse strand, counting down.
GAGGAAAATGACCTTGATATGAATAATCAAAATGGTGAAAACAATCAATAGTAATATGTCTAGTTTTACCACAAATTTGACAAACAGGGCGATTGTTGGGTAGCAGTTAAGGAGTAGATATGGTTTGTCATGGCCATTACTTAAATGAAGATGTATTCCATAGTTTGGTAGGAGGAAATGGAGGTCCTTTTTTTTCATATAAGTAGGTACCTTAGATTTATTTGCAACAAATATAAAATGAGAACTATCCATGTTATAAACAAAATGATTGACATCTAGAAGATTTTCATAACCTAGTAATTTAGCTTGAAAATCTTTAAATATGAAGTCATTTTCATCAGATGCAAAATTAAAAGAGGTGATAAATGGTGTATAAGAAGATAGCAGGCCATCAAGAAGAAATAGATCAAAACTTATCATCAACAAACTCACCAGCTGCTACCAATTGACCTGCAAGATTTTTGGAATTTAAAAGATATTTGGTACCTTGAATCAACATTTGAATTTGACATTTAAGATAGGAAATTCAGAAGCGTGATTTAAGAAGAGAAACGAGTCTACAAGGTAGTCCAGACTTGCTTAGATGTTTCTAGTCTATAAATAGTGGAAACAAGTTTTTTTCAAAAATAGACTCAAGGATCCAACCAAGTAGAAAAACATCTTTCTTCTGTCAAACAACATAAGCGGGATTTAAAGAGCTAAAGGCAATATGTTTTGAAGGACAAGCTTTAGTACCATTAATGAAGCCAACTAAGTTTTGTCCTCAAAAAAGATTAAGGAATTGTATTTTTCATGCTAGATAATTATGGAAGCCATTTAGTTTAACAGAAATAGTGGTGGTAGATCATGGTCGGACAATTTCAGGAATAGAAGTGTTGCTAATGTTGGCTATTTGGATAATGCAGAAGCTGGAGAAAGATCATTTGAAAAACATGTGCTTAAAGTGCTCTAATACCAAGAAAGAAGTAAAGAACAGAGTGACCAACATAAAAAATATCTTTGGCTTTCTCAAATGAGTAGTATTACATTTATAGCTTTACAATAGTAACTGTCAGGTATATAATAAGAAAACAAATATAAGAAAAATAAGTAATCAACATAATCAAATGCACAATTACAAGAGAGAATCACGCATAACTGAATCATTTGAATTTGTACAAGAACAAATGGAGTGAGGATTTGACACAGTAGTTGCTCTTATATTTCTCTAACATAGTCTGTGATACGACTAAAAGATTGATGTTTTCTTCCAAGTGCAGGAGTGTCGAAGTAATAAATAACCTGACAGGACCGGGGTCGAACCACAAGGAGGTTAATTGTACACATTATAAATAACAATAATACAACAACAACAATAATAGTAATAACAGCAATAATAATAATAATAATAATAATAATAATAATAATAAAAGATGAGAACTTTGAGATGGAATAGTAACGTAAAGATTTTACAACGATAACAATAAATGTCAAGGTTAGAGGATCCACTAATGGTATGTCAAATAAGTATAGTATCTTATTAGTTAATTGGAAACCACACACAAAGGAGGTTCCAATCAGATTATAGATTGTTAACATGATTACATTAGTCATCTTATTCAATTAATGCTAATACTTGTAAATCTCGTTAAGCATTCATGATTATAATTTATGTTAACAACAAATCAAGTTCCTTTCATAACTCAGGTGTCGGTTATACCATACAGTATGGGCTATGAAAGTGCCAAGTATTTGTTATACCAAGTGTTATATAACATAAATCAAGATTAGTCATTTAACAAGCAAAGTATTAAAGAGTAAACAAGATAACAAATACAAAACATGTTAGTATCAAACATTAAAGTCCATGTTGAGTTTACACTATATTTATTCTTACACCATTAATGTAACTTTTTCACCTTGACATAATAAACTTAGCTAAACATAATAAAAAAAACAAATAAACAAAATAAGAACATAAATAAGATCAGAGTTAACTAAGTAAAGGAAAGGAAATGAAAGGTATAAACTTGATATTAATGAAAGCAAAGCATAAACATTACAAAAAATACAAAAAAAGAAAACAAGAGTTTTCTTGTATTTTTGTATTTTCCTAATAAAATTAGTGATGCATTTTATATTTTAGCTTTGAAAAAGTATTATCTCCCTTTCCTTCACGCATATTTGGTGACTAGATTTCTCTCAACCTTGGATGATGTGTTTTCATGTAGGGTATATTGGGTGTTTGATATTGCTTTGGGTTCTGTTTTTAGGTTTTTTTTTCTTTGAAAAAGCATTAAATTGATGTTTTTTTAATTTTTTTATGTATTGACTTCAAATATACAAGAAAAAATATAAAAAAATTAAAAATATTTTGATATATTTTCAAAAAGAAAACTATTTTAAAAAACACCATGAATCATTATTTGAAATACCCTTAAATTTATCCTACTAAAAAGACTCGGGACCTATAGTTTTACTTTTAGCATGAGGTGAAAATTTTGGAGTAGAGAAGATTTAAAGGTGAAATGTTAAAGATATAAACAATATTAGAAAGAAAAAGTTTCAAGAAAGAAACAAATTTAAAAATAATTTGTAAGAGTTGAAAAATCATGTACATTGATGTGTCTCAATGTAATAAAATTAATTATAAATTAAATATAATAAAAAATAACATATTTGTGGTTTTAAATTAAAAAGAAAAATAGAGAGGGAAGTGTAAAAAATAAAAGAATTTCATCCTTAAAAATTCTTTTACTCCAACATTTACATTTAATTTTATTTTTTAAATTAAATGTTAACCTCCTTTGTTTTATTTTTTAGATTAATTTTGTAAGTGGGCTAGTTTAGTCATCTAAGGTAGATTCATTAGGTTTATTTTCTAAAAGTATTTAAACTCTTTGTGAGCCTGAAACTTGACAATCATTGAATAATATCATTATGAATTTTTAGCATATATGCGAGAGTGACTTTTTCATTATTTAATTCTTGAAAGAACTAAACTGATTTATCAAAAATTAATTGGTTTTGTGACGTCATTCGATTTAATTCTAATAGTATTGATGTTTTAGAATAAATTTTTATTGTGTCAAACTCCCATCAAATCTCTTTTGACTTTTCATGATCAAATTTTAATCTTGATTATGGGTTACATAAGTACGTGATCATGAGGTCTGTATTATTGCCCTTCCAATAAAAGATGAGAGGCATGTTTTTTTTTTTAAAGAATGGTTTTTTCAGATGACCTATTAGTTATTAAAAAAATTCACCATGTATGTGACTTTTTCACTATTTTAGAAATAGTAAAACAACTTAATTACTATTGAAGTTAAAATTTTTAAATTGTTGGTAGAGAGTATTTTATTCTTTTCACTTAAAAAAATAAAAAGATAATTATGCTATTAAAATCACAAAAAAAAAATAAAGCACAAGTCCAGTGGCCTTTTAGTTTTTTTCACACAAGTGTTTTTGTTAATTATTTAACCATTAAAGGTAATTTGGTCTTTTTAAATTAATTAATTAATATTTAAATGAAAAAAATTGTTTGTCGATGGGAGGCATTCTCACACTTTGAACAGCATGTGCGATATCTTCCAATGATAAAAACTATTCTTTTGCCATGTCATTGAAAATGTTGTCGTGTCCTCTTTCTCCTAATACGACTTATGTTAGTGATGGTTGACTAGTTTATCACAAGTGGATCTTTTTCTTTTCTTTTCTTGAAAATTACAAGTTGATCTTTTTTATTTTTTAGTTTTTTTATTTTTTCCAGTTTCATTACTCAACTCTTTTTTATTTTTATTGAGAATTTTGCTCAGTTGTTTTCTTGAATTTTCCTTTTATGCACCAGTCAATTCTAGCCTCATGAACACGATCACGAGTTTTGAAGGTTCACACGAGTTTACTTTTGTCTTTTTAAGTCTTTTTTAAATTTAATTTTTTTTAATTTAATTATTCAATATTTAATTTATTAAAAAATGATCTTCATGCTTCTTCTTTTTTACTTTCAAGATCAAAATTCTTAATCTTAATTATATTATATCTTGATCAACTATTGATTTATTTAATTAAATGTGTGTATAATCATTTCAATTTATAATTAAAAAAAATCTTATCCAAAAACACATTATAAAAACCTAAATATTTATTTATTTTACTAAAAAAAATATTTGACCCGTGGTGAATATAGCTAGTATTGCCTATAATATAAAATGCATGGTTATTTTATCTTAGACACATGTATTATTACCCCTTTTATATTTTCCTATGAATTGTAATTGCAAAAGTTTTGAAAAATTTCAATCTTATCCTCTAACTTTTCATGTGCACAATTAAATGTAATTTTTTGAGTCTGGGATAAAGGTTAAATTTAAAAACAACGGCTTGTGAAAAACATAGATGATAGCTTTAAAATTTGTTTCAAGATTTCATTTTCATTCCATATTTTTTTTAGCTATTGGGTAACTAATTCCTATAATTATAAAACATATTTTTTTGTATCAAACTTTATTTTTTATATTTTTTAGTCTCTTTTTAGGTGAAGAAGAAGAAAAAATTCATCAAATTCTAGCTTAAAAACAAATATTATTAAAAAAAAATTAAACCATAAAAATAATTTTTTATGTTAAAAGGCTCTGGATGATAAAAAAATAAAAAAAAATATAATAGAAACACCTAAACAAATATGTATGAACTAGATAAATTTCTTAATTTTAGGTTAATTTTAAGTTTTTAAACAGTTTTTTTATAAAAAAAAAATATTAATTGATTTAACAAGATTCCTTGAATATTTTTTTAGATATTTTGAATAAAAATAAAATGATTTAAAAAAGTTTTTGGGTTTTAAAAAAACACCTTGTTTTTGCAGCCAAACAAGTCATTGAATTTTAAAATCAACAAACTGACACGCCCGTCTGCTGATACAAAACTACAGCCTTTTTGAAACACCTAAACAAGGGAGGTTAATTTCCTTTTTCCCATCACGTGTCACGTAGTTTCGGTAAGCTTCTCCTTTACAATGTTGACAGACCTATATACAGTATGCATTCAAGAACCTATGCTACTTGGGATGGCTGCAAGATCTTTCTCTCCTCCATCGCTAGCCTCTTGTGTAATCGCCGTTGATGCTCGGTGAACTCCATGAATAGATCTCTCAGCTGCTTTGCAGTCGTGTATTCCTCAGATCCAGGACAAACAACTTTTAAAGCAGGGCCAGTACTTTTATGCTGCCAATTCTCCTGCAAATAAAAAAAAAAGTGAAATTCAACGATTAAAGAACTTAAACCAACACAAAAGCTTGAACTATTTGGTGGTGAGGCTCACACATCATACTGGGGAGCACCAGTGATTATGATGGTGCAGGATTTAAGTTCTTATCAAACATGAATGGAAAACTGAAGTTTGATTCTTATACTAGCTAATGACTATCATAAGCAACCTGCCAACATAAAAGATGAAACCTGCCAAAATACTCTTTCATTCATTTTCTTGCATACATTCAAGGAGGAAAATGCTACCCATATGACCATGCAACCTCTAGAACTCAAGGCGGGAGAAAAATCTTCACATACCGAAGTATCTGCCACATCCTCTACATGTACCTAAACCATTTAGCCTAATACAGAAAAAGAAACCCGTGCAAAGCTTGCCTGATAGTTATGCATCAAGTTTTGAATTGACACTGCAAATGAATCATATCCAGACAGATTCTCAGTTACCACCCACGGCCTGCAGATATGAATTAGGTTATCAACACTAATTGAATAAATGTCCGACAAATAAAGCAAAGATACTGAAACCAAAAGGTCAAAAACTTCAATGAGCTTCTCCATCAAATCTCATATACAGACATGCAATAAAGTAGAAAATCTGGTCAGGTTTTCAATTCAAATAACATCAGATATCATCATGGAAAGTCAATAACATAATAATACATGTTGAAACATTTGGTATGCTCGACATCTGAACAATTAAAAGCCCTTGGTCATAGCTCGTTAAGATGCAAGGTATAATGTTTCAAGGAACTATTGATGAGGAAAAAAACAAAGACAGAAAAATTAATAACAGCAAACATTTAGTTAAACTCCACTATACAGCAAATTATAAAGTCAATCACATTACTTATCAGAATACATACCTTCCTCTCTTTGACATGATAATATGGTTTTGACAATCTAGAAATTTGGACAATTTCTCAAGATTCTTTCGGCAATTCAATACAATGGCCCCCTGTGTGTACATCTCTGATGACATGCTTGGGAAGACACATGCTTGAACTGAGAGTGAAGTGTGTGAGTGTATGAATTCCACAATTGTTGAAGGAGATAGATCTTTATCTAAATTGTCAATCAAAAACACAGAGCTACAGCCTCCAAGGTCATTGTCATCCCTAGACCAATCACTGTGATCGTTACTCTTTGCCTCTATTGTAAAAAAGAGAAAAATATATATATATAAATAGTGAGATGCAGGGGATAACAGAAAAAGAACTAGTGACTTACATCAAATACAAAGAAGGAAATATTGCTTGTGTAGAGTAAAAGTTGATCATGACAAGATGACAAAAATTAAAATTGTTAGTAGTTGATCAGATTCAATCCATGAATGAATTGATAGAAAACATAATGAGCATATTAGAGGTGCTATAAAGATGAATGAAATACAAAGAGCAATTGCATAGTTAAAATTACTATCATAAGCTGAAGTGGTACGAGAACTAAAAGAAGAACTCAAGCGGTGTCCAAGTAGTTAAAATTAGCACATTGTTCAATTCTAAATGAGTTTTTATAGCAGAAGAGATTAAGAGACAAACCATCAGGTGGACGTTTCTTACTAGGAGACTGCTTGGCACTCTTAGTATTCTGCGAAAAAGAAATGCTTAGACAAGGTAATAATAAAATATCACAAATAAAATAACTTGCCTGGTTAAGCCATTTAGTAAAGCTTGTGACTGACTTCTTGTTCTCAAGTACAAAAGGTTGATTTTGAAGTCTTTCCTTCACCATCTTCAAGAAAAGCTGTAAATTAGGATCAAGGCAAGCACAGGACTGTACAAGGCAGAGGCTTTCAATTGTTTTGTTAACCAAATACCCAGCAACTGGACCATGCTGCATGATCACGATAAATGTGCAAGAACACATTTCTCCTCCCTGTTCAAATGAATGCTCCTTATGAACCACCTACCAAAAAGAACATCTGTCAACCACTAATAGCTAAAATATTTTTTACGAGCTACTAGAGCATCTTCCATCTGTATGCCTATATTTTTCCCATTTTTTTCTACAAATTATTAGAAAGCTATTCAGATAGTGAATGACAAAACCAAAATTCAGAAGCTATTTTTTTTTAGTATTTCTTCATTCATCCAAAAAGGAACCAAGAGGGAACTACCCCAATAAAATACAATTGAATTGCTACAACTATAGGAGTAGAACGCAAGCAAACTAAAAGAACTTCTAATAAGAAACACTAATCAATATAAAATTCCACTTGGTACAATAATCTTCTAGATTACAATTACTTTTTGCCTCCTGCAGAATTGTAGAGTTTGCCATTCTGAGATGTACAACCTGAATAATAGCTCTAATGAGGTCTTGACAGTAGCAGTTCCAGTTTGATGCATGCGTCTATTCCTCTCTCTCCTGATTATATAGACTATCGTTCTATCCACTATCTCACATGATGATTAGATGTCTGTAGTCCATTTTCAAACTCATAGCCAGTTCCCTAGACCTGGAGACTAAATGCAATCATATCATAACACAGGCTTCAGATAGTAGCATGATCATTTCCAATGGTGGTGGAAGCAGAACATGGGCATTAGTACAGCCACACCATTTACAGTTCCTTTGTCTTCTTCCCCCCTCCCAGGAAGAGAGCAATTCTAATTCGTTTCCATAGAAGCAGATTCATTTGGATAAACTCATTCATCTACAAATTAAAGAGCCTACTTAGATAACCATGATGATATGAAAATGGTTCATGACACTGATCAATTTAATTTTTCTCATCAAAATCAAGCGCACTATTGTTGGCGTGCAAAGGTGATTAAGAATAATGAAATTAAGTTATTTGAACACTTTATATCCTATTCAATCCATTCCTAATGAAATCCAAATGAACACATATTTGATGTCTTCAAATGTTAATCGTAAGCATAAAAAACAAAACAAATGGGCATCTGGGCAAGGACAAAAGAAGAGATGCAAATTTATACAAGTAAGGATGAACGCGGGAAAAAGAGCAAGACTTCTTTTTTTTAAGAATATCAAAGGATCCTCTTCTGTCTCTCATAGTATAAAAAACAAATACCAAATCCTGACCAGAAAAACAATCCTCAAATCTAATTAAACATGTTATTAACTCAGCAACCAAACACACACACACACAAACACAAACACAAATCATATCAACTAATAAATCCATTTTTTTGTCAAATTTAAATAAAAAAAAGCACTTGTAAAATTAAGAGTAGACTCACATCGTCGACGACGGCGTCGTAAAAGCGGTTGTCAGAGCCATCGAAGGAATGCGAGGCGCAAACAACGACACCTCCGACCACTTTGTGGCACTCGTTGTCCTGCAATTGAACAGAAATAGAGCGGAACCGGTCCTTCAACCTCTCTAGTGCCTCCAAAGTTTCGAAATCCTTCACCTCGAAAATGGAGTCGTCGTCGTCACTGAAATTTTGGTACTTAAGAGTGAGTTTCTCGCCGTCGAAAACCGTGCAAACGCTGTACCAGGCGTCGTCTGCAAAGCTGCGAAACTCGACTTCGTAGTCGGGTGGAGGAGGCGCAGAGGCAGCTTTTGGGTTCGCCACCGACATTGTTTTTTTTNAGCTATAATTATATATAATTAAATTTTTAATATTTTATAAATCATAAACCCCGTTCAATTTAATTTTATTTTGAATAATAAATTAGATATATTAAATTTAACTAAATTTTTTTATAAATATTATAAATAATTAAAGGCTAGATTTATATTTTTAATTTTTATAAATTTTTATTTAAACATAAATACTCAACATAAACTATAAGTTTCATGAATATCTTTAATATTTAATCTAATTTTTTTCTATACCAACATAATAAGCTATTTTAGCTATTTTTGTTTTGCTTGAGAAATCTAATAAAAAGCTTATTAATAAATATTTTAGAGTCAAAATATTTTCAAAAAAATAAAAATAAATTATTTATAGAAAAATATAAAAAACTATATGAATTGATAAAATATGAATTTACTCCTTGAATAATATTTATATATTAATTTAGAAAAAATTTAGAAATTAATTCAATCAAGTCCTTAATTAATTTTTTTAGGTGGAGAAATGTAATTCATATATTAATTATATTCTATTCTTTAATTTCTAAAATATATTTTAATCAAGTCATACTTAATTAAATTATTTTAGTTTAATTTCTGACTAATGGTTCTTAATATATATAAACTTTTAGGTTCCTAATATATTCGTCAAAATATAAATTATAATTATAATTAAATAAAATTAAATAATTTAATTTATTATTTATTCATAATTGATTAATTTATATTTAAAGATTATATGCATTATCTAGTAATGTGTCATGATTTTTCAAATATTATAAAATTAATTAGTAGTTTGACTTAATATTTCAGTGATTAGTTTCTCAGTGTAATTAATATTTTTTTAATAATAATATTATTATATAACATTAAAATATATTGTATATCTTACATGTTAAATCATATTTGTTCTTTATATCATAGTCATTAATCGTTTAAATAAGATTTGAAAAAACAATTAAATCTCATTCCTTCTTGGTCAAGGATTTCTCAGTTAATATTATTTAAAAACAAATGAGATATTTTTTTTAATTCATCTACAGTAATGAACTCTCTCTTAATTACTCAAATATCTTTATATAATTCATATTATGCCTAATGTTTGCCCCCCTCGCTATCTCGATTAAAATAATACATAACAAGATCAAAACATAACATTATTTATAGAAAATAGACTAGTAATCACAAGTGTAAGGGTCACTTACATAACATTTTTTATAAAAGATAAACTAGTGATCTCAAGTGTAAGGGTCGCTTACACACCCGTCATATAAATCTTTTCATGTACATAAGTGATATTTTCATATGAAATTCTTATACAGGTTAATTTAATGTTCATATATTATGACAAGCACCTGCATATAAGTTCTAAGTATCTTTTACACCTCAGCTGATAAATACAGTTAGTTCTTTTCATAAAAGAAATGACATAATATATGTTAATCTCTACAACTCTAACAATAAATGTCAGGTGTTTAAGAGAGCATAAATAAAGACCATTTTATGAATACATTTTAAAGTAATAGAAATCTCATATTTATTACAACTTTTATAATTTTCTTTATAAAGCATTTTTTTCTATAAATTTTATCTTTATTTTAGATTCATAAATCAAATATTAGATTCATTAATATAATATTATATAAATATAAAAGATAAATTAAGCTTTTATTAATAATAAATATGTAATTACATGAATGTAATAATGCCACATGTAACCAACCAATTAGCTATGAAACATATTAAACTAACAATTTCTTATTTACACTAAAGTTAACCGTCTATGTATCTAATATCATATTGCTTTATGTAGCATTAATGCTTCTACATGGATAGTGACTTGATAAGAGGATCTTTTATATTCTTTTCAGTGGGTACTCACTCTATTTTTATATTTTTTATTTTATTGATTTTTTAAATCTAATAGAATTTTTTAAGTATTTGTTTGGATCATTGATGAGATCTTGTTTCCTTTACTTATACAATGACTCCATTGTTTTCGCAGTAAAGAGTAACTAGATCAACAATGCTAGGAACTAACCTAGTTCATTGATGAACTTCTTAATCAACCTCTTTGTTTTCTCGAACATGGATGTGTACTCTTATTCAATTGTAGAATCGATTTTGCTCTTTTATTTGGAACTATTTCAACTCAAAGCATACTATTTAAAATAAAATATATATTGATTGGTATTCACTATTTTCCCAACAAATCATTTAAAGATTCTTAATTCAAATAATTTGAAACTTCTAGTTTATTTTTTTTGTTGATGGATCCTATAGTCAAATATAGAATAACATTTTCATCATATCTCTCTCAATCTATGTTTTAGAAAAAATATCTTTGAAGGGAGTTATCCCATGCAAAATAAATAAGAATTTAATTATAGATTCTTTCATGCTAAGCTATTTTAGCATCTAATCTATATGCATGAATTGAGACAATCTAAACAACATTTTAAATCTATCTCTATTGATCTTTATATCCAATATATATGTTGTTTCTTCTAATTTCTTTACGAATAAATTCTTGGACAGCTAAAACTTTATTGATTAAAGTAAAGATATATTGTTTCTTAACAATTATATGTCATTCACATATAATATTAAGAAAATGACACTGCTCATACTAATATTTTGTAAACACAAGGTTTATTCATATTTTTTATAAAATCAAATATGTTGATTATACCATCAAAATTAGATCTATTAGGTTTTATCCCTTTATATGGATCAATCAAATTCCAAACTTGGTTATAAGTAACATGTCATTCATAACTTTCATAAGAAGTTTCTATCACATTTATGCATGACATGTCCTCCTAAATTTATAAAGATTTTGTTTTTTTAAGGTTTAAACTAAACATCTAATGTTTTAGCTTTGGAAATATATTTCATATAGATGTAATGTTCTAAAAGGTATAGAGAATCTCATTCTTTTTTAAATATTCCTTGAAATATTTGGTCAAATATTAACCACCTCGATCCAGTTGAAGTTTCTTAATATCTATTCCAATATGTGTTTCAATTTTATTGTATTTTATATTAAACCTGAGTATTTTAAATTCAGGTATATACAAATCATTCATATAATTACCATATTCATAAAAATATCATTATTATAAAAGAACAATATTCATCCTTAATAAAAAATTTAAATCCATTTAATATTAAATAAAATAGAAACAATGTATTAAAATATAGAAACAAAATAAAAATTATAAAGTTCTAGTATCGGCCTATTAAGCAAAACAAAATAACTAATTCCTACAACTAATGCATATCCAGTTTCTAGAGCTAATGTAATAATCCTTTATTATTGAGTTATAGGTCCACACTAATCTTTTAATTTTCTTTAGTTCTTACAAGCAATTATAAATGTGAGAACCACATTTGATATTCAATATCCAACAAACTATAATGCAAAGTAGTAAGATAATTTTTAATTATAAACATATCTTAAGTATACGCTTCATTAAACTTATTTGCTTTCATGGTTGTAATGTAATTTTGATTAGTACTTAAAAGTTTATTTTTATCAAAATTTTATATTATCATTTTGCATTTGAAGTATCAATAACTTTTTAACTAAAACATGTTTTATAATAACATATCTAATAATATAAGATACATTTAATTTATGGTAAATATTCATTGTAAATACAAGTTTGTCACATAAATAAAAGGATTGATTTGATGAATTTAACAACTGAAATTGAAAGGATAAAGAGATGGTCAAACTTAGAAAAGAGATGTTGGTGCAGTTCAAACCGGAACATTGTTTGGTAATTGGGTCATATCTGGAACTGTAGATCTTGAATTCAGGTCTATTTTATATGGATGAAAAGATAAGACATAGGTCTATAACTTTCATACAGCTTAAGATTTAAAAAGATCATTTTCAAGTCCAAATTGTAGCAACAATAAAGAAGTCTGAATCTACCCTACAGCCCGCACACTGTTTGGTGTTTGACCCATATCTAGAGTATTAGAATTCCAAGTAGCCTCTATTTTTTTTAGAAAGCTAAGATAATTTTCTACAACTTTCATGTTTTCGAGTGGTTCCAATTCTGATGTTATTAATGATGTTTTGGACAAACAAGAGAAGATAATGATTGTCACCAAGTCAAGAGTTTGTCACCCACTCATCAATTAGTTATCAAATCAATAGTTTTCAATTTTAGCCTATAAAAGGAGGTATTTGTCATGCATTTAGGCATCTTGGTTTCCAGATTAAGATCATGTTCTTGCTTTCTCTCTTTGCATTTTTGTAATACTTAAGTTTTTCTTTCATTAATATCAAATTTATATCTTTCAATTCCTTTCCTTTACTTAATTAACTTTTATCTTATTTTGTTTATTTATTTTTCTTTTTTTCATTATATTTAGCTAAGTTTATTATGTAAAAATAAAAAGGTTACACTAATGGTGTAACAACAAGTATAGTGTAAACTTGGTACAACAAAGACTTAGCACAACAAATACTTAACACTCTCATAACTCATATTATATAGTATAACCGACACTTGAGCTATGAAGGGAACTTGATTTGTTATTAACATAAGTTATAATCATGAATGCTTGACAAGATTTACAAGTATTAGCATTAATCAAATAAGATAACTAATATAATCATGTTAATAATTTATAATTTGATTAGAACCTCCTTTATGTGTTATTTTCAATTGAATAATAAGAGTTTATACTATACTTATTTGATATACCATTAGTGGATCCTCTAACCTTGACATTTGTTGTTATCATTATTTAATCCTTAATCTTTTATCTCAAAGTTCTCATTAACTTCTTCTTCTTTATTATTATTATTACTACTACTATTACTACTCCTATTATTATTATTGTTGTTGTTGTTGTTATTGTTGTTGTTATTATTATTATTATTATTAGTGTTAGTATTTAGTGGTATTATTGTTACTATTATTATTGTTATCTATAATTTATATAATTAACATTCCTGTGGTTCGATCTTGGTCTTGCCGAATTATTACTTGAGGCATTTGCCATAAGAAGTTGGAATTTATTTTGCAGCCTAAACATTATTCAGTGTTCAACCCATATCTCAAGTTCTAAAAATCGAAATGCATCAAATTATTTCTTTGTTAGAAAGCTGAAATAATTTTTAAGAACTTTCATAAAGACTATATGTTCAAATTCTGATGTTAGCAATAATATTTTTGGCAGACAAAAAGATAAAGATTGTTACAAAGTTAAGAGGTGGGCACCCACTCAACAATTAGTCAACAAATCAAGAGTTTCAATTTTTAGCCTATAAAATGAGGCATTTGTCATGCATTTAGGTATCTTAATTTTCAAATCATGTTCTTGCTTTCTTTATTTATATTTTTATAATTTTTAAGTTTTGCTTTCATTAATTTCTTGTTTATGCCTTTCATTTCATTTCCTTTACTTGGTTAACTTATATCTTATTTATGTTTTTATCTTATTTATTTATGTTTCTCTTTTTTATTATGTTTAGTTAAGTTTATTATTGCAAAGTGAAAATATTTCACTAATGGTATTAAGATAAATATAATATAAACTTAATATGAACTTCAATGCTTATATCCTCAATAACTTGCTATTAATATTTCTTATCATTTTTATCTTATTAATTCTTAATACCTGGCTTGTTAAATGGTTAATCTAGATTTGTATTATATAATACTTGGTATAACAAATACTTTGCACTTTCATAGCCAATTGTATATTATAGCTTACACTTGTGATATGAAAGGAACTTGATTTATTGTTAACATAAGTTAACATCATGAATTTTTGATAATATTTAAAAGTTTGATATTAATTAAAATTAGATAATTGATATGATCATATTAACAATTTATAATAAGCTATTAATAACAAATCATTTGGCCGAACCTTCTTTGTGTGTGATTTCTAATTGAGTAATAAAAATAGTTTATACGATACTTGTATAAAATATCATTAGTGGATCTTCTAACCTTGACAATTGTTTTATATTTGCTTAAATCTTTACATCAATATCACATTTCAAAGCTCTTTTTAACTTATTGTTGTTGTTTATAATTTATATAATTAACCTCCCTATGGTTCAACTCTGCTTTTACTAGGTTATTTATTACTTCAACACTTCTACACTTAGAAGAAAACATCAATATTTTTTTATCGTATCAAGTTCTTGACATCATTTTCATAAGGTAAATTCCTATATAAATTATAATATTTATTTTATTTTTTCATTTTTGTTGTGTCTAACTTTGTTTCTTTTTTTTATTCTCTTCCTACACATGCATGAAAGATTAGTACGTATATTAAATGGTAGATTTTATAGAGTATCCTTATTATTTTCAGAAAATATGGCCGAAGAAGATAACTAGTTGCTTCATAATGAGAATAATAATAATAATAATCAAGCTAGAACACTTAGAGAATATATGAATCCAATAAGAACAAGTGCACCCTCATGTATACTTTTCCCTCGTGATGTATCTCACTTTTATTTTAAGCCAAACATTATTTAACTTTCACCTTCTTTTCATAGCTTAAATCTAAAAAATTCATACTCGCATTTGAGAGAATTTGAAAAAGTTCATAACACTTATGACAACTTAAATTATAGCATAAATATTATTGGATTAAAGCTTTTTTTTATTAAAAGATAAAGCTAAAACATGGCTATAAAATTTTAGGTCAGAATCCATTTATGTTTGAGTGAAGTGCAATAATAATTTTTAAAGACTTCTTAACTAGAGTTTTATAATAACAAATATAATAATATAAGATACCTTTAATTTATAATAAATTTTTATTTTAAACATAGACCTATCATATAAATCAAAGGACTAATTGATATGATTAACTATTGAAAGTGAAAGGACAAAGAAAAAGTTAAGCTTAAAAAAAGATGCTGGTTTAGTCCAAATTAGAATATTGTTCGATCATTGAGTCATATCTCGAGCTGTAGATTTTATATATTACTTTGGTTTATATAGCTAGAAAGCTAAGATATGGGCCTAAAACATTCATGATAGTCCAAGACTTAATTTTGCTGTTTGGAAGTTCAAATCTTATCATCAAAAGAAAAGTTTGAATCTATCTTATAGCCTAGACACTATTTAGTATTCAACCCATATCTCAAGTTCTAGAATTCTAAATAGACTAATTTTTTTTAGAAAGCTGAGATAATTTTTTAGAACTTTCATCAAGATTATCTGTTCAAATTCTAATATTAGCAATGACTTTTTGATAGATAAAAAGATAAGGATAGCCACAAAGTCAAGAGTGGTCACCCACTCAATAATTAGTCATCAAATCAATAGTTCCAACTTTTAGCATATAAAAGAAAACATTTGTTATGCATTTAGACATCGTGGTTTTTAGATCAAGATCATATTCTTGCTATCTTTCTTTAGATTTTTGTAAAGCTTAAGTTTTGTTTTTGCTTTTATAAATTTATTGTTGATGCTTTTCATCATTATTATATTCTTATCTAATTTATTTATGTTTCTCTTCTTCATAATATTTAGTTAAACTTATTATGTCAAGGTGAAAAAGGTTTCACTAATGATGTTATAATAGGTATAATATAAACTCAATATAGATTTCAATGTTTGTATCCAAAAAAATTTGTTATTAACATGTTTTATTTTTTTTATCTTACTAATTCTTAATACCTTGCTTATTAATGAATCATGAAATTCTTGAAGATATTTATTGGCTAATTGAAGCAAAGGTTCGATTATTAGGTGAGTCCTACAATTCTTTCATTTCATATATGATTGAAACATGTAAAAGCATTTTTGCAAAGAAACATCATGCAAAACGACTGAAAGTCTGTCACAAATATGCTAAATGGATTTGTAATGTAACATGTTATTCTTTAGAAATGGTATTTGTAAATCGTGAAGATAAAATATAATTCATTAATGATGGTCTGAGTAAGGTGGAAAGATTTCACTAACGGTGTTAGGATAAGTATAATATAAACTCAATATGGACTTCAATGTTTATATCCTAAATAACTTGCTATTAACATGTCCTATCATTTTTATCTTATTAATTCTTAATACCTTACTTATTAAATAGTTAATTTAGATTTGTGTTATATAACACTTGGTACAACAAATGCTTAGCACTTTTATAGTCAACTATATGGTATAACGTATACTTGTGCTATGAAACAAACTTGATTTATTGTTAATATAAATTAGCATAATGAGTTCCTGATCATATTTAAAAATTTGGTGTTACTTAAATAAAATAATTAATATATAATCATGCTAACAATTTATAATGAGGTATTAATGACAAATCATCCTATTGAAACCTTCTTTGTACGTGGTTTTCTGTTGAGTAAAAAAAAGAGTTTATACTATATTTGTTTGAAATACCAGTAATGAATCCTTTAACCTTAATAATTGTTTTATATTTGTTTAAATCTTTACATCAATATCATATTTCAAAACTCTCTTTAACTTATTATTATTATGTTTATGAACATAAAAAACAACTCATGCTGGCATAAACCTTTAACTGTGTTTCATCAATTATTAGGAGATGTTCTAATTAACAACTAAAATTATTAGTTTAATTTATGTTTATTTACTTGTTAGCAATTAGCAGCATACAACAGCTACTATCAGTTTAACATGGCAATTATTAACATATAAATAATTAAAGGTACATGGAGGGAATAAACATAATGAAAGATTAGCAATTATCACTAATGAGAGTAAAAACCAAATGATTTAAAAAATGGAATAAACAGATCTAGGTTTCACTACAATAAACAAAAATTAACTTAAAATTACTATAAAGGGGACTAGTGAAGTAAGCAAATTAACTCGTTAGAAATTGCAGCTGAGGTGTTTGAATGAAGCACAATGTTAATATCTATTTTAGAGTTGTTGATTACAATAATACAAGTTGTTTTTCCTTTTCTTTTCTTGTTGATAATAAAAAGAAATGAATGAAAATTTATTATATATCACTACAAAGAGTAAACAACAAGTGATTTATAAAAGGAGATAAATAGATTTTCACTACAATACATAATAATTAACTTAAAAATACTATAAGACGAGACGAGTGAACTAACCTGTTGGGAATTTGAATCAATACAAAGAGTAAACAACAAGCTCGGATGCTTGAATCAAGCTCGATGTAGATATATGTTTTGGGGTTGTTGATTGTAGTAGAAAGAGTTATTGATATTCTTCATTTCTTGTTGTTAAAAAGAAATAAATAATAACTGAATGTGTTGCAACCGTCCTTTATTATTACGGGTTGTGTATTGATAATAGTTTATCATGGAGTTGTTATGTACAACTAGGGATTTACATAAAATAAAAAATGCAAATGAAAAACACGGACAAGAAGAGCAAAGAAAACAGGATGATATAGTAAATTTCTATTTCTATGAAGTTCAACCATGGTTAAACCTGCAAAAAAACAGTATTTTATTGCTTTTTAATAATCAAGGTCCTGTCATATATAATTGGTGAGACCCGTATTTTTTTTATTTTTTTTGACAATGGGTAACCAAATAGCTATATCAGTATGTTTTTAAGAAACACAAGCACTATCAGGTAGACAAACGGGCTCAATATCTCTGTCTACAAAGAAAAACATATTTGTTTTACGGAGATTATCAAAACATACGATAAAATGTCAATGTAATAAAAAGACAAAAACCAAAAAGCCCTACCGCAAACCACACTACACCAACATTTTGCTCCCTATCTTGCTTTTCCTCTCTCTCTCTCTTTTTTTTTTTTGCCCTTTCTTCTTCCACTCCCTCTCTGTTTCACCTATTTAGATCAATCTCTCTTTTTTACCAAAAAAAACTAATCAAAGCCCAGAATCACACTTCATCCATCTCTCTCTCTCTCGATCAACCCTCTATAAACCCCCATAACCTCTCTTGGCTCCCCCTCATTCAATTATATACAAAAATTAATTACACTCATTATTTATTATTTATATATAAAATACTGCTTACTTTATTATTTTTTCTTTTACCTATTTATTTATATCTTTAAGAAGGAGAGGAAGTTGGTGTTGGTGATGGTGGAGATGAGCGGTGGTGGGGTTAGGGTTTCAATCCCGGGCAACGTGAGGAAGACGATCCAGAACATAAAGGAGATCACAGGCAATCACAGTGATGAGGAGATTTATGCAATGCTCAAGGAGTGCTCTATGGATCCCAATGAAACCGCTCAAAAACTTCTCTATCAAGGTCACTTCTCCTTGTCTTTATCATTTTTCCTTGTGGGTTTTCGTTCTCAAACCCATTGTCTTAGACCTTGTGGATTTAGCTCGTTTTCTTGTGAGCGGTCGTTAAAGGTTTGATTTTGAATTCGGTCTGTGGGAAATGGTGTTTTTTTTTTCTTATTTTCTTCTATGACTTTTTCACTGTGTTTTGTCTTCACCTTGTCGGGGTGGCTAATGAGTTATGTGTTTTTTCTTTTTGAAGCTTTGTCCGTTGGTTTCATTTTGTAAGTGGAATGAAATCATTTCTTATGTTTCAAAGTCTTAATGAGAACAATTAGATGTACTTTTTAGCGCACTTTGAAGTTGACAATTGGGCTTCTATAAATGGGTTTTCTTAGCTCGTACCAGTTCGAAAGCTTGCCGGGCAGAAAAAAAATAAAAAACACCTTATGCTATGGTTTTTATTTATGTCTTGCAAGTTTATTTCAATTGCTTACTAATTCTCTTTCTTATTGTTCGAGAAGCTAAGGATGGATTTTGATGCATGTTGCTTGATATTGTCTCTTTGTAACTACTTTTTCCTTTTTAACTAGGACTAATGGTTTTACAGATCCATTTCACGAAGTCAAAAGGAAGCGTGACAGGAAAAAAGAGGTAAGTTTACTTGCTTCTATCAAATTTCACATTCGCTGGCTTCCTTTGCTTCTAAATGATTGCAACCCAATCTGTTGCTGTTATTTTTATGCTTGATAAGATTAGTGTGATAATGTTGCTGGGGATGCAATCCTGCTTAATCTGGCATATTTTCTGTGGATTTTTTTATCCAATTACTGAATCGAGATAATGACTGTCCACTCCAGGGTCATCATGAGTTCATATTTTTTGGTGTCTTGGTATAATTTGCTGTCTGCATTTGGACATCGATATATTGGTTATAAACATTTGTACTGCTTGTGGAATTGGATTTGTGAAGGCTGTGCAATTTTAACAGCAACTTTAGAGGCAGGGCAATGTTATTCATTAGTTAAATAGCAGGAAGCTCTAGGAACTAATGGACTAGGACTAGGGGATTGATTTAAGGGGCTACAGGTTAATGATGAACAGATGAGATTGAGGCAATCTAGATTTAAGTGGCAGGGGTTTGGGCCTTAGAGAGATGGGGCGGCATAGAATTTACTTGTTTCTGTTTGATTAAGTGGTTGACACTTGACATCATGTGGTTACATGAACACGCATATATGAAGATATGTTCATTGTTTTTGTGCTTAACATACAGATTCTTAGCTTTCCTAGCATTTTATTTCTTTCAAGCAGAACATGAACAATAGAGAGTCTGGAGATTCTCGATGGAGGCCTGGTGTGCAGGGGCGGGGGAGCAGGGGTGGCATGCAGGGGCAGCAGGGGAGCAGGGGTGGTCGGCCAAGCTTTTCTCCGCATCATACATCACATGGTAAACAACTTTTTGTAAAGACAGCTTTTTGAAGACAAATTGATGGAGTACTCCCTCCTTTTTAAATCATGTCGTTGTTCTTCTGTATTTTCATGTCTTGTTTTTGTTGGTCATCATCTATATAAATATTATAGACATACAAGCACTTGTATCCACGCAAGTAACTTTATACTGAGAGTTCAATGGATGCTACTTCATTGTTTTTGTCTTGATCCCTTTTTCCTTAGCTATTTGGAAGCATTATTTGTAACCATAGACTAAATAACTTGCTATAGTTATGGCAGGAATTTTTGTTTTGCTGCAAATCTGATTGTTGGATGTGATCCTTGGTCAGATACTGGCGGTGGAAGGAATTCTGCTGCAGGAAGGGACAATGGAACCAGCCATGCTGCAGAGAAGGCTGCTGGCTCTTCTTTGTTAGCCTCCAAAGAGAAACATAAAGAAACTACTCCATCAGCAAGGTGACTTTGTAATATAAATCTCACTTTTTCAAGATATGGTTTATAAGAGGTTACTGAAAGTGCAATAATTACATTATGTAATTATATATTGCAGCTTCTCTGCAGTTTTGGCCAATGGTCCAACTGGTGTTGTTTCTGGAAACGCTAGTGCAACGATTGCCTCCAATTTACCTACAGGAAGCAATCAACATGAAGTGACTTCATCACCTATTGTTGTTAATGAGGTGGGAAGGAAAGCATACGACAACAATGTTGATAAAGCTCCTACTAGTGCATGTGGAACTAGGGATGTGTGCAGGGAGTACTTGCCAAGCTCTAACAACTCCTCCATGTCTCTGATTACAGCATCTTCTTCAAAAATTTGCTCCTTCTCCTCGGATCCTGTACTAAAGCTTTCTAATGATTCATGTTCCCCTGGTACGGTGGGTACAATTAAACGTGAAGTGGGGAACCATCAAACTGCAGGTGAATCAGGTCAGAACAAGTGATAATTTGATTATATTTTGTGTGCTTTTAGCTTTGTTTTGATGATATGTAATTAACTGATGGCAGCTTCCGAGATTGGTTTCCCTTTCACGCCAGGGAAGATGCCAAGCAAAAACCAAGGAGTTGGGAAGAACCAGCTCAGTGATTCTTCCCAACCTTCTTTTGCATCAATCCAGGGTGGTTCTTCCACTAGCCGGCCTTCCTCTAACTACAGTAGCAGGTCTCAACTGATACTAGGCCCTCAGAAAGGTACAAATTTTTTGCTGGGTTTTGCAATAAATCTTTTTACATTCCTGTTCTGACAACGTTAAGTTCTGCACTAGTGTGACAAATCTTCTGTCAGTGTTAAGGTTGAAGCATCAAGGATTGTTCTCAACCTCAC
The DNA here is from genome assembly GCA_015708895.1 of Populus ilicifolia. NCBI lineage: Eukaryota > Viridiplantae > Streptophyta > Magnoliopsida > Malpighiales > Salicaceae > Populus > Populus ilicifolia. The sequence goes on along the minus strand of SRLM01001453.1, from coordinate 190,675 downwards.
ATTGTGCTTCTTTTTTCTAAGCTTCTTTTGGAGGCTTAATGTTGAGAATATCTATTTCTAGTACAAGTATTTTGATCTTAAGGTGAACTGTGAAAAGCATACATCTGAAATCCAGTCGAATATACTTCACAAACAGGCTTCCATATTTTGTTGTTCTACTGCTCCTTCCTGGTTTATTTCCTTTACTTTATTAATTGTTAGATTAGGCACATTCTCTTTTCTTTATGAAATACAGGAGGATGTTCCATTATATTTCAATCTGAATTTGCAACTGAAAATCAAACACAACAATTTCAGCATTCAAGGTCATGCCTTTTTAGTTTGGCATGCAATATTGCAAAACAGTTCCGCATGATGTTCTTTTCTTGGTAATTTTCTATCGAAAATAGGAGCCTTTTTTTGGCTAGGTGAGAACATGCAGTTAGATATTATAATGTGAGGAAGCTGAACATTGGAAACGGGGGGAGAGAGACACACACAAGATTATCCATGTATCTGGTCTTCTGTTTCATATTTGATACTGTTATTAGTAATAGTCTGTTGACTTACTTGGGTCCTTAATAAATAATAGTCCTGTCTTCAACAGTTGCCTCTAATATGGAGTGGAAACCAAAGGCAACAAACCCTAACGTAGCACAGGAGTCTGGAACAGCTGGTTTATCCAACATTTCTAATATTCCACTTGAATCCAGTGGCCATTCACAGGCCTCTTCAGGTGTCCTTGATTCAGAAGAAGCAACTGCCAAACTGCAGAAGAAGCTGGAGATGCATCTTCCACAGCGTCAACATGTTATAATTCCACACCATATTCATGTTCCTGAATCTGAAAGAAACAAATTGAGTTTTGGAAGTTTTGATGCTAGTTTCGGAGTGACGTCAAGTTATGTTAGCGGGGCTGAGAGTAACAAGAGGGCTACACCTGTGTCTGAAACTTCTCAGGGTATTGAAGAACCTATGGAGGAACAAGCTGAAAGGTTTATGCTAAATAGTGTTTTCAGTTTAGTTTTGAATGTCATGCAGTGTATATCCTAGTTCCCCTAAGTCACTGATTTTGTTTGCATTTTTTTCTCATGCAATGATTAAGGTGTAGTTAACAAACTGGAATGTTATTTCAGCTGTTAAGATCTGTTCTCCCTTCTTTTCTCACTTGTTTAAATTCTTTTGAGAAGGGGGAAAATAGTGTAGGCATGTATAATGAAGGAAAATCAAGAAATGCATTTTTTAGCTTTTCATTGAAGTAATTGATTGAGCAGTTGACAAATTATCCTGGGAAAGAAGTATATTCCTGACTCATCCAGCTAGATTGAGTTAATTACCTCTAGGGTGATTACTAATATCATCAATAATAAACAGATTAACGCATTCTAAGTGGTGCTTTGTGTCAAGTTCTTTATTTCTTGTTTTTTAGTTAATAAATTGATATTCAGTAAACCAATGTACCAAGAAATAGTTTTTGTTAGCCAGTCCTAAGAGTTACTGTTTTTAAAAGAAAAGGTCCTTGCCGCATTTATGGAGTTTGTTTGGACAAAAACATAATTTTGATTTTTGATTGGTTTGTATTTTTCTTACGGTTTGACGAGTATGCTTCCTCCAATTCAGCTTTTACCTTCACAGTATTTCCCTTGCGCTTATCTTATAATTCTTGGATTCAGCAATCAAAATACACTGGTGACTGCTGAGGAGGGAATTTATCCTGATCATCCACAGTCGCCTTCACATGTACCTGGAAATTTATCAGCTGAGGGTGATGCGTCATCCAACACAGTGCCTGATTATGAGTCTAAGCAGGAGGCTGCATTGTTGTCTGGAGGCCATCAGTACTCGGTGGTTCATACTTCTCCTGGCCACAGTTTTGGTCTTGTGCCTCCAATGTTGGGTAGTCAGATTTTGCCATTTGAGAACTCAGAATCTCAAGCACGTGATGTTTCTCGCCTACCTAGCTTTGTGGTAAGCCTCCAAAACTTTGTTTGTTATGTTATCATGATTGTGGTTCCATGAAAATGTATCTAGATTAATTTTAAGTTAATTATAACTTAGTCCTTATGGTCTTTGAAACTATATATTTAGTTTCTATGTTTTTAAAACCATTTATAACTTAATCTTTCTATCCATTTCATGGTCTTTTTTCATTCATCTTGTATTTTGCTTTTTGTTTGTTTTTTTTGTTTTAATAAATAGAGAAGGGAAACAAAGAAGTCGATGGGATGGAAGATTGATGAGAAAAAAAGACATTTTTTGAAACAAAATACTACTAATTAAGCATGGTCAACACTGGTCAAGGGACTTTATTATTTTTTATACTACAAGAATTGATTAATTGTTTTTGTAAACTACAAGGACTAAGTTATAATTAAATCATTAATTTTTGATAAATTGGCTGGAATATTACTTTGGCTTTAACATGCTGGTGGTTATTTGATGGTTTCTGTGTCTAGGTCCAGCAACCATTTGACCCTACAAGTCATTGTGCCCAATTTTATCATTCAAGTGCTGATGGTGATGGTCGTGTTTCTCCCTTTCCTGCCCCTGGAGTTGCTTCCAAATACAATGGGAATGTTGCAGTGTTGCCTCCACATGCTTCACAGCCTCCCCAAGAGGTTTCAATAGATAAAATCCTCTCTTTAATTTGGCACTTAAGCAAAACCTTTGGAGTTTTCGTTGATTGTATTCTTCTTCAAGAAATAGTACTTTGTTTTTTAAAATAACTCTCTGTTGACTGAATGTTTTAAATTTTTGGGTTATGGTTTGGGTATTCCATGAATCTTTTACTGCACAGTTGGTTATTCTTCTTTGAGAAATAGTACTGTATTTTCTGTTATCAGTTATCAAGGCTTGCAACGCAAATTTTAGCCTCTGAATGCTTTACTGCACAGTTTAGCCCCAAATTGCACAAATATAATGTAACTATTTGTTGTCAGGCCATGTCAACCTCATTTGGGTTTACTTTTGAATCCCTTGTTGAAGATGTATGCTGGAATCTAATCAATGGGCTCCTTTCATTTTGTAGTCATGCTTGAGGTCAACTTGATTTTTTGTTCAAGAGGATTATTTTTTTTTACCCCTTTGCTTGGTATTCTGAAATTAGTGTTAAAGATCTTTTTATCTTATTGAGTGGGGATCCTCCTATATGTTTCAGCAATTTTCATAAGTTATTCCAAGCTTTTGTGTAGAGTATATTTAGCTCTGTAAAACTATATGTTACTGTTATTGCCAATTTATAGTATGCTGGTGTTCAACATCAGATATCTAGTTTTGTTCAAATCGGGTAATATGTCATTTGGATAGTCTTTATTAATGACCTAGCAGCTTGGCATCACATCTGAAGTCAAGTTAGTTTTGCAAGCTGCTGCCCTGTGTTGTTACCTTTGAGATCCGGGGAGAATCGAAGAGATTTCAAGGGGCAATATTGTTTAAGGATGGCCATTCTGGCTGCCTTGGACAATTGCTGTCAGATCTACTATCTCATGCTGAATGATGCTGTATTACTGCCAAGTTGGTCATAGGCTCTTATGTAATCTACCTCAGTACATTATTAGTGAAGTTTATGGTGGCACTAATAATTAATAGAGCCATGATGTGTTTGCATTTGTAGGTATAAGACACCAAAGCATTTCTAGATGATCTTCATGAGAAGTGGAATGGAATAGCATTACCAAAACATTGATAGCAATCAGAGGTCCTTGTTGTTGAGGGCACTGCACCTAGCTGCTGGTTACAGTAATTGTGTCGTGTTTTGCAATGTTAGCTAATAATTTGTTGTATCATCTTTTGCTCATCTACAAGCAATGCTGGTCTTTTACGAGTTACTATAATCATATGCATGGATAAGACATTTTGCAATGTGTGAGGTGATTTCATGAGCTTCCAGTATTGTGGATCCATTTGGATGGAATGCCTGAATTGTGTCTGACATGAAGATAAGCATGTGTGTAGATGTTTTTCTCATGTTTCTGAATTCTAATAATGTGCATGTCTATTTGCAGGGTGGGAATTCTTTAGTTCTATCCACTGCAGGTCCCACTCTGGTGACCCAAGCTGCAGGGCTCATGCAAAGCTCCATAGCTGTGACTCAGCAACCTGTCCCTGTCTTTCGTCCACCACCTGGGTTGCACACATCCCATTTCCCCCCAAACTATATCCCATATGGCCATTACATCTCCCCAATTTATGTGGCTCCAGGTATCTACCAGTTCTTAAGCAATGGTACATTCCTACAGCAACCTCAGGCTGGCAGTGTATATCCAGCACCACCATCTGCAGCAGCCACGGGGGTCAAATATTCACTTCCACAATTCAAACCCGGAAGTAATACAGGAAATGCAACTCACATTGGGATGCCAAGTGGTTATGGACCATATGGCTCCTCTCCTGCTGGTTTTAATCCCAATTCTGCAGTGACAGGAGGAAACTCAACCACAAATGATGATCTTGGTGCATCTCAGTTCAAGGAAAGTAATATCTATATTACTGGGCAGCAGGTGGGCTAATAGTTGATGTTTCTGTAATTTATTATGATTAATTCTTAATGTTGTATATTCTTATCCTCTGTGGCTGGAGAATCTAAGTTGCTCATCTAAACATAGCTGGTTGCATCACCGAAGGCTGTGATGTCAATTTTATGATTAATTTTGATGAATAGTAGTCACATTCTTGGAATTAATATTGTTATGGAAGTAGTTGCAATATTGGTTGGGATTCTTTAATCTTACTGTTAGCACCAGGGTGTTTTTGGAGGCCTGGGAGATGGAAATGAAAATGGTGGTGGTGATAGTGACAGGCTGCAGTTTCTGCTGAAGACCTTTTTGTTTTTGGTTGTAGCTGATGATTGTTGTGATTAATCAACATGATGATTGCATTTGAATTTTATACTATGTACATTTGACCTTTAGCTGGTTTGCTCGATATCTGCATGTGCTACTGCCATTTTCTCCATATCTTTTTCCTCTTTTGTTTTGGTGGCTTCGTTTCAATTTGAATACAGTACTTTGAGCCTGCCACTTGGCCATAATATTGGAGCTCAATGATTTGGATAGCATGGTATCAGTGAAATGCTATGGATGACCTCTTTTTTTTTTTTTTTTNTTGGGTGGGGGTGGGGGGTGGGGGGTGGTGTGGAATCAGCCAGCGTAGGATTTAACAACTGGATAAACTAATCAGAATGACTAATTCCGGTTATTTTGGATTATCCAGGATTCAGAATAGCTTTCCTGCAGAAAACTTGTTTGGTATAGAATGCTAATGCTTATATGGAAAGATTAGTTAGCATATAGGAATCTAAGTGCTATGTTTAGACCAAACTTACTTCTCAGTTTCTTGAAAGATGTCAATGCTTTTTGTTATCTACAAGAGTACCTGTTCAAGATGATTGTCAGGGCATGTGGCAATGTTAGTCATGTGAATAATTTTAGGCCCATAGAATGCGTGTTCAGGTTTTCAAACTGGCATTCCCTCATTTTTAGCACATAAAGTCTCCTTTTTTGTTGTTTTTGCTTTAAAATGATATTTTGATCTCAAATCTGATGGATCTGCTTCTGCAGAGTGAGGGTTCGGCTGTGTGGATCACTACCCCTGGCCGAGACATATCTAGCTTGCCAGCAAGTACCTTTTACAACCTTCCTCCTCAAGGTCAGCATGTGGCTTTTGCACCAACTCAGGCTTCCCATGGGACCTATACCAATATCTATCACCCTGGGCAACCAGTAACTGCAGCAGCTGTTCACCCACTTCTGCAACAGTCTCAGGCCATGGGTGGAGCTGTTGATATGCTAGGGCCTGCAGCCAGTGCTTACCAGCAGTCTCAACATCAACAGATCAACTGGCCTAGCAACTACTAAAACATGGATAAGATTTTTCTTTTTATATACCAGGGAAACAAGTCCAATCTTGGGATATTTTTTGTGAACTCCAACAAGTTTGGATGGAGGTCAACAGCAAGATGATACAACATTGGCTGGACTTGAGAGTGTAAATCTAAAAAATGGGGCTGGAATTCTGCCAATAGTATCGTCTAATTGCTTGGATTGAGGGCATAAAAGGTGCAGTTTGCATGTAACTGATATTGACCTTTTTAAGCTAGTGCAGGTGAGCATGTGCAGGTTTTTCTTTGTCTGGTTGCGCCTAATGGTGTTTACCATTTTCCATGTCAGTTCCAAGCCTTTATCTTCCCCCCCGTTTACTTCTTAAATCTTTGAACTTTTTTTAGGGTTTTATTGTTGAGTGGTGAGAATCTTTTCCAATTCTTTCTGATGTCGAGGTTCTTTAGGGCTCTGGAAGGTAAGGTATAGGCTGGTGGATAATCGTTCCAATTCCTTTTTTTTCTTAGTCTTTCCTCTGTCATATATGTAAAGTGAATTTTGATAGCAAGAAACGGATGTACGGAACTGTTGTAATTGGTATAAGAAAAAAGGTGACATTCCATTGTTTCAATCGACACCTATGTACAATCTTGAACAGCCTTTTCAAGGAGGAAGTTTCCTGGTTAGAATATTGTAGTTTTTGACATCTGAAGGCTGCGTTCTTGCTGCTATCCAGTAGAGCGGGCCATTACAAGATCATTTCTTCTATGCTTGGTGATGGTAAGGTAGTGTGCCCCTCTTTTGATTAATTGTGTTTAGGCCATGAAAGTTGCCACTCAACGCCGAGGAAATTAGTGTTGATTTCCTGGCAATGTGCTCATCGTTTTCCAGTTAACGGAAAGACACGAACATTAGCCATTTGATTGAATATTGACATGGAAATCCTTAGGTCGAATTAAGATTTTATAGGGTGCTTGGATGTGATGTGATTGTAGTTGTTTTTAAAATGTTTTGTTATTTGAAAATATATTAAAATAATGCTTGAAAAATCATGCATGGCTGAGTTTATCTAATCTCTATCAACGAAGGAGACCTTTGTATATTTAGGCTAGGGTTCGTTCAAGCCAAGTTAATTACGTGACAGTTGAGCATGGATATTGTTACTTGTATAAAAGTGGATCGATTTGATCATTCTAGGTCTTGAATAATATTGTTTTAGATTTTTATGTTTATTTTTTTAATGATTCTATGCTACTTGGATTAAAAAAACCAAAATAATATCATTTTGGATTTATTTTAATGATTCGATGCTATTTGGATTAAAAAACATTATTTTGGACTAAAATTAATAATAATGTTTAAGATAAAAATTATATATAAAAAAAATACTTGGATCTAATCTTGGTACACCCACACTCAGATTTGATCGAGTTGATTGAATCACTTGCTGGTTGAATAGATTTTGTGGTCCGGCCTTGGTGTGTGCTATGAAGGTTCGCAGTAATTCTTTTGAGACTCGCCGGCAGTCTGCAGAATCGAGAAACCTCACCAAAAGCTAGATTACAAATAATATGGCCTGCCTTGGACACTCCTTTGTATCCTTGCATCGATCTTATCTACTTCGACACAAATTTCTTATCCTTTGACCCCCAGCGCCAGCCTTAACTCATTGGATGGAATTGTGGTCTCTGGAACCCGTCGGATGCTCCAAGGCTATGCCATAAAAGGAGAGTACAGCCTCCTTGTTCCTCAGCTTCCCCGCTGAAACTGTCAACATGCTCGACATGTTACTCAAAGCTCATAAGCTCTCACCTTTCGCACGCAGTGACCTCCCTAAGCCAGCAAACCCAACGACTCCTGAGAAGCTGGAGATTGCTTCCTCTGCCTTGAAGATTATCCATCCTGGAGGGAGAGTTGAATGCTATTATATGGCAATCCCTGCCGCCAGGATCTTGGAGAAATATCCCTCTCATGCATTAGCTAAGCCAGAGGTTTTCAGAAGGCCATGGAATTCAGTGGTCCGGCCAGAAAAAATCCTTACTCCAGGACAGAAATTCTTGCTCGTTCCTCATCATGCCGTGAGGAAGCTTCGACGAAAGATTGGAAAACCAAGTGAGATTGATATGGTCTCTCGGCAAAACAATAATGATGTTTCGAGCCGATCATTCTTCTCAGAGAGTGACATTAGTACTGGTGTTTCAAGGGACTCGAGTAGTTCCTTCAGAAGCGCTTTAAGGAAGAAGTCTGGTGTTAAAAAGTATGTAAGATTTGCAGGCATTGCTGTCAAGCACAAGGGAGGTCACAACTCAACTAATTCGGAGAAGAAAGGTAATAAGGTGGATCACGACACTTCCTTAAAGAGCTCGAGCACTACCGTTTCTCGATCTAACCGGGGAAATGGGAGACCTCGAAATTCTGCTGCCTGGCGGCCATCACTTACTGTTATCAGCGAAAGCAAAGGCGACTGACTGAATAATCAATAGTAATTGTAATGGTGATATTCTGATCTCCATTGAAGCATCTCTCACTAATCCTCTATTACTGCCTCTAAGATTTATTTTATTTCCTTTTCCTTACCAAGCTGATCAGCTGACAGCAATTCTACTTCTGTGCACGTTCTTTGCAGCATATACAGTCCCTGGTGTTTTTATCCTGGTTGGTATGATCTGTCAGTATATAGCCAGGCTATCTACGTATTGCACAATGACTAGGACTAAAAACTAGATCAAGTATCGACCCATAAAATAATTGCTAGCTAGCAGTGCTTCTTTCTTTCTCCTTCAAGTGTGATAACAGTTATTTAAAAAAAAATTATTTTTTAAAAATTATTTTTTATATTAATACATCAAAATATTTTTCAAATTAAAAAAAATATTTTTTTTAATTTAAATTTTACCCCCTCCTCCTGTCTGGAACATAATACCGATCAGGGCTATATCTATATATCTATATATCTATCTATATTAATAATCCCAACCCTGGTGCTGGAAGTTGAGGTGAAATTTGAAAAGAAACTGATAGAGAATTTTTTTCATCGCCGATTTCAAGTGAAGAATTCTCTATACAACTGTTATTAATTATTTTTACTTAAATTGATTAAGTGTTTATGATATATATGTTAATTGGTTTTTGATATATTGTATATTTTTTATTAAATTATTAGACAAGAAATTATTGAAAAATAAACTTTAACATCAGAGTTTATTGTAGTATAATTATTTTTATTATATATTATTTTTTATTTGTATTTTCTTTCATTTTTCTTAATAAAGGTATGAACATTTTTATTAATCAACCTTTTAATTGCTCGCCAATAATGAGTTTTTATTTTTAATTATCAATATAATGTCTAAATATAATTTTAGATATGAATAGTTTATTTTTTATTAGATAAAAAAAATATTATCTTCTTTGAAAAGATAAAGACCTTTTACTCGATAACTTGAAAATTAAATTAAATATATTTTATGTTTTACCGACTAATAAAGCATTATTTTAAACTTTGATAGGTGTTAGATTTGATTTTTTTCCCCTTCATATATATAATTTGTTTGCACATAACATGAGATTGACATACATATATAAATACTTTGTATAAAAAAATTACAAGTTATCTATATCAATAATAAAATTAGTAATAATTTACCAACATTATCATTAACTATGCTTTAGCACATAAAGATAACTTTAAATCATTTAAAGTTGATGCTATTTGCTAAATTGCTAATAAATTTTATCCTGAAAATTTCAATAAATAATAAATATATTATTTGAAATATTAGATAGAGTATTATTAAATTGATGTGATTCATCATAAGAGCTTTTAAAATATGTCCATTATTTATGAATTATATTGAGACTTAGTTGAAAAAAATAAGTTACAGATTAATTAGTTGATTAATCTTATTTTAATTTTATTTATTTTCATTGCCATCACAAAACAAGCATTTTCAACAATAAAATATGTTAAAGTTATGTTTCGTAATTAAATAAAAAATAAATTTTTATCATATTTTATAATAATTTACATTGAACAAGAGTTTATTGAAAATATTAATTCAGATTCGATCATAACTAAATTTTATTTCATAAAAAATAGAAAAATATAACTTTAATAGTGTAATTTATTTTTAATTTTATATCCTTTAAATTCAAATTTATTTTTAATTTAAAATATATAAATATATATATTAATGATTAATTTTAAAAAATAATTTATATATATTTACTTGATAGCACAGGTCCGGAAAAATTTCTAGCTCCTCTGGTATATATATACACCTTTCACTAAATCTCGAAAAGTACATGCACGTACTACAAGACGGTACTAGTAGTATAATGACTGCAAATGACTAATATATCCCTATAATACCATTTTTACTAGTAAAATTAGACGTGAACTAGATTTTTACTGGCCACGCTTTGCTGCCAGCTGGGCAAATCTTTTTAAGTAAAATAAATTCAAAACCTAAATAATGGTTAAATAAGTAATTTAAATAATATAAATGCAATAAAAAAATAAATAACAAAATAATAATGACAAAAAAAACCTAGATCAAAACCTATGGATTATCAAACAAATGTAAAATTATATATATAAAAAAAATTATTAAACTAGAAAAACTTGCGAAATTTGTACGAGCATAGGATAGAATAATATTCTAAAAAAATTAAGATAAATTAATTTAAAAAAAACAAAAAAAAACCTATAATTCTAGTAATAAACCTAAAACTATCCTAAAAACAATAAAAAAATAATAAAATATAACTCTAAAATAACAATAACAACAACAACAATAACCAATCAAGCAAATCTGAATAAATTTTTATAACTTAATCTAATCTTAAAAATTAAAATAAAAATCAACCATGTAATTTTGATCACCAAGTTAACAAATATTAAAAACTAACAAATTGTTATTTATTTATTTTGGGTATTTAATCTGCACTTCCCTGTAATATCTATGTACTCTTTAATAACCCAAACTGATCCAGGTGGCGGACTTCCACTCTTGAAGAAACCCGTTTCTCAACCCAGACAAAGCACATTGCAATTAATAGTTAGTAATCAAGCTCGTCACTACACCACCACTCAGGATCGCTGCTTTTGTTTTATTTGAGTTTTGGGGAGAGATCGACTCCAGATTCAGGACTCCAACTGCAAGGTCCTTAAGTTCATCTGTTAACAAATAAACATGAGAAGAAGTAGAGAGGCAGACATGAGCAGAGAGGGCATACCTTCAATTGAAAAGGTCTCTCCCAACGAATTGTGAAACTGCAGCTGCCAATGCGAAGAATCCCTCCGTGTGAACCTCCTCCTTGACAGTCTCTCTCCCCCTCTCTCCCCCTAGAGGGACGGGAGTGATGTTGGGCCCTGGGTTACCAAAGGCATCAAATTTACTTCAAAGTTCAAAAAAAAAAAGGCTACAAAGTAATCACAATGCCGCGCTCCACTGCGAGGTTAATGATATAATTATAAAAATAAAGTATTTAAACAAACGACATGCCCGCCAATGCATTAACAGAAAATACATAGGTTACGGGTGTTTCAATGTATCATTGGACAGTGAAAGTATTTTTTACTCTTGGGTGGAAAAAATAAAAGCATTTATTGTGAGATCAATTTGGTATTTTTCAATAGCTTAAAAATATTTTTTCTATTAAAAATCTAATAAAATTTCTCCTATATTTTTTTTATATGTTATCAACTTAATAATTTTCTGCAAATAATAATCTTAATATTGTCCTACTATCCGGGTCTTCCTTAACTTGCCCATGAGATCAAGTTCCTAGTTTTCTTCACCATTCACTCAATAGAAAAATTGTTATAATATTCTCTAATTACAACAAATAATAGGATAATTAATTTAATTATTACATAATTCAAGATATTCAAGATGCATGTTTTTACACGGGGTATCTAAAGTAAAGTGCAATTAAATTATATACTTTAAAGAGATAATTTCTTTAAATATATAGGTTGGATAAGTAAATATAATTTTAGATACAAAATTATATTACAAACAAAATACTTATTCTTCCAAGTATATCATTTGATTAGATAAAAAGATACAAATTCATAAACGTGTTGCGAGCTACTATTTAAATGTGTGTGTGTATAACGGCCTATGATATTAAATGTAATTAAATATTATAACCTGCACATACACATGCATGTATATATGCATTTGTCACATCCTTTATCAAACAATTTATATTTATTATCCCGTGACATTTACAAATCAATATCATTAATATTAATATTAATATTAATTCTTATAAAAATATGAAGATCATTACTAACCTAAACCAGATATTTATTTTATCACTATATCAACTTTCTAATTCCTCATTAGCAAAAAATAAAAAGAAAAAGTAAATTCATTATTTAAGAATTCAGTTTTTCTAAACATTCATTAACTAGGATACTAACTCCATTAACCAAAGAACTTATTTATCAAATTGTTCATTAATCAATTAATTCCTCAATTTACCCATCAATTAAGGCATCAATCCTATTAATTAAAGAATTAATTTATCAATTTATCAATTAATCAGAGCATTAGTCTCATTATCCTAATATTAGTTTCTACAATCTACCCCTTATGTTTTTTTAAGCAGGGCTACACGTAAGGAATGTATCATAATACATACATATATATATACATACATACATATATATATTATAAACATCATAAATTTTATTTAAAATAACCTAAAAAAAAGCTAGTAAAAATTCACTACAAGCCTAATTAAGATTGGAAGAAAGAAAAAAGAACTAAGAAAACAAATGCAAAATAAATGTCTAAACGTGTGAGCCTAACCTGGGTGGCCTATGACTTCTTAATTTAAAAAAGTTGAGGCTGATGTGCTCAGGTTGAATTTTTTAAAATATGATCGACCTATTGTTTGCCCTAATATTTCTAGAAAAAAAAAACTACCTATTTCTTTATAGATTATAGCTGTATTGGTGATTAAAAAATTAAGGTTAATATTTTTTTATACATAAAAAAATTTATTTTCAATTTACTGTGACTTAAAACACTTATAAATCTTGATAAACCCATATATAGTCTAAAATAAACTAAAAATTCAAAATCAACTCGACGCTAAAAAACTTCTTGAGCTCATATTTACCATTTAAGAAAAAGAAAATGATAAAGAACACTCAAGTAAAACATTCCACATCAAAATAAATATATTCACATTAAAATTTATTTTTCTAGTGATTTTAATCGGTGTCAACCAAGACTTTCTCTCTTCCATAAGAATTCAACTACTCGTTCTTCTCTCACACCAAGGGTCTAAAAACAAAACAAAAAAGTTAAGTTTTGGACTAAAATTACAATTTTGAAAATTTAAGGGACCCAATAAATATATAACTTGAAAAGTATAAGGATCAAAATGAACTTTTTGCACCATTTTTTAAACTTTCACCCATTTCCCTTATCTTTTTCATTCTAATCCCCTTTCTTTTAAACTTGTTCTTTTTCAACAAATTTAAAGCAGTTGGACTTCAATTTGGCCCTAAAAAAATGCAACCAACCAAAAAAATAAAAATTGAACAACTAAAATAAATAAATAAAAATTTTCATAATAAATCCAATAAAATGAGCATGTATAGTGTTATTGTTTACAATGATTTTGCCACGCCATCTAGAGTTTCTTATAATAACACAACCTACGAGGCATAAAATTACCTACAAAAAAGATAAAATTTTTATAAGACCAATTAATTAGCATCTAGTTATTTGTATATCGAAGGAATAACTAGCCTATTAAGAGCTATCATATCTAAATTGAGTTGTGTTTGGTATGCTATGCTAAGAGAATACCCTATTATATTAGATATAATTCTTCCAATTGCCCTTTCTAAAATAATTGTAGTTGTAAGATTTTATGTGATATGCTTTTAAGGTGTATAATTCCAATCAATTTAAATGGAGAAATCATATATATTAGATATAGGGCGCATGCTATGCCACAAGTTAACTTAACTTTCTTCTAAAGTAGAAAAAATTGAAACAAGCATTTCTAAGAAAAGAAGAAAAAATCAAGACTTGGATAATTCACTCAATTAAGTTCAATAAACTTGACTAACTCAAAAAATATGAATAAAAAAAAATGCAAAAAAGGTAAAAAAAAAATTAATCAGAGTCTATCTAGGTTAATATGTTAAATTTGTGATCTTGTCATAATACCGAGGTAACTCCATTGAAAGTAAACTAAATAAAATTATAAAGCTCAATTGTCAAATATCTCAATATTAAAGAATAAAATTAAAAAAATATATTTTAAAAGAAAAAAAATAAAAAGAGCCAAAGTTAATATGAGTTAACCTATTGCCATGGGTGTAGGATTGAAAAAAATCTCATTCAAAGAAAAGTGAAAAAAGAGAGCATGAATATCCATTTTTGATAATTTAAATATTGAATTATAAAATTTAAAAAATTAATTTTAAAAAAGATCATAAAAAAAGATTAAAGTCAACCAATATAAATTTTTAAAATTTATAACCTGATCATTAAGCCAAGAGATAACTCCATTGAAGACATGTTATAAAAGAATAATGTAGCAAAATTCTATATCAACAAAATATCATAGGATAAAATTAACAAAATGCAATAAAAAAATCTCAAAAAAGAAAAAATTAGCAATAAAAAAAATTATTTTTAAAGAAAAGCAATAAAAATAATTTAAGTCAACACAAATTAACCTGAGCATAAGATTGAAAAAATCTCATTCAAAGAAAAGTGAAAAAAAAGAGCATGAAAATCGATTTTTAATAAATTAAATAATCAATGATAAATTAAAAAAAATAATATAGAGAAATCCTAGAAATAATTAAAATCAACGAATATAAATTTTTAAAACTTGTGACTTTAGTAATTAAGTGAAGAGGTAACTCATTGGAGGCATATCATAAAAAAAAATGTAGCAAAATTTTAAATTAATAAAATATCATGGGATAAAATTAACATGATATAATAAAAACATCTAAAAAAATAACAATCAAAATGATATAAACTATATTTGATATAAAAGTGATTTGAAATGAAATGTGGAGAAATGAAATTAAAACAAAATTCAATTAGAAAAAAGTTAAGAAAACATCAATAAAAAAAATATAAAAATAAATTTAATATAAAAATTAAATAAAATCAGATGAAATTAAAGAAAAATCAATAAATAATAATAATAAAATCTGATGTAGTTCAATGGACATGTTATTATGTAAACACTCTATCAATTATTTTTTAAAATTAATATTTATATTTAGTAAAAAATCATTAACTTGATAATTACTTAAAAAAAACTTTAAAGGATTGGATGATGGTTTGAAATATTTTATTTTTAAAAATAATTTAATAAATATTCTGTAATTCTAAAATATCCCCGATCAATCTCAATCTCATAACTATTAATGGATAATCTAAATACCTTGAATAGCAATTTCATTGGATTTTTACTGAAAGAGCAAAATATAATTATACTGCTGCGAGAAATAGAAATAGGTATTTCGAGACACAGTGAAATCGTTCATGCTAATTATTATTATTTTTTAAAATCTTAAGAGCTGGGAGAAGTTAAACGAGGTAGGAGCAGAGAATATGATACGAAGCTGAAAAATCCAATAACGATTTGATCCTCCTTCTTCCACCATCATTCAGGCACCCCAGTCTCCACCATGCTCATCCACCTTCTGCCCCCCCCCCCTCCCTTTTTTTTCTCAGAAAAACAAACAAAACCATCTCTCTCTCTCTCTCTGAACACAGCACATCATCTTCCTTGTTTCAAATTTTAGTTCTTAATTGACCAGTCACCTTTTCTCTCCGCCTCCGTGTCTCCATTGTTTTCTTCATCATTCAGCCACCCTCGACCTCGTTCCCTCTCTCTTGGATCTAGAAAAGGGATAAAATTCAAATCCTCCACAGATTTACGGGCACAAAATATTTAATTCAAATTAATGGATGATTTCCCCGGTTTGTTAGCCCGCGACTTCGGGTTCAAACCCCAAGGAAAATCCGCACCCATGGCACCACCCCGCAGCGCAAACAGTAACAGTACCAATTTTAACCTTGGATCCGTTGGTCCCGTTCACACCCGATCCTCCTCCTCCCACAAATCCGCTCCTCTTTTCGACAATCAAGCCGGCACGGACGGTCTCTTGTTCAACGACGTCTTCGGTGGTCCTCCTAAGTATTCAGAGTCACGCGGCGGAGCTACTGCTACTGCTTCGTCATTTGATTTTGACTCCATTTTCAAGGAACAGAATCCCGAATCGGCATCGCTGCCGATCTTTGATAAGCCTGTTTATGATGATGATATTTTTGATGGATTGCCTGGGTTGAAGAGTTCGTCTTCTGGGGGTGGTTCTGCGTCGGCCCCTAAGTTTGATGATGCGTTTGGTTCGGTCAGTTCACCCCCGAAGCAGCAGCATCGAAGGCCAGTGCGAGATAGTTCACCGTTTGATGATCTGCTGGGGAATTTAGGTAAGAAGGAGACGGAACCGAAGAGAGAGAGTGGCAGAGTGGATAAGGATTCGACGGCTTTTGATGATTTACTTCCTGGTTTTGGTCGCATTAGCTCCCATACGATTAACCGGTACTGATTTTATTATTATTTTTTGTTGTTGCTGTTTCTGTAATTTGATTTGAGTGATTTTGCTCAGTTAGCTTACCTTATGAAGATTGGTATTGACTTTTTGAATTTGCAAATCGTTCGATTTGCATGTAATTATCAGCTTAGCTAGGTGATAGTGAACCGTGGTTTTGCATTTTTTTTTCAAGGCGAACTTTTTGAGTTTACATTAGATTTTGATGATTTAAGTATGCTACTGTTATTTTGATGTCATGGTATGCCGTGCCGTAGTGCCTTAATGCATTTACAATCATGACATGCTTGTGGACCATTTACAGTGTGTTGTTTAGCAGTTACTTTCTAATTGTTTCAGATTTTTATTTGGCATGGTTGTCTTGAAAATAAGTAGTATTTGAATTTCGTTCTATGCTTTTATGGTTGCGTTGATTTTAGAGAGGTTCGTTGGTATAGTGTATTAATAATGCTCAAGAAAGCTTAGTTGCCAACTGAAGCCATTGCTGTTTGTTTACTTTCTATATGGTTATTTTCATCAAGTTGCATCTTGGAAGCTAAACATTTGCCCAACGAGCTTAAAAGCAATGAGAATCTGGTGGTAAAGCATTTTGGTCGTGAGGAAGGGAAAACAAAAGGAAAAATTGAGGAATGGTTAGTTTTCAAGTAGCTTCCATTATAACTGGACTTTAACCAGTTATGAAGTGAAATATGAGACGGCATAACAAGTAAATGATGCATTTGCTATGATGTTTGAGTTTGGAGGTGAATTTAGGTTTTGGGGCTGGTTTCATTCCTTTTCCTTTTCTTTCATGGAGAGTTATCATGTTTGCAAATAAAAGAAATCAACGTGTTTTTTATGCAGCAGGTAGAGCTCTTGTCTTTGCTTTTCTTTCATCCTATTGTCGTCATCTTTTCGTTTCTGTGTATTTACTCGAATGCCCTTGTTTACTCAAATTAGCATACTGGTTTAGCCTTTTTTCTTTTGGAATTGATTACTACTTAATAAGTTGTTTCTGAACCTATGGAGTCTAGCCATAACTTAGACTGCTTCTGGGAAAAGAACTAATATTGTTTGATTGTGAATCATGTGTAGTTAGAAAAATTTTATCCATATTTTCCGTCAATTAATATGAGACATTTTGTTTCTGTTTTTTTGTTTGTTGTATAAATATCAGTGATATTTTAGTGCCATGCTATTTTTCACAGTTCAACTTCCGAGTCGGGTCTGTTCCAAAAGCCATCTTCAAATTCAGCCAGGTCAGTTCCTCTTGTGATGGAAGATCCCTTTGTAGTACTAGAGTCAACATCAAGCCCTGCAACTTCATCATCAGGGTTGTTCACAGAACCTTTGGGAGAAATTAGTAAAACCAGTAACGCTGGAAACACTAAGGTTGATAGTTCATCTGTAGAGAGGGGAGTATTTGAAGATCTAGACCACCTCGATGATCTTGGGAAACCTTTTCCATACAAGAGATGGGAGAATAGGAGCCCTTTAAGAACAGGACCAGGCACAGGTGGTTCATATTACTCTGCGAGTCAAGAATCAGTTGACACATATCCTGTGGAGAATGCTGGGGGCCGCTCGCAGAAGAAAACAACTGATGATTATCAGGAATCTCATGAAGCCATATTCAATATGCCTACTGCTTCAACAGATTTTCATAAATCTTTTGGTCAAAATGCCTCTCCTCCTTCATATGTGGATGTCAATGCTAATGAAATAAATTCTTCTCCCAGATCTGAAGAGGTCTCTGAATCATCAGATGATGTATGGCTTTCTGTGTCTGAAATCCCTCTTTTTACTCAACCCACAAGTGCAGCCCCACCTTCTAGACCCCCACCTCCAAGACCACCACGGATATCAAAATCAGAGTTAGGTTCCTTTTCTTCTACAAACTCTAGAAAAAAGGTCAATGAATATCCTTCTTTCCAAAATTCCACTTCATGCTGTCAAAGTCCTAGATCAGATTGTGCAGCAAGGAATTCAGTTACTTCTCAAATCGATGAACTTGAGGACTTTGTCACGGGAAGGACCCAAAACAATAATAATGAATTTGCAGATGCTCTACCTGTTGATGATGTGGATAAAACTTCCTCTGCTGCTGCTTCTGCTGCTATGAAGGAGGCCATGGATAAAGCAGAGGCTAAAATCAGGCAAATGAGGGAGAGGGAGTATCTAAAGGCTGCTAGAAACAAAGAAGCTGGTCAAGTGGATAAAGATATGCTAGATGCTCAGCAGAGAGAATTAAAAGAAAGAGAAGAGAGATTTAATCGTGAGAGAAAACAAAGGGTTAAGGAGGAGGAAGAGAGAGAGCAGAGAAGATTTGAGAAAGAGAGGGAGAGAACTCGTGAAATTGAGAGGGAAAGAAGGGAAAAAGAAAGAGAGCAAAGGAGGCTTGAAAGAGAGAGGGAGCAAGCAAGGGAGATTGAGAGAGAAAGGGAAAAGGCCAGACAAGTAGTGGAAAGGGCAACTAGAGAGGCACGTGAAAGAGCAGCTGCTGAAGCTCTCCTGAAAGCTGAAAGGGCTTCTGTGGAGAAAGCAGCTGCTGAAGCTCGAGAAAGAGCAGAAAGGGCTGCTGTGCAGAGAGCACAAGCTGAAGCTCGTGAAAGGGCAGCAGCAGAGGCAAAAGAAAGAGCAGAAAGGGCTGCTGCAGAAGCCCGGGAAAGGGCAAATGCTGAGGCTAGGGAGAGGGAAGCCCGGGAAAGAGCTGCTTTTGCAAGGGCTGAAGCTGATGCTCGACTCAGAGCTGAACGAGCTGCTGTGGGAAGAGCTGCTGCCGAGGCTCGAGAAAGGGCTGCTGCAGAGGCTCGAGAAAGGGCTGCTTCTGCTGCGATGGCAAATCATCAAAAGAGTGAAAATGATCTTGAATCATTCTTCAGTACTCGAGCAAACAGTGCACCAAGACCTAGGGCAAGCACTTCAGTTAGGACCAAAAGCTCTCTTTCATTCACTGATTTGTTGTGGTATCATTGGGCTAATTTTCTGAAACTATATTACAGGATCCTTTCTCTGATAGCCAGAACAATCGAGGGTCTGAAGCAGTTAGGAAGACGTCTGTTGGAGCTACGTCTGGCATGAGGAAAGCATCTTCAGCAATAAATATTGTTGATGATTTAACTTCGCTTTTTGGAGGTAGTTATGCTGCTCATGAGAATTTTTGCTCATAATACAATAATTCTCTTTAGTTGTGAATTGGCTGAACTATTTCTGCTTGGTAAAGGAGGTGCTGGGTCATCCAGAGAATTCCAAGAGGTTGAAGGGGAAACTGAAGAAAGACGAAAAGCCCGATTGGAACGCCATCAGAGGACTCAGGAGCGTGCGGTATGTTTTGCATGACATGATTTTATTGGGATGATATTGAGGGTTACATCATATACTTGTTTATTATTGCACTCATATTAGTTCCACAGATTTTAATTGTTGAGCTTATATGTCCAGGCAAAAGCACTGGCCGAGAAGAATCAACGTGACCTTCAAGTTCAGAGAGAACAAGCAGAGAGACATGTAAGTGGTTCAGTCTTCAGTGGACCTTTTTTTAGCATTGTCTCCACTCATGCTGTCTTAATTATTTGGTGAAACCTTGGGATGGGTAGCTAGGGTGGTGGGGGAGTTGGGGTTTGGAGTTCATTGACTTTTTTCTTGTAGAATCTTTTCTGATTTTGCACGTCCTATATACAGTAGCATGGAATTTTTATTTTGCCCTGAACTGGGATTTTCGTAGATAGATGGTTGTGTCAAAATCTAGTCACATTTTGATTTAACCAGCTTGGGATGGCAGGAAGTAGGCTCTAGCTATCTATAGGTTATCTTTTGCATGCAAAATTACAACAAAAACCATTTATGATGAATCCAAAATGTCTAGTGCATGCATTGATGTGGTGGTTAAAGCACAGTTAAATAGCTAAACATATCAAGATGTACACTGACCCGTATAATTGAGTCAAAAGAGGCTAGCTGCGGTAGCTAACTAGTTAAGATGTGCAATTATGCTCAACTTGGGTGTCATTTGGATGTCAGGGCCTTGGACACCATTGTTAACCCCCACTTCCTCAAACCCCCATGTCATCTTTAAGAGTCTTTAAGAGTTTGAATCCATGTATGTATGTTTGAAAAGCATGTGCGCAAGTGTGATGTTTATTTTAAACTACAAAAAAGCCATTGATGGTTCTCAAATCCAGAAGTGAACCAGGCTGAATCCAGTTCTACTGTATCAGTTGGTTTGTGATTTATGTCAATAGTAAATACAAGTTTCAGCACACCAAACAAGGTTAACTGTCTTAATGGAATTTAGTCGCAACAGGTTTCATTTCTTAGAAACTTAACAAACTGGATGTTGTTGATTGAAGCCTAGTTTTATTTTCTCCAGTTCCTTCCAATAACAAGAGTGTGAAAAATGTTTCAAGTTGCATCTTGTTCTTTTTTCATTGTTGTTGTTGCTGCTGCTCTAATTGTTAGATGTCTGATACTGTTTAAATTGATTTCAGAGGATTGCTGAAACATTGGATGTTGAGATAAAGCGTTGGGCTGCAGGAAAAGAGGGGAATCTCCGTGCTCTGCTATCAACACTCCAATATGTGCGTTATTTTTATTTTTTGGTTTTCTGATACTGTATTATCATATTCAGCATAAGACTTACAGGGAGAATAATTTTTGTATACGTTCAATAAGTGGGCTTTGCCATATCCATTATAGATACCATTTGCCCCAAAGAAGAAAGAAAAAGCACATCCTTTTATCTTGTGCATCAATATTGCACAGGCTTTTTTGCGATTGCATTTTAAACATGGTAGCATTATTCTACATCTAGCTTTGCATTTGCTCATGTCTATAGCCTTTTTTTTCTCTCCTAAAACTGATTTGACTCTTCAGACATTTGACATTGTAAATAACAGTCCTTGTGGATTGTTATCCATGGAACACTCTGTTTGAGGTTAGTGTATTAGTGTTTCCTAAAACAATTTCTAGCCTATTGAAACTGAAAACGGAAAACTGATTCTGCAATTTCTAGCCTATTGAAACTGAAAACTTTTAGCTGTTGCGTCTTGTCATTTGATCGTTACACTGTCTTTTACAAGATTTCTTCTTCAATCTATGACTTTTTTAGCTGTTGGGTAATTGCAGAATTTTTATTTTATCGTTGGTCATTCTAAAGTTAAATATAGTTTTCATCTATCCGTTGCTAAAATCTCGTGTACAATGATCAGGTGCTGTGGCCTGAATGTGGATGGCAGCCTGTCTCTTTGACCGATTTGATTACTGCTGCTGCAGTTAAAAAAGTTTATAGGAAAGCAACCTTAAGCATTCATCCTGATAAAGTGCAACAAAAAGGCGCCAATCTTCAACAAAAATATGCTGCCGAGAAAGTGTTTGACTTGCTTAAGGTATCTCCTCAATCTCAATTCGGCTAAGGAAAAGCCTTGCTAGTCTCATCTTGTGGCGTGTGAGCATTGTTGCTTCAATCAAATTTGCTTCTGCTCTGAGTTTGAGTTTCTTTTGTTAAAATAGGAAGCGTGGAACAAGTTCAATTCAGAAGAGCTTTTCTGAATCCCAGTGGTAAATATTTTTCTCCAACTACATGATTTGGCAACTGCATGGTTCAGCGGCAGTGAAAATGCTCAACTCCCATGGCAGATGTGTGTGTGTGTGTTTTTTTTCATATATATATATATCTGATGCAGTTTACGCTTTGATTGATGCTGCTGCATTACATCAGCTGATGAAAGTGGGCTCAGTAGATTTCTTTTTTTAACTGTTGAGAAGCCCGTGGGTGAGCGTGTTCCGTTGACTCAGGTTGCTGTAAATAAATTATGTTCCACGAGCACGTGGCACCTGAAAGTCGGAATGCTCCTTCATGTAGATTTATCATTCGACACATTAGTCGACGTCACCTGAGCCCATTTTGCATGGGATGAACGTGGTCGTTTTGTGTTAATTCTTTTTTATAATAATTTTTTTTTTGGTGGTGGCTACAATTTTAGTTGTCGAGCGTCATATGCTGAGTGATTCCAAATAAGTTAGTTGAGAGATCAAACGATATTGTCCTTGTATGGTTGTTGAGCTAGTAACTCTGAGCGGTATGCATCTTTTATCCTGTCCGGTCTTGCTAGTATTGTTTTTTGTTTACAACTAGAAGCTTCAAGGATCAACCTAAACTCCTGTTTGTGACTGAAAGCTTTGATTGTCTCTCTGTTTCCTTTGTGTTTTGGTGGTTTACGAACAGGCGGGCAAATCATATATGCCCGTTTTGGAGATATTAACAGATAACAAGGCAATCAAGGTGGAATTGGCCCTCCTCCCGCAAACGCAAACTCAAAGGCAAAGGCAAAGGCAAAGGCAAAGGCACGGCAATCCTGCAAGCAAGTAAGAAGTAGTGACTTTACCAGGAATATCAGCTGTTCTACTAAGTTATGAGCCTCTCTTCGCTAATAGAGTCTCAGTCTTCATGGAAATATGAGTAAAGTAAGAAGTCACAAAGTTCAAAAAGAACAAAAAGAGAAGAGGGACTAATTTAGAATCTAGGCAGGGAAAGAATTGAGAAATATATCAGTGATATATCTGGATCGGTGGCACGGCCAGAAATTTATCCTGTTTCTGCAAGGAGCTAGGGGAAACATTTAAGCTAAAAAAGAAAAAAACAAGATTCAATTTACCCGCTGTTTGAAAAAACTGCACATCCATAAGACAATTCAACCACTCGAATGCTTCTAGGCAGGGCAAGATTTTCCCTCTAGTAAAAAATTAGTAAATATTTTATTAGAGGATATTATAAATTATATTTTGAGATTTTATTTAATATGTTAAGTTATATAGATTGAAATAATTGTTTATTATAGTATTAAATAATTACGGGTTTGAATTTTATTATTTTGGGTTGGGCTTCTCACCGTAAAACCCCAGTGATCACAGCATTTTGTTGAGTCGTTGACCCTTCCCGTGAACATCATAGTTTTTTTCCAAAACACAAAAAACAAAAACAAGAAAGTCATCATTAAAACATCTTTTCCTTCATTGTAAATTACCTTCTAATTTGATGCATAAATCGTTTATGGAAATAGTCATATCCTATATTATCAAAGTCAGGGAGAGGAAAAGAAAACGAGGGAAAACATTTTTGCAAGTTTGGTATTTTTTTCTTCAAATACCATAATAACACATTAGTATCTTTTTTATTTTTCATGTTAAAAATTGTTGGGTATAATTGGATCACCAGACCCAACTATATTAAGTTTAGTGACCAGATTTAATATTATGAGATCTGCTCTTAGCAGGATAATTGGATTTAACTATAACCACAACCATTAGTATTAGATTTTACTATTAGCAAAATTTAATACCATTAGTATTAGATCTTATTATTAGCAAAATTTAACAGCGTTGCCTGAGTTTGCTTCTTTTAAAATTTAGGCCTGTAATTGATCCATAATAAACTAGTCGACTTGCCGGGTCAATTTAGAACTCAGGTAACCAACAAAAACTCGGTAATTTTTTTTTTCAAATGTGTTTTTTTTTTACCTGAAAACTATATATATATATATATAT
>SRLM01001453.1:0-165892 GCA_015708895.1 Populus ilicifolia | reverse complement strand
TAAACTCGGTAATTTGACCCAACCAAATAACACATATAATGAGTGGATTGATGAGGGTGAGCAGGTTAATCATCTCGGTCCTCATATTAAGACTAGATGGAACACTGGGATTAACAATCCTGATCATCACCATATCAAGACTGAATTGAATATGATTGTGAACATATAAAGATTGATGTGAATTGAATTCTTGGCAGGTGAAGTGTTGGATTAATTTTGAAGTTTAAATTCAAATTATCTTCTAGTTCTTCCAAGTGTGTGTGTGTGTCTATATATATATATATATATATATAGTTAGTTAGTTAGTTAGTTAGTTAGTTAGTTAGTTACTAACTCATTTCGAAGTTCACTATATAAATATTTGAAGAATGTTTTATTTCTTTAATATAAAATTTGAAGTCTTTTAATACATATACTCTATATTCATAAGAAAAAACTATATTTTTTTTTAATATGGGATAATTGTTTTTATTTAAATACTTCAACTTAAAAGAATAAGATAATATCTTTCCAATGTAGGATAAAAAACCTTTCGAAATAATATTTTAAACTTAATTGTTTACAACATGTATAATTGTATCCATATTAATAGTTTTTTAATTTTTTCATTTAAAATATTAAAACTTTAATTTTTTTTTAAAATTTTCTACATTGACTCGAGTCAACATGTGTAATTTGGGCTCTGATCCTTTGGTCAGGTAAACCTACAAGCCATGTTTGATAGCTATGGTTACTATGAAAATATAATTTTAAAAAATGCAATTGAAAAGAAATAAAGTGACGTGATCAATCAAAAAACTAAAATAAAAAAATAGAAAAAATTCCTCTCTTTTATTTTGTTTAGGGCCTCTTAAAAAAATATTGATTTTTTATTTATTTATCATGTTTTTAGTTTTCAAACGGTTTTTCTGGTTCATCTATGATTTTTTTTTTATCTTATATATATATAAACTATGTTTCTGAAAATAAAAAAATATTTATTTTTAGATGATATTATTAATATGTGTAGCCTTACATGTTATTTTTTCTTTTAATTTTATCCAATCAATTTTTAATGTCTTATTTTTCAAGATTTAATATCTTGATTTATATTTGTCTCTTGATTTTTCAAGTTTTATTTTTAGGTGTCATTAATAATTTTTTATTGATTTACTAATGCTTATAATTTTTAGTTTATTTGACTACATGTGTGCATTAACTTTTTGATTTGTTATATTTTTTGAATTAACCAAATGCCTTGAAAAACCTACATGGATAATTTTTTATGAAAAAAAATAGTTGACCTATGGATAGATCGCGGGTCACATAACTAGTTTAAATATGATAATGATAACATATACTAAAACACCTATAACATTTATTGTAGTTTGGTATCCATATTAATGCGAATATGATGTGATTAACTTATGTTAATTGTATTTATATGGAATAACCGAGATTAAATAATGTGATTAGTTTTGGCTAATAATATTCATATTGGATAACCAAGATTAATTAATGTAATTAGTTTCAGCTAATGATATCCATACTAGATAATTAAGATTAATTATGTTTGGCTAATGGTATCCTCGTTTGATAAATGGAAGAGAATTATGAAGTTAGCTTCGGCTTTTAGTATTCATGTTAAATGACTAAAATAATTGAATGTGACTAATATTTATTTATAATGATAATGATCTATGCTTTTATGGATATGCTAAATAAAAATACTAATGTAAGTCATACTTGTTATTAAGGTATAAGAACTATAGACTAATTCATCATAGTTAGGAGAGTGTAACCATTCATTTAAGGATACCCTACGTACTAGGTTTCTAGATAATAATGCATGTTATTGATTGAGGTTGACCATGGTCCAAGAAATAATGCGATTTAAAGTCATATAATGATTTGAAGTGAAATGTTAAAGACATAATTAATAGGAACATAATAATGAGAATCTATCTATTTAAATTATTAAAACCATTATAAATATATGTTAATTATTCAATTATATTATAAAGAATTGTTTATATGCTTACATTGAATTTGATTTGTAACAGGGACATCTCGTAACCATGACATTTAGAAAACTCAATTCTAAATAGTTTGGGATAAATCATGTAATTGAATGATTAGATGATATGTATTTTGTACAACTATGTAATAGCTATAAGGTGCTGATAGATAATTTTTTATAAAAACTTATGATGACAACTTTCAAAGTTGTGAATGTGGATTGTATTATGATGATGACTTTTAAATTTCCTCCCAGTGGAGATGGTAGAAGGAGACCTAATGGTTGTAGGAGATTCAACACTTGAAAGCTTTAATTGTATGTTTTTTATTTTCTCTTTATTTTTCCTCTCTTGATTTCTCTTTGAATTATAGCTATTATTGGTTGTTATGTTGTTAGGGATGTCATGCAAGAGCTCATGGTTGTTGGTGAGAGATATGAGTGGCCTAAATTTGAAGAGATAGATAGAGATGCCAATAATGTTTGTTTTTGTTTTGGGTCTTAGTATAAGATAATATGAGTATGTTTTACAAGTGTTTCTTTCCTAAATTTCAGCCTTTTTAGTTGCTAGGTTTTCAAGTGGAGAGGACAAGGATGTTTATTCTTTTTTATTTTTATTTTTCTTTATTTTTCTCTCCATCTCTCCTGATGGTGGCTAGGGCTTTTTGGTGTAGTCCTTCATTCCTCTTGTTTTATACTTTAGCCCATTGTCCATTTTCCTTCCTATTCTTTTTATTTTCTCTTTTTTTTGTGTTTTTTTATTCAAAAAACAATGTCAATAATAATTTGATAAGAAAAATAATAAAGAATTATGAAATGGATGCATCAATAGGTGAAATGCAACAAAACATGTTTTTGAATTTTGATTTTTCTAAAAAACATTGAAAATTACAAAAATGGATACAAATGCGTCAAAAATAAATTTTGAAATTTTTAGAGAATACATCAATAAGAGAAAAATATTAAAAAAAATAATCATAAAATGGATGTGTGAATGATTGAAATGCATCGATAACATATTTTTTGAATTTTTTGTTTTTTATTTATTTTTTTTGGAAAATATACTAGAATTGAGAGTAAAAAATTGGGTTATGAAAAAAGTGCAAAATACCCATTTTCCCTTGAAGTCTAGATTTATTTGAGTTTATAATTATCAATGTGAATTAACTCCAATAATTTACTATTTCTTTCAACATTTCTATGAGGATTTTTTTTGTGATCATAAGTTTGTTACATGTTTCATATTTTGCAAAATACTTGTTTAATATAAAAACTAATCCTAAACACATAAATATGAATGCTAAAAATTAATGGAAGACAGAATTTAAGCTGAACTAGCATATGCATTACAATTTTAATCTTCAATTTTAATATATCATGAGGAGCATAACCCTTATTAATAGGAATACTATTTTTTTTATCACATATTAGTTAGACTTTATAGTCTGTTTAAAGCCAACCTTGCTAGGAAAAAAATAATTTGAAATTGAATTTTTCCTCATGGATGGTATGTATAAAACATTCTTTGAAGTTAATACTCTTTCATAAAAGGATTTTAACTCAAACTCTTGATTACCAATGGTACATGAATCACCAAGCATACTTGGTTGTGGCTTTTTAAAAAGAACGTGAGCTTTTGATACAAATCAACGGGTATCATCACAAGATCCATTTGGGATGCCAATCGAGGCTATTATAAGGTTTGAAACTAAAAGGAACCAAGAAAAATTGATTGGTATGTTTGGGTTAAC
Organism: Populus ilicifolia; assembly: GCA_015708895.1. NCBI lineage: Eukaryota > Viridiplantae > Streptophyta > Magnoliopsida > Malpighiales > Salicaceae > Populus > Populus ilicifolia. The sequence goes on along the minus strand of SRLM01001453.1, from coordinate 162,145 downwards.
AAGTTGCAAATATACCAAACTAGATATTTGTGTACTATCTATGCCATATTTGGATGTACAAATTTAATTTTAATGCAATTCTAGTTGGATTTGAAAACTAGACATCTCAAACTTTCCATCCATGTATGGTATGTTTAGTAATTTATCTAAATAAAAGAGAACAACATGTTTGAAGTCAACCTAGAAGTTGTTATAATGGTTTTGCTAATTGTTTCCTTATGATTTATGGATTTCTTATTTAACAAGGATTCCTTTTCTATAAGAAATACACAGGCGATAACAATTGAGACTATTTTGGCAAGGGTTTCATATCAATAACTTGTATTTCCTTTTATTTTATGATTTTTTTTCCTCTTTGGCAAGGTTTTCTTATTATTTAAGGATATTATAATTGATTTTGCGCTTATTTTTTTTAATATACATTTCTATGCTAACAAGTGTAATTTTTAATTTGACATTGAATTAGGATGAGATTTTACTAAGCATTTTCTAGAGGTCTTCTTTTATATTGGATTAAAATTTAAAATTAATCGAATATTGGAAAGACCTTATAATAATGTCCGATATACACTATACAAAAAATATATTAGTTTTACCACTTGAAATAATATTCTTTTTTCTATTTTGTTAAGAACTCTTTTGTTATTTTTTTAGCTTTATTTAGAACATTTTACCTAGTATAAATAGGGTTATTTAGCTTGTTTTTAGATTAAAAAAAGGAAACAAATTGATTATTTAAAATAAAATTAGTATGTGAGAGTTTGCTTCTACTCTTGGTTCTCCATGAAACTGTTTTGTCTTATTAAATAATTAACCAAGCTCCATGATGTTTTTTTTTTTTTATAATTCTCATTCATGTTTATATATAGGTATTGGATGGAGGTTGGCTACTTATAGTTTTGATATTTTAGTACAACTTGTTGTTGTGTCAAGGTTAAAAATAAGCCTGAATTTAACTAATTTTTTGAAATAGTTGATTTGATTATGAATTTTTAAATCTTTATATGCACGAGGTTCACATTAGTTAGTATTGAAGCAAGTCTCTAAAATTAACTTATATCCCTTTATCTTTAAATTTTTGTGTTATTTTTTTGTTGTTGTAATTCCATCTAGACTTACGGCATTATATAAAAAAGATTCCAATTTGATTGTTTACAATTAAAAAAAGTAAAAATAAAAAGATCAAAATTATAAAATCAAGTTAACATGTCTTTCAAAAACAAGTCAACATCAAAACAAGATGATGACACGAGCTCAAATTATTTTGAGAAGAGGGGGAATGATGTGAACTAGTAAGCATCACTAAAAAATTCATTAGAATTAATGATTGAACCTATTACAAGGTTTAAAACTAAAAGGATCTAAAAAAAATTGAATAAGCTGATTTTGGATATTTAGGTTAACAAGTTGCAAATCTACCAAAGATCTTCGTGTATTATTTAGGGCTTATTTGGAGCTATTAGTCGTATTGTGCTATAATTCTAGTCAGGTTGGAAGTTAGCCATCTCAAGCTTTGCATCTATACATGGTATATCCGGTAATTCATCTAAATGAGAGGGAATAACATGTTTAAAGTTATGCTAGAAGTTATGAGTTTTGATATTTGTTTCTATATAACTTATAGTCTTCTTATTTAACAAGAATGTATTTTTTACAAGGAAAGCGAGTGGTATTAAAAATATATTTTTATCAAGGTTTTATATCTTTATTTTGCATTTAAAGTATCAATAACTTCTTAACTAGAGCATGTTTTATAATAAAATATGTAATAATATAAGATATCTTTAATTTAAGGTAAATGTTTATCTTAAATGCAGGCCTATTATATAAATCAAGAGATTGATTGATGAATTTAACTACTAAAATTGAGAAGACAAAGAGAAGACTAATATTAAAAAAAAGATGTTGATTCAGTCCAAACTAAAACACCATTTGGTTATTGGATCATAACTGGAGCTATATAACTTGGATTTAGGTTTGCTCTATATGGATAAAAAGCGAAGACATAGATCTAAAACTTTTATAAAGAGTTTAAATTCAAAAAGACCATTTTCAAATTCAAATTACAGCAATAACGAAGAAGTTCAAATTTATCCTGCAACCCAAACATTATTCAGTATTTAGCACATATCTTGAATTTTAAAAGTCCAAATGCATTAATTTTTTTTTGAAAAGCTAAAATAATTTTTTAAAACTTTCATAGAGATAATTTGTTTAAATTCTGATATTAGTAATGATGTTTTCTTTAAACAAAAAGACAAGGATAATCACAAAGTTAAGATGTAGCCACCCACTTAACAATTAGTGAACAAATTAATAATTTCAAATTTTAAACTATAAAAGGAGATATTTTCCATACATTTAGGCATCTTAGTTTTAAGATCAAGATTATGCTCTTTATTTCTTTCTTTATATTTTTTTTTAATATTTAAGTATTATTTTATGTTATATTTTCCTTAATCTCTTGTTTATGTTTTTTATTTTCTTTACTATACTTATGTTATGTTTTTTTTTATATATATTTATCTTCTTTATTATATTTATCTAAGTTTATTATATCAAGGTGAAAAAGGTTTCCCTAATGCTGTTAGGATAAATATAATATAAACTCAATATGGACTTTAATGCTTATGTACTAAACAACTTGCTATTAACATGCCTCATCATTTTTATCTTGTTAATTCTTAATACCTTGTTAAATGATTAATCTAGATTTGTATTGTATAACACTTGGTAGAACAAATGCTTGACACTTTCATAGCCAATCGTATGACATAACGTGCACTTGTGCTATAAAAGGAATTTAATTTGTTGTTAACATAAGTTAGCATCATAAATTCATTACAATATTTAAAATTTTGGTGTTACTTAAATAAGATGATTAATACGATCATGTTAATAATTTATAATAAGTTAATGAAAAATTATTCGATTGAAACCTCTTTTATGTGTGGTTTCCATTTGAGTATTAAAAAGAGTTTATATTATATTTATTTTTACTACCATTAATGAATCTTCTAACCTTAAAATTTATTTTTATCATTGTTTAATCTTCATATTAATCTTACATCTCAAAGTTCTCTTTAATTCTTCATTATCATCATCATATAATTAACCTCCATCTAGTTTAACTCTGGTCTTGCTAGGTTATTTATTACTTTGACACTACTATACTTAAAAGAAGATATCAATTTTTTGATCATGTAAGAAAGCATAGGTGACATCAATTGGAATTATTTTCGCAAGGGTCTCTATGTCAGCAACTTATGTTTCCTTTTATTTTGTGGATTTTTTAATTAGCAAAGGTTTTTTTTTTTATCATTGAAGGATATAAAAACTGGTTTTTTGCTTATTTTTTATGCACATTTTTATAATACTAAACATATATTTCAATCAAACCATTAGATCATGCTAAAATTATATCAAAAACTTTTAGAGGTCTTGTTTTATTTTGGGTTAAAATTTTCAATAAGATCCAAAAACTATTATATGAGAATTGACTTAGTTTTCTAGTTTATTTAAGATACTTTTTTATTTTACTTAGAACTCTTTTTTTTTCTTTATTTATTTATGATATTTTTACCTAGTATAAATAGTGTTATTTAGCATATATTTAGGTTTTAAAAAGAATTAAGAAGAGATAGATTGATTATTCAGAAATAAAACTTGGGTGTGCAAGTTTGCTCTAACTCTTGGCTTTTCATGAAACTACTTTGACTTATCAAATAATTAACCAAGCTTTATGATGTATTTTATACCTCTCATTCGTTCCTTTTATAGAAATTAGGTGAAATTTGATTATTTATAGTATTGGTGTCTCAGTATAGGTCATTATTGTATCAAATTCAATTACAAGCCTAGATTTAACTTTTTTAAACAAAAAAAAATAATCAATTTAACTATGGATTTTTGGATATTTATATCCACATGATTCACATAGGCTTTGAACTACCAATTCGCTCCAAACTCTAGCCACTACTAATTAATACTTTAAATCATATTTATATTTGTTACCATTGCCATAAATTGCTCATTGATTACATTAGCTTGAGCTTTAAACTCATGTCTTTGTAAATTTCAAACTTGAACAATATATCCACTCTTATTATAAATAAAATATTTATTAAAATTTTAGTTATCTTATTCCTGGTTCTATCTTTATTGTTATATTCTAAAGGTCTACCAAAACTTACCATATATTTCTTTTTAAGCTTCCAATGAACATTTATAGGTTATTGTTTTTAGACAAATTATTTTTAAAAATTAAATTTATTTTATGGTAGGTTGTTTATAGCTCTCATGTATCATGATTGTATCTTTTTCTCTAGCCTATTCTTTCATAAAAATATGAGTGATGAGTGCATCTAAGGACATCTCTTTTTGTTTATGGCTTATGGTTTTATGAAAATCCTTTTAAATAGGTGGTAAAGTGTCAATAACTTCACAAATAGTAAGATTATCTCCAATCTTAAAAATAATCACATGAAAAAAATAATAGATTATGATTGTTATTCATTGTCACAGGATATCTTTTATGTAAAAATAATTCTTTTTGGATTGATAGAGAGTTTTCTTCTAAAAGTTTTTTCTTCTTTTTATTTTTTTGTTTGCCCCTCTTTTATTTATTTATTTATATTGTTGTCTATTACTATCAATAGACCTATTTATAAGGGTGAAGAATTACTAACTTTTGATAGATATTTTCATGATGTAAGTCTTTATAATTTTCCTTTATGTTATTTTATTAATATAAATAATATTAGATGCAATATGTAGCATTGTAAATTATTAATCATATATATATATATATTTTATAGCTCTTATGATCTCATTTGTTATGCTTCTTGTATTTATAATTATATCTTATTACTTAGACAATTATAGTTGGTTGAAAAATGAATACAAATCAATGTGATAATGCCAAAATGATCTTAACTTTTCTTGATTCCCTTGACTACTACTTAATTCACTTTTCTAATAATGTCCCATGAGATTGAATTATTTATAATCTTTTGAAAACATGCTAAGATAACAAACATTAAATTATAGTTTTAAACAGACAAGAGTCATAAGGGAATAGGTAAAGATTCCTAAAAAAATTTAAGGTTTTACATAACATTAAGATCTTAGTTTTTATTACCTTTATTGATCATATTATACATATGTGGTATAAAACACATGCAATGATATTATCTTATTTCCTTTGAAGTTCATGTATTTATCAATAATACCATATAAATGATAGTTTAGACATATTCAATATTTAATTTTAAGTTCACTTATTAGCCCATTCACTTTTGATTTATCAGAAATCACATCTTGTGATAAAATAGATAAAGTGATATTTTAAATAATCATTTATGGTTAAAGTTATAACACATATTTCAAAGATCACTTTATATATTTTACATTGAGAGGACACTTCATATACTAAGCTTAAATGCTCTTTTATTACTCATTTAACAAGTTTAAAATTGTTTTATCTATATTTATCATAATATAGTGAAGGTGATTGTCTGTGTGAGAAAGTTATTGTTTTATTTGATTAACATACTTTCTATATTTAACATGTGTACTAAACATAAACATATATGTATGTTCAACTTATATAATTAGTTATAAATAACGTTATCTCAAGATATGAGCTGAACACTAAATAATGTCTGAGCTGCAAAAGAGATTCTGACTTCTCTTTTAATGCTAAAATTTGAACTTTCAAATAGCAGAATTGAGTTTTGGACTCTTTATGAATGTTTTAGGCCCATATCTTCGCTTTATAGCTATATAAGCCAAACTAAAAGCTAAGATCTACAGCTCAAGAAATGATTCAATGACTGAACAATATTTTAATTTGGACTAAACTATCATTTTTTTTAAGCTTAGCCCTCTTTTTATCTTTTCACTTTCAATAGTTAATCACATCAATTAGTCTTTTAAATTGTGAGAATATGCTTGCATTTAAAGCGAGTATTTATAATAAAGTAAATGTATCTTATATTATTAGATATTTTATTATAAAACATGCTTAAATTAGGAAATTTAATGATACTTTAAGTGCAATATGATGAAATAAAGCCTTAATGAGAATGCACTTTTAAGTGTTAATAATGAGCTAACCAAAAGGAAAAATAAAAGAGTTTTAGAAGGGACAAGGGCTTAAAGGTGCACTCAAAAAGAGGTAGGGTTAGAAAACACTCTAACATATCGAAATGAGGTGAGGTTTCAAAGATGCACTCAAAAGAAAGTAGAGTTATAAAACACACTACCTAAGAGATAAGGGCTTATAGGTGCACTTAAAATGAGATAAAGGCTAAAAAACACACCCAAAATAAGGTAGGGTTATAAAACACTCTGCTCAAAAGATGGTGGTTGAAAGGCGTACTAAATTAAAAAGAGAGAAGGGCTCAAAAGAGCACTAAAAAAGAAGACGAGGGCTCAAAGATGTACTTGAAAGGAGGTAAGTTTAGAAAATACACTACCCAAAAAATGGTGGCTCAAAGACGCACTCAGAATAAAACTAGGGCTAAAAAATGCGCTTAAAAGAAAGTGAGGGCTTAACGGCACACTTAAAAAGGAGGTTGAATTAGAAAACACATTGCCTAAGATATGGTGGCTCAAAGACATACTCAAAAGGAAGTGAGGGTGACACGATCAAATAATTGATTTCTTATCTCAAGTGCAATAGTGTTAAAGTAATAAATAACCTGGTAAGACCGGGGTTGAACTATATGGAGGTTAAAAAGGACTTTGAGATGTAATATTAATACAAAAATTATACAATGATAAAAACAAATGTCAAGATTAAAAGATCCACTAATAATATTATAGATAAGTAAAGTATAAACTCTATATAAATTATCAACATGATCATATTAATCATTTTATTTATGTAACACCATACTTATAAATTTTATCAGGTATTCATGATGCTAGTTTATGTTGACAACAAATCAAGTTTCTCTCATAATAATGATGTCGGTCGAAGAATATAAAAATTAAGTATTTGATGTACCAAGTGTTATACAACCATTTAATAAGTAAGATATTAATAATTAATGAGATAAAAATGATAAGACATGTTAATAACAAGTTGTTTAGGATGTAAGCACTGAAGTTTATATTGAGTTTATATTATATTTATTTATATTATACTTATCCTAACACTATTAGTGAAACCTTTTTACCTTCAGATAATTAACTTAGCTAGACATTATGAAGAAGAAAAATATAAATAAACAATATAAGAACATAAACATGATATAAGTTAATTAAGTATAGTAAATGAATTGAAAAACACGGACAAGAGATTAATGAAAGTCAAACTTAAACATTACAAAAATATAAAATAAGAGAGTAAGAATATGATCTCGATCTAAGAAAAAAAGATGCCTAAATAAATGAAAAATGTCTCCTTTTATAGGCCAAAATTCAAAACTATTCATTTGATAATTGATAATTAATATAATGACCAACTGTTGATTTAGCGGACTTGGTGGACAACAGCATTCAAGCATTTTAGCTAGATAAAATGAAATCGATGAAACTAGAATTTGAAAAAGTGTTCTTCATGAAAGTTGTTTAAAATTACCTTTTCCTTCCAACCACTAAATTTCATGTCATTTGACCTTCTAAAACTCCAACTATAGGTAAAATTCTAAGCAGTGTTTGGGCTGGATTGCAGGACAGATTCTGACTTATTTTTTATATCCAAACTTTAAATTTGAAAATGACAGATTTAGGTCTTTTCTTATTCATAAAAGTTATAGGCCTATTTCTTATCTTTCCAGCCATATAAACCAAACTAAAATTGAAGATCTATAGCTCTAGATATGAATCAATAACTGAATAGTATTCAAATTTGAATTGAATTGTAATCTTTTTTCTAAGCTTGGTCTTTTTTTTTATATATCCTTTGACTTGTAATAGTTAATTATAACAATCAATCCCTTGAATTATGAGAATACCTATATTTAAAATGAGCATTTATCATAAATTAAAGGTATCTTAATTTATCAGACTAGTCATTATAAAACATGCTTTAGTTACAGAGTTATTAATACTTCAAGTGTAAAATAATGATATAAAACTTTGATAAAAATGCACTTTTAAGTACTGATCAGAGGGCTCAAAGGCTCACTTAAAATGAGGTAGGGTTATAAAACGCATTACCCAAGATATGGTAGCTCAAAGGCTCACTAAAATAAAGGCTCAAAGACACACTTGAAATGAGATAGGATTATAAAATGCATTACCCAAGAAGTGATGATGAAACACCAATCTATCAATAGTGAAAGCAATGCATTATGATCAATACGTATATATGCTTATCTAAGAAATATAGGTCTTCCTTTTTTTTTTTATGGAGTCTTCCTTTTCTCTTAAGTTGAAGTGTTGGTAGTAAACTGTAATGATCATTTCACTCCTGCTTACTTGAGTCACATCTTGTGATTTTGACCTCTGTGATGGGTTTGATATCATCATGCCTTTGTCCTTTTAACTTTTATTTCAAGGGTTGTCAATTCTGCTAGATATTTTTTTTTATAAAGGGAAACATAAAGCCTGTCTTACCATGTGTTTTTTTATTACCCCCAACTTGATGATGTCCCTAAGTATTCAATTCGGGTTTAAGGATGAGGCTATAGAAAAAAAAACTTTTTGTTTATTTACAAGGAGTTGTTTTCATGCAGATTTTTTTTAAAATTTCAAAGCTATTCCAAACACATAAATCATTTTAAAATTGGTTTAAAACAACCTCGTTCTGAAAAAGTTCAAGTGATTCTATGGACAGGTTTTCAAAAGTGATGAAACTTTTTTTTGGTTTTGCTTTTTGTGAAAATATAAATAACATTTTATTGGTAAAAAAATATTTGAGATTTAATTTGAGGGTTACAAAGAATTGGTCTTTAAAGTATTCATTTTATTTGCATAAATAATAATTTGGTTCATATGAGAGAACATTGTCTATCAATTTAGATTGCTTACCTTCGATCAGAAAGGGTTAAATTAGGCACGTAATGTAGGCTTGGACTCTTGGTTATGAAAAAAAAAAGAACATTTGCAAAATTGAAAGGTATTTAAGAAATTTCAAGACTAAGGATCACTAGTGCTTGTTTCTTGACCTTTTGTCTTTGGAATGTATTTCTAAAATGGTCTATCACACCCTTTAGTGTTGGGTTTGAGCTCTTTATTTTTTTTCTGGTTTTTTCTTTCTTCACTTAGCCGAACATCATCATATCAGTTATTTTTGTGAGAAGCTTAATTCTTTTGGACCATTTGGTTTTTTTTTTCATGCCCCCTAGTTTTTTTTGGGCACTTTGATCATTGAAAAGTTTATTTTATGCCTTTTAATGTTGCTTGGGTACTTTCAATAGATGAGGTTTTTTTGTATTTCTTGCACTTGCCCTCTAGTATAAAGTGTGATTCTAGCCAATGTTATTACCAAAAAACATTACTAGGATCAAAAAGGGTCTACAAAGAATATATTTCAGCTTCATAAAAGGATTATTAAATATGATCTTTTTTCATCTCAAATGCCTGCAATTTGGAGCAGTAAGCCTTGCTTTTTATGTGAGTATACAAAGTGATTATTCATTCAAATAAAACTCAGCTTTGGAGTCATTTAATTTTTTTTTGTTTTTGTTTTTTTTTTCAAGAGTGTATGATCATCCTTTTAAAGAATCACTTGAATTTTCAAAATTTGTTTGTTTTGGACAAACATCAATATGATTTCTATTTTTTGTACTAAACTTTGAATTCTCAAAAATTCTTATGAACATGTGAGATCATATATAGTTTTGGAAGAAAATGAAAACACATCAAAAGATTCTTGGCTTAATGGTTTTTATGCTTAAAGGTTATGCTCAATGTGTTATTTGCATGACATAAACGCATGATCTTATTAATAAGAAGACTTATTTGGTAGAGAAAGTCATATGGTATTATATGCCATATTAATGCCAAAAAGAAAGTCTTAGTCTTTGATTTATGTAATTTAACTCTCAATTGATCAATAAACTTCTAATTTTTTCAATTTAATCCCTGATTCGGTTAATTACAGCCCCTTTATTTACACGTCTTTCTAATTTGGTCCTTGGTTTCATATTTTTTTTTTATTAAATCCCTTATTGGTCATCAAACTTTAATATTTATGTAGTTAACCCCCTTATCTGATCAAATCAATTCTAAAAAATTACAATTTGATCTATAACTATAATCTCTTCCAATTAAAGTTCAAATTGACTTTAAAATTAATTTTTCTTGCAATCAAATCCTTCATAAATTCAGTTAAATCTTCAATAAAATTTAATTGAGTATATAAACTTCTGATTTTGAATTTTTTTCTCAAATTAAATTTTCTTTGTGAGTTTAACTCTCATCAGTCAACAATATTCTATCAAATTTCAATCCTTGTATTTTTAAACCTCTTCAACCTATTTTTAATTATTTTTTGGGTGCTCTAGCATCCTCTTTCCACTACTATTATATTTTTTTTGTATATCTTTTTTATTTTTTATATTTGTTTGTGGCGATCCAAAAATAGGTTACAACAGATAAAAACAAAAAAAAAACAATCTATTGGGAGTTGCAAATGTATAGATAGCCATATTGTTTTCTTTTTTCATCTTTTTTTTTTATTTTTCTATCATTTGATTTTTTTAATTCAATTCTTTCATATTAAGTTAACTTGGGATTGTGTTTAATTTTTTTGTTTTAGTTGGTTTTACATGAAGCTATTGTGACATTAAAAACAAGTTTTGATGTGGAGCTAATGTTCAATTTGATAAAATAAAATTTAATTTTATTGATTCAAACAAATTAAAATTTTAAAAATCTAATTTCAAAAGGAAATAAATATTCAACATTTTTTTTTATGAGAAAGAACATTTATCTTAATTTATCAACTCAATTTTTAGTTGAAAAATATTAATAAATAAAATTATTTTAAAAAACAAGATCACGAAACCTTAGTTTGTAGTTAGTTGCTGCTTACCAATACAGCAATTAACCAGTTACTCATTCTTAGTTTGTGGTTACTCGCTGCTTACCAATGCAGCAATTAACCAGTTACTCATTTGTCGAGGATTTTCTCCCGTTGCTACTCAAGAAAACGGGATTTAATATTGTCCATTGAAATTTTCACCAGTTGAAGTTGATCTACTTGCAACGTATGCAGGCCCACGGGAATTTACCAAGGTATCTGCGTGCACGTAGGAGTTACATCCACACAGCAATAAACAACGCACGCAAGATTCTTTATAACCGAAGTATTGGAGGTTCCCAGAGAATGCCTGTTACTTTGGGCGAGGCTTCACCAGATCGAGAAACATGGATCATTACACTTTTCCAAATGATAAGAAGAGGTGATATTGAGAGTTCTACTGACATGGCCAGACCAGATAAATACCTACTTCTCCAGCAGTCTCCCTGAGAACACTGTTTGATCAATGAAAACTTAGAATGAAGTAATCAAATAAAAGGAAACAGATTGTTAGAGAGATTTTAAGGAATTGCATTGCATGATGCCGTTTGCAATTTTATTTTATCAAATGAGAGCATTACAACTACGAGAAAACAAAAATAAGAACGATGACGTTATAGAGCAACTGCAACAACCAAAACATTAAACAACTATCATGTCTTCTAATCTCGGAATATAACAGGCCTTGATGAATTCAGGATATCATTTGAGTCTTTAATACAGCACAAAATGCAAAAAATGAGAACCAAGAAAATTTCCTCACAAGGAGCAGACACCAATAGCAACGTTTTAGTCTATCTTTACGGATGAGAAAAGGTAATGCACAAAATAGAATGACGTAAGGAAACCAATGGTGCCAGTAGATAACATGATTGCAACTGCTATGATCAGTGAATAGCCCAGATAGAGTATGGCTGACACAGGTCCACTCAAACTCTGTAGGTCAAAAACCAAATAATTGATGGAATAGAGAAAGACAAAGATTGATACTGAACCGGAAGCAAAGAAAGCCTTCCACCACCACTGCCAATCCTCCACGCAAAGATGCATGTAGGTAAGAACCACAGATACTTCAGCACAGACAATAACTAGTAGCAGCAGAACTATCAGCAAGAAACCAAAGACATAATAAAACCGTCCAAGCCAGATGCTAGAGAGAATGAAGAACAATTCAATGAAGAGGGTCCCAAAGGGAAGGGTTCCAGCACCAAGGACAAGCACCCATGATGGCAATTTCCGTGCAGGAATTTCTCTTGGTATCTGGTTTGTTCTCACCGGGTATTGAATTGCCTCGGCATGTGTCCCCATTAAACCCCCCAAAAGAGTGAGCGGCACTGAAATGCAAAACCAGAGGGCCAAAAGGACAAAATATAAAGAGATTGGAATTGCACCAGTGCTTTGGCTTCCCCAGAGAATGAAGTTCAGTATTGTGAGGATGACAAAGACAATTCCAGGGAAGAAGCACACAACCAACCAAGAAACAGACCTCCATCCTTCTGAAGTTCCTTTGATGGTTCTCCACAATCGTACTGCAACATAGCCCGCCACAATACCTAGGAAAAGATACAGCAGAATCATCCCTGTCAGCAGCATCCCTCTTGAAGCTGGCGACATGAAACCAAAGGCTGCAAAAATAATAGTAACTACTGCCATCCCTGTAATTTGAACACCATCTCCAACCATAATACAGAGAAGCTTTGAGCAATCTGGTTCTCTGAACACATCACCAACAACAAGCTTCCACCCGGAAAGCTCCTCATTCATCTGTGCTTGAGCTTCTTTGTCCAATTCCTCATACCTTGTCAAATCCCTTCTCACAGTCCTTAAGAAGATTACAAAAACAATACCAGCCAGAAAGAAAATCACCATGAGCGAGTTCAAGATTGAGAACCAGTGAACACGAGCACCTTCCATCTTCAAGTAAGCATCCCATCGCGACGGCCATCTAATTTCACTTTTCACAAATTCAACCTCGTAGGTGAAGGAAATCCTCTCTTGTTCCCTTATGATCTGAGACTTGTCAAGGTCCAAGGGGCAGCTCACAGATGAGACACTGTCATACATCTGATGCTTTGTCATCACATCAGGATCATACTTAACGCTGCAAGGAACAACCACAAAACCAACAATCTCGAAACCAGATGCCTTCTTCTTGTCAGCTTCAGAGATCACACCCAGACCTTCTTCCCCAGTACCAATTATCTCAACACCACGCCCTTCATATTCATGAACCAAGACAGTGAACTTGAGGTGATTGATTATATAATCATCATTACTATTCTGTGGTGTATACCCAACAGGGAACCCCGTCCACTGAATGTCAATTTCATTTTGCTTGGCATACCTCATCACAGGCAAGTTGTCCAAAATCATGTTCACTTGATATAGATCGTGTGTTCTCTGCTTCAGAAGCTTAACCTCATGCTCGCTCAAAGGCTTGGTGGTACAAAGGTAAACAGACTCATTCACGTTCATTCTAAACCTGTAGGGAGAGTTATCGATCTGATCTCCCATAAGAAGCTCCCCAAGATTCTCCGCACTTTTTTTGACTCCTTCCTTGGGTTGGCAGTAAGGGAGACTGTAGTAGCTAAAGGGAAGCTCAGTTTCGATTGAAGTTAAGGAGTTAACTTTGGCAAAGATGGCATCTCCAGGTGAATACGTGTGCATATAGCTACCAGGCAAATAAAAGCCATTACATGCGTTCCCAAACAGAGCCAGCACAAGGAAAGCCCAGCAGATCATGGGCGCCCTCATTTTGATTGCCAGTAAGGTAAAAAGCCACTGGATCAAACAAAAACAACTTTAAGTCAATACTACTCAAACCACCTAATCTTGTGCAACAAAGCTGATGGAATTGACACGAAAACTAGCACGCCGATGTTTAGGGCAAAATAATGGTGATTCTCAACTTCACCAAGGAAATGGCACAACTTCACTAAGGAGATGGCAATAATTAACAGATCCATTAATCAACGTAAACACATCCATCTATCTATAGATACATGCATCATCTCAGTATGGTTAGATCTAACGTGGGGATAAAAAAAATTAAATCAATCAATAGCGGGTAGCATCGCATCATAACTAGATCTAAAATCCAAACATATAGCATACACATGCCCATGCATCCAGTTAACAATAAATTTGGAGAAAGACTTGAGGAGTTACCTCTAATCAATCTAGAAAACTGACAAACGGTTCGGGTGAAGAAAGATCGGATCCGGATCCGGATCCGGATCCGGTGATGCCTTCTTCGATCCAAAAGTGTTACGCACAGCTATGTCTTTCTCACTGATATAACATAAGCGGAAGATTCTTCCGTGATTTTGTTCGCGCGGTGTAAATGAAGAAGAATGAAAAATAAAGCACGAATCGTATGCGTGTTATGCTAAAACGAGAGAGAGGAATAGCTAGGAAACGTACAAGTAAAATGTATACGGAAAACTAGTTGCGGGGTAGCCAGCCAAATCCTGTATACCTGTTTATTTCAGTGTTTAATTTTTTAATATTTTAAATTAATATTTTTTTAATATTTTAAATTTTTTTAGTATATTAATATTAAAAATAATTTTTAAAAAAATATGATTTTAATATGTTTAAATAAAAATAACCTTGAAAAGTGATTAATCACACTTTTAAATAAATAAATATTAAAAAATTTATTAATTATCTCGTGATTTTAGTTGGAAATATTGTTTTATTTGAAAAAAATATAATTATTAAAATAAATTAATAAAAAACATATGTCTATATTAAATATAATTGGCTACATGGCATGTTGATCGATGTTTCATACGAGTTTAACTTGGCATTACAGTAATGCAGCCTTCCTTGCATATTTATCGTTAGTTGGTCATTCTCTGATTCGAACTAACTCCCAAGACAAATCAAGGAAATCCTTTTTTTGTCTTTACCTTATAAATGGAATGTAACATCTTTTCCATTGAAAGCAAAACAATCGGTGATTGTGCGTAATTTAACTTCGTAATTTAACTTGTTAGGTTGAATGATTATTATTATTATTATTATTATTATTATTATTATTATTATTATATTAATAAAAAAATTATTTATTTATGATATTTATATTATATTAGATTAATAGATTTCAATTTATAAATATAGAGTATAGATAAACTTCATGAAATAAAAATATTTTACAAAAAAAATTATAAAATTATTATAATTATGATATTTTTATTATATCAGAATATTATTTTTAAAATATTATTAGTCGATATATTTTTAAATACTAGATATGTATTAGAGCTGTAGAAATTAGTGCATATCATATAGTTTTCTTTATGAAAGGAAGCTGTTGTACTTATAAATTGAGGTATAAGTAATATCTAAAATTAATATATAGGTATTTATCATAAAACATGTATATTAAACTGACTCAAATAAGAATTTTAAGAAACCATCTATATCCATATAAAAACTCACGTGATGGTCGTATAAGTGATTTTTAGATATCAAATTACTAAGTTAATTTATATAGAAAATATTATTATTTGATCATGCTACATGTTGTTTTAATCGAGATAAAAAAAAGAGGCACACATTGAGTATTGTATGAACTATATGAAGGTATTTGAGTGATCAAAAGAGGATTCATTATTCTAAATAAATTAAAGAAAATATTTTATCTGTTCTCAAATAATATTGATTGAGAAATTTATAGCCAATATTGAGTGAGATTTGAAAAGAATTCCAAATCTTATTCAAACAATTAATGATTGTTATGTAGAGAACAAACATGATTTAACATGACAAATATGCTTCATGTTTTAATTTAATTTAAAATATTATTAATGAAATGATATTAATTACATTGAGAAATTAATCGCTGAAATATTAAGTTAAATAATTAATAAGTTTTCTAATATTTGAGGGATCATGTCATATTGTTAGATGATGCACCTGACCATTAAATATAAATTAATAAAATATTAAATTGATAATAAATTAAATTATTTAATTTATTTAATTCTATTTTATTGGAGTTATAATTTATATTTGCCCTAACATGTTAGAAGCCTGCTAGATTATACACATTAAGAATCATTAATAAAAAAAATAAACTGAGATGGTCTAATTAAGTATAACTTGATTAAAATATATTTTAAAAATTAAATACTAGAATATAATTAATACATGAATAATATTTCTAAACTTAGAAAAATCAAGCAAGGACTTTATTGAGTTAATTTTTAAAATTATCTTGAATTAGTATATAAATACTATTTAAGGAGCAAATTGAATTTTTTTTAATTTATTAGATTTTTTAAATTTTCTTATAAATAATAAGTTATACATCTCATTTTTTTTATGGTTGTCTATTAAACAAAAAACTATTTAAATCATGGAATAAAAAGTTAAAACTTTAGATATAGCTATCTCTCTTCTAAATATGAATTTTAAAAAAAATTTAATTAGTAGTTCGTGTGGATTATTATTGAAAGTTGAACAACTAAATGACTTGTGATTTATAATAATTTAATTTTTAAATAATTATTTAAAATTAAATTAAATTAAATTTTTAAATAATAAATCTCAAAATAATTTTAACTCTATTAAATAAAAACATAAAATTTTCAAATAATTTTTATTTATTATTTTCACGGTATGTATTATACTCAAGAACCAACGCATGCATCATCTCGAATGAATTGAATGAACTTTAAACCTGGTGAGGGACTATCCTCGCCGCACAGGAATGATTCCTTGAGCTGCCAAGCGCTTTTCCTCCCAAAATACGATGTGTTTTTCAGTAATTTTCTTCTCATCGATCAGAAAAGGCTCAACTGTGCTGGCTCCTGAACCGTAGGATGATAGAAAAAACCCTTTTGGACCTGCCGCAGCAAGGAAATGACGCCGGGTTTCATGTAAAATGAAATATTGATAGGCTATAGTTTGAACTCTCAAGCTGCTATAAAATGAGAGTAACTGTGAGGACTCCGTCAGGGAAGAAGGCCCAAAATGAATAAGGAGCGCCGTTCTTTAGGAAGGAGCCTTCCAAATGGAAAAGGTGGGAGCAATTTTGGATAGCTTACAATGACATTTTAGGCTAAAATACAGCAATGAAACAAAGTGGAATACTGACTATGTTATCTTCGAAAGATAGGTCGAATTCAGTGATATGATCTTGAGCCTCAAGAGTTGCTTTCAAAGAAGGGATCACATCCTCCGCCATCAACTGAGAAAATGGCTTAGCAGGACTTTTTTTGGGCTTTGTCGGTGCCTTCTTTTCAACTGGCTTTAGCTCATTTGCATCAGCTGCAACTATTGAACCATAATAAAATAGTCAGAGTTTGCTTCATTGAATTTCAACATTGACACCTGAACAAACTAGACCTAGTACTTGTGCACCAAGAATGTGGCAGCTTACCAGTGGAAGCAGATGATTCTTGCGCAGCTGAGAACATGATTCTTCTGCGCGGTATTACTGACTTGCTGGGCATCTGCTACAGTGCTCGTCACACGGATCATACAAAATGTCAGTCTGAGCATTAAAAGATTAACTCACATGACACTCCATTTCATTTGTCATGAGGCTAGGTGAAAGGAGAGGAGCTTTATCAAATTCTCATGTTCCAGATCAAGAAATTAAGCCACATGTATTTTTAGAGCCGAAGCTATATCTAAATGGTGGTTTTTAAAGCATCCTCACTGCATTCTTGATCTTTCTTTCTGCAATTTTTGCAGGCCATGGGAGGACCTACAGCTTCAGGCAGATAAATTTAGTAAAATTATAAATCTCACTTGAGTTGAATTTTCCTTTTCTATCTCTATCTCTTTCATGTGACTTGAAAATAAATAATTCCCAAATGAATCATATATTAATTCATTATAAATAATAAATATATATGTATTAAGTCAAAATATTCATTATAAATAATAAATATATATGTATTAAGTCAAAATATTCATTATAAATAATAAACATATATATGTATTAAGTCAAAATATAAGTCTTTGAAAAGCTCAAATTCACAAAGTATACTCAACTCTAGTAAAGAAACATGAAAGATATAGAATGTGTTTACTATAATGCTCACTTCCAGGAAGAGTTAGATTCTCTAAAAGTTAGTATGACTTACCTTACCAGTTTACTTGAACAATTATTAAAATGCTTTTAGTGAGGGTCCTTTTAATAGGAGAATGATGCAACTATATTATTCAATAATTTCACTTATATTTAACTAATATTTTATATATGTTTTATATATAAAATACCTTTATATATATATATCTTTTTTTTTTATGTTTTGAAGGTATTTTTTTATGAAAGATGCAAAAAAAAGTATATTGAAGATAATTGACAAATTTAATCTTTAGTTGATGTTTTATGCAGAGTGAAGGCTCTAGAAGTTAAAATAACATGATTCTAGTGACATTAAAATACTAATATCCATACTTTTTTATAAATCTGAGAAAAGAAAATAAAATAAGCAAAAGTATAGAAATCACATCCTTTAAAGTCAAATCTCGCAATCTGCTAGTGTTGACCTTAGGTCATTTCAATTTGAATATCTTGAGCTATAAAAGTTCATTTGATGCAAACTAAATTTTATTGGATTCCTAACTCAAAGACCTATCCAATACCAAATTTCAGCCAAAAACAATCTCATACAAGGAAGATAGGATTTTTCTAAGATGACAAATGAATACTGCTAACAAATAGATTTTGTAAAGAAATGAGTTCAAATTACATCCTGAAGCATCCAAACTAACATCCAAGTCTTTATTTTACCAATTTATCTCCTCTAAGTCATAACTTGAAGATTTCATGCTAGGATATTTTTTTTTTGTTGAAAAATAGTTATTGAAGTACTTAAATGTAAACTGTTTATTTAAGGGAGGATTGTTTTGTAAAATAGAGACTAGGATTTTCTAAGATGTAAAATGAATGAGAAAAGAGAAGGACAACTAGCCAAGAGGAAAAAAACACCCCTTCTCCTCCACAAACCTAAAATCATGTTTTTTTTATTAGTTATTTAATAAACATGCAAAGCTAAACTTTTTTTTTGTTGTTGTAAGGACACAAAAGCCTTTAGATTTCAAGAACTGTGAGATTTATTTTACATCTTCTTTTCAATTAATATGATGAATGAATATATTTGCTCTCCTATACTTATTTCTTAGTATTATTTATTTTAATTGTTAGAACGGACTCTAAGTTATTATTGTGAACAATCTATTGTTAAAGTTTGCTATTAAAACCAGAGTTGTAATATATGAACTTATGAAATAACTAAGTTTAATAATTATGATGATCTACATTATTAACTTTAGCGAGAACATTTGTTTGATCAAAACAAACATGGATTGTGGACAATTATGTTGTCTAGATTAATCAACTTATGTAGTTCTTAAGGTTGCCATTGAATTAAATTACTAGTATGGATATTGCGGTTGTTTGATGATTAAGATTAGTTATACAATGGATCTGTTAACTAATTAATATAAGAAAAGGTAAATATTCGAAGTATAAATTAATGTTTTGTTTTCACGATTAGTTCTGATTTCTATATGTGGATGTTTACATGTGACTAAGGTTTGTTTTTCTTGATAAATTTTAGTTTTCTTTAATTTGATATTGATTGTTTTTTTCTATTTTCTTTTGCTTTTAACTTAAATAACCTCCAAACTCCCCCAAATTACATGTCATCTAACATAAAAATCTAACTTGAATCTTTTTTGTGGGATTGACCCCTTACTTACTCCATACTATTTTTTATGTTGTGTTTTAAACTAGGTTAATTAATTTATCCGACCGCAACATCACAATAGAGAGCAAGCTTAAGATCTCTAACACATTCCAACATTCATGTAATCAACAACATTAATGCCAACACCTGCAGTCATAGATAGATTCGCAAATGAATCCCATAAGAAAATTTCATTTAATGATATTGACCAATACAAAATGACAGCACTAAAAACTAGATAAAGGTCATCAAAAGGATAAACTTATATGACTTAATTAAGGACACAAAAATATGTATAGTCCCAAACATAGTACTACCAAAGACATTTTAAGTTCTTGAATTCATCACATACACCAAAACATAATGCCTTATTACCCATCTTAAATCCTACTGCAATAAAGTGATAGAAGTAGTATATGATGAGAAACTAATGATGTATTTTTTCTAGGAGAATTTGAGTGAAGCGACGTTGAGTTGATATATAAGGTTAGACAATACAAAGATCTACAGATGGAAATATCTTGTAGATGCTTTTATCAAGTAATACAAGTATAATACGAACATTGCTTTTAACAGAACTAGCTTGTCTAATCTAGAAAAAAAAAGGACAAGGAAAGCATAAGGGAATATACCTAGAGGTTGAGAGATTTGGCGGCACAGATGTATCCCCCACTCTTAGAGAAAACAATGATTACTTTATTTGCCACTACGCTAAAGACATCATACTACAAGCATGTGATAGGTAGTTCGACACAACAATTCACTAATGTTATGATAGTGGTAGAGCATATAGAGCAAAGAGTAAAAAGTGATAAAATCTTTGCACCTATAAAGAAAAAAGGTTTTAAAGTGAAAAAAAAAAGAAAAAGAAAAGAGTTTGATCATGCTAAAGGATAAGAAAAGCCAATTCTAAAGATATAACATTTCATCCCATGTTACCAACATCAACAAAAACCTAAGCCTCAAAATAGCTAAGTAAAAAAACAAGTTAAAAGTTTCCTAAAGAAGAACTACCAAAGAGTCCAGGAACCATTACCTCTACTACCTTTAAATGACATGTATTAGAAGCTAATAAGAATCAAACAAGTAGCTCCTGTACCTTTTACAACTATACAACCACATTATACCACCTAGTACAAGCCAGATCTCAGTTACGAGTACCATATCGACATTGCAAAACATAACATTCATACTTGTAAAGCCTTCATGAGAAAACTTTTGCAATTGAACAAAACTAAGTGGATAACATTTGAAGACACCTCAAACATAAATATCAATCCTTTATCCAATCATATTTCGAGTAGTGGGTTAGTAAACACGCTAAAAATAGAACACGTAAGGAGTTTAAGTGTGCTAATAGATAGAATTTACCATGTGATGATAAACACAAGGTACAAAGAAGGTAATGTGAAGTACTGCAAACATTATAATAAGAAAAGTCATTTAATCAATTAGTGTGAAAGCTTCCACAAAAAAGTGATGTAGATAATGAACCACGGTTTGGTTTAAGTTAAAAAAGTAATGAGTGAAGAGGTGTTTATGATGGAGGCACCTAATAAAGAAGTATGACGAGTGCAATTCATTACAGGTGGGCCACCTAAGTTAATCTTGTCTAAGGTAATAAAAAAAAATATAAAGGAGATTACAATGCCCTACTACATAACTATGGATACTCCTTCAAAGGCACCCAATAATAACTAATTTTTCAAGCAGAAGTTGAAGGTTTGACTTGTAATGGCAGATATTTCACTTTAAAAGAACTAGAAAAACAAAGGAAAGCTAAAGGTAAGGAGGTGGTCTATATAACTGAAAAGATAAACAAACATCTCATAAGAAAAAACCCTAGTGAATTCTTGAAGTTGATGAAACACAGTGTTATTGAGTAGGTTAAGAAAACTCCTGCTAGAATATTATTGTTGTCTTTGACTTTGAACTCCGAACCATACAAGATGACTCTATATAATGTATTAAATTAGAAAAACATACCTTAAGATATCAATTAAAAAGCTATTGAACATCTCGTAGAAAGAATTCAAATCTCAAATTACATGTATTTCACTAAAGATAAAATGAGTCTTGATTGTACTAAGCATAATAAGCCATTATACATCATGGTATGGTGTAAAGATATTTTAATAGATAAAGAACTAGTTGATAATGGTTTTATATTGAACATGCTGCCAAGGTATAGTCTGTCAATGAGTTGCATATAAAACCCAATACTATGACGGAAATAGCATATGAAGAGACTTTGAAAGTGAAGTCGTATGTAGAGCCACATATGTTCCTAGTGACATTGCAAGTAATAAAGATTCATCCTTTTTTATATAGTTAGCTTATAAGCCCTTTTCTTATCTATATTTTACTTATTTTTTTATGATTTACACTAATAAACAATTATTATATACTAATTAAATAAAATTACACATTATTTTTAATATTTCTGAAAGATCTAAAACAAAACTTAGAAAAAAATGTTAAGAATTAATTAGAATATATTTACCAATACGCCTTAAACACTATAAAAACTTTTATTTTCCTTCTAGAGTTTTTATAAACTAAACACTATCTTAAGGTATAAAAGGTTCATCCCAACCATACAAATTATGTTTAATAAATGGATCCTAACCTCAAGCTCATCAAGCTTCCAAGCATAAGCATAGTATTTAGCCCAAAGGCATGCAAACCAAAATGATAGAAAAGCCCATTATCAAAGTAAATAAACCCATTAAGTTGTCAATCCATGTCCATGAACATTCTAAACACAAGTTAAAGCTAAACTATGGCAAATGATCTGCACCCAAAATTTTTCAACAACAACAACACCTTTGCAAAAATTCATTTAGTGTTCATATTTAAAACACCTCATGCACTTCAAACTAACATGAATTATAATGATATTGTCCATCCATAATCACATTTAAGCATTATTCTCTACATAAACAAATGGGGTAGGGAATTACCTGGGCTGGAGTGTTTGTTGTAGTTGTTGTTGTGCAGGGCTGGAGAAGTTACTGAATTGCAGAACTCTGTTTTTGCTATGATGGAGAGGCAAAGAATAGCTTTTACTCTGCTATTGGTACATGAAAGAAGCTATTGTATCGAGACCAGTTGTTTGCTCTCGATGCAGAGGAGATGAAAGGCCGAAGGTTGATGATGCAAACCTCCTGCTACTACTTGACCACGGTGTAGATAAGATGATGCTGCCGGAACGAGGAACTTCCATCGTTGCTATCAGGATAAGTTGAGAGACGCTACTGGATGCTGCTGGAAGGAGATGTTGCTATTCGCTGGGAGGAGAACCATTACTGGAAGTGGACAGAGGTGGCTGAGTTTGAGCTGTTGAGGAAGGCTGAGCTGCTGAGGAAGGCTTCTACTCTTCTTCAAAAACAAGTCACCACCGTGATGAGCTACTGATTTGCTGAGATGAGTTGCTGGTAGTGCTAATCGCGATGGAACCAATGATGCTGATGCAGAGGAGATATTGTTGACGGTTGCTGAGGAGCTGATAGTTTGCTACTCATGTTGCTTGGCTGATAGTTGCTGATCTGCTTGACAGAGGAACACCATAGGCCGCACTGTTGCCACTAGCCTGTTTAGGATTATGATAATGATAGTGGTTTAAAGTGTTTTTTTATAAATATATTAAAATATTTTTTTATTTTTTTTTAAATTATTTTTAAAATTAAAATAATTTAAAAATATAAAAAATTATTTAAAACAATAAAAAATTTTAAAAATATGATTTACACTGTATTTTCAAGCACAGTCATATCCAATGATTGCTGTCAGGATTGAAGCTCAATGTTGAGTTGAGAGGAACTTCCTAATGTGGAGGTTAATACGTTAGGATATGGTGGTGGTCACAATGCAAAGAAGGAGATGTTGCCACAGTTGGCGACTATGCTAAGAATGGAAAGTCACGGTGTTATGCAGAGAAAAGCTGCTATTGTTACTTTAATGGAGGCTGGGATAGTTAAAAGAAAAGAAAAGAAATTTATTGCTTCTCCTCATTTTTTTTTTATCATTTGTGTTGTTTTTTTTTTTTAAAGGAGTACAAGGTGATGCTATTTTTGTGTGAGCTATTTCTAACTAATTGTTCTTTTTTTCTTGGGGTTATTCAAATGAGATAGCGGTTAAATAACACCTTATCTAAAAAATAAAGGCTCAAATACATACTCAAAAATTAATAATACCAAAAACAAAATTTAAAGAAAATAGAGGTTAAACAATGCACTATCTGAAAAATGAAGGTTCAAAAACATACTTGGAAAGTGATAGTGTCAAAAGTACTATTTAAAAAAGATAAGAGCTAGAAAATGTATTACGTGAAATGTGAGAGCTTCAAGGTATATTTAGAAATTAATATTGTAAAAAGCACTATTCAAAAGAGATAGAAGCTAAGAAATCTGAATCTATCTTATAGTTTGAATATTTTTCAGTGTTTAAACCATATGTGGAGTTCTAAAAGTCCAAATGACCTCCATTTTTTTTTCTCTTGAATGTTGAAAAAATTTCGTATAACTTTCATGTTTTCAAGTGATTTCAATTCTGATGTTATCAATGATGTTTTGGGCAAATAAGAGAAGATAAAAATTGTCACAAAGTCAAGAGCTATCCACTCATTAATCAATTAGCCATCAAATCAATAGTTTTTAATTTTGGCCTTTAAAAGGAGTCATTTGTCATGCATTTAGGCATCTTGGTTTTCAAATCAAGATCATACTCTCACTTTCTCTCTTTGTATTTTTTGTGATGTTTATATTTTGCTTTCATTAATACCAAGTTTATGCCTTTTATTTCCTTTCCTTTACTTAGTTAACTTTTATCTTATTTATGTTCTTATTTTGTTTCTTTAATTATTTATTTATCTTTCATTATGTTTAGTTAAATTTATTATGTCAAAGTAAAAAGATTATATTAATAGTGGAAGAATAAGTATAGTGTAAACTTAATATGGACTTTAATGTTTGATATTAACATGTTTTACATTTGTTATCTTGTTCACTCTTTAATACTTTGCGTGTTAAATGACTAATATAGATTTATGTTGTATAACACTTGGTACAACAAATGCTTGGTACTTTCATAGCCCATATTGTATGGTATAACCGACTCCTCAACTATGAAAAGAACTTGATTTGTTGTTAACATAAATTATAATTATGAATGCCTAAGTATTAGTATTAATCAAATAAAATAACTAATTTGATCTTGTTAACAATTTGTAATCTGATTGGAACCTCCTTTGTGTATGGTTTCCAATTGAATAATAAGAGTTTATACTATACTTGTTTGACATATCATTAATTGATCCTCTAACCTTAACATTTATTATTATCATTATTTAATCTTTATATTAATCTTTCATCTCAAAGTTCTCAACAACTTTTTCTTTATTATTATTATTATTATTATTATTATTATTATTGCTACTATGACTACTACTATTATTGTTATTATTGTTGTTATTGTATTATTGTTATCTATAATTTATACAATTAACTTTCTTATGGTTTAACCTTGGTCTTACCAGATTATTTATTATTTTGACACTTCTGCACTTTGGAGAAGATATCAATCTTTTGGTTGCATCAAGTTTTTCACATCGTTACCGGGGACGCAATTCTTGTACAAATTATAGTATTGATTTTGTTTTCTTTTTCTTTTTATTTTATTCCTACAGGTGCATGAGAGTGCAGTCATGTATATTAAATAGTAAATTTTGTAGGGTATCCTCATCATTTTCAGAAAATATAGCTAAAGAAGATAATCAATCACTTTATAATGAGAATAATGAGAATAACCATGTTAGAACACTTAGAGACCACATGAATCCCACATGAACAAGTGCACGATCATGCATAGTTTTCTCTCTTGATGCATCTCATTTTAATTTTAAGTAAGGTATTATTCAATATTTACCTTCTTTTTATAGTTTAGATTTAGAAAATCCATACTTGCATTTAAGAAAATTTAAGGAGGTCTGCAACATATATAACGACTCAAATTGTAGCATGAACACCATAAGATTAAAACTTTTTCCTTTTTAATTAAAAGATAAAGCTAAAACATGGCTACAAAATTTAAGACTAGGATTCATTCATGCTTGGGATAAAATGTAACAATAATTTTTAAAAAAGTTTTTCCTATCTTACATAACAAACTCTTTCAAAAGATAAATCATCACTTTCACTAAAAAACCAGGAGAAATATTTTATCAATATTAAGATAGGTATTGAGACTTATTTAATACTTACCTTTATCATGGTTTTTGAAATATGAAGATTGGTTTTATATTTTTATGAAGGGTTAACAGCTAAAAATAGGCAAATGATTGAATTGATATGTAATGAAACTTTTGAAGATAAAGACCCTGATGAAGCAATGGAATACTTAGACTTGTTAGCTGAAAATGCTCAAAATTAGGATACCACATATATGTGTGAGACTCCAAGTAAAATCCAACTTTATACATCTGATGGAGGTATGTACAATCTTAAGAAAGATCATAACTTTTAAGCCAAGTTTGCATCTTTAGCTAAAGAAGTCAAGGCATTAGAATTGAAAAAGAGTGATCAATTAAAATCTGTTTAAAGCATTGTATGTCAAATTTGTCAAACCAATGAACACTCAATCAATAACTGTCCAACCTTACCTTCTTTTAAGGAATGTCTCCATGAACAAGCTCATGTTTTAAACAATTTCCAAAGGCCTAATCATAACCCATACTCTTAAACATATAACCTTGGTTGGAGAAATCACCCAAATTTCAATTAGAAGAGTGATAATGCATAAACTTCATAACCATAATTTTAAACACACTATAATTACCAAAATTCTTATGGATATGCACCTCTTATAAGAAATTTTGAGGAAACTTTGTATGCATTTATTGAAAAGTAAGAAACAATTAACACTCAACACTCAACTTGCTCAAAGCATAACATTTTTTAAAGATACTTTTACAAAATTAACATCTGCTCTTAGTTTTCAAGAGAAAAGTAAGTTTCCATCTCAACTACAACAAAATCCTAAGGGTCAATCAATGCAAATGCAAGTAGTTCTGGAAGTCAATACATGAATCAAGTCAAATAAGTCATCACTCTTTATAGTGGTAAGGTTATTGAAAAACCCACTATTGAATCTTGTGAGAAAGATGATAAGTCAATCTTTAAGGGTAAGGAAGGGGTTGAATCTAATTATTATAAAGAAAAGATTGATTCCTCACCAGTACTTCTATTTTCTCATGCCATTACCAAACAAAAGGAAGTTAATCACGATTGTGAAATCTTTAAGACTTTTAAACAAGAAGAAATCAAGGATGAAAAAGGCACCGAAAATGTTATCGCGAATCATTTGTCAAAATTAACAATAAATTCAACATTTGACATCACACTAATCGATGATTACTTTATTGTTGAATCTTTACTTTCTTTTAATTCAATGCCTTAGTTTGCTAAAAATATCAATTTTCTTGCTTTGAGATTTTTACCAGCTCATTCGGATAACCAAGATAAAAAAAAGTTTTTGAGCGACATGCAAAATTTTTATTGGGATGACCTTTAATTATTCAAATATTTTCCTGATCAAATACTTGAAAGTTGAATTCCTGACAATGATTTAAGTAGTGTCATTAAATTTTATCACTCTAAGGCATGTGAGAGTCATTTCTTATCAAAGAAAACAACTACAAAATTCTTACAAAATGGATTTTATTGACCCACCATGTTAAAGGATTCACATGTATTTTGCAAAACTTGTGAAAATTGTCAAAAGATGAGATTTATTTCAAAACACAAAGAGTCTTTAGATAGTCTTTTATTGACTTTTAAGTCTCATCATAGTGGAGATGTTCATTTTATGATTTATGACCCCATTTCCATAAAGAAAATACTTGATATAATTTTGAGAATCTTACTAAAAAAGATTTTATTTACCAATTTTTAAGAAAACTGGATACGAAACCTATCCCCAACCTATAAAAGGCGTTTAAGCCATTCGTGGACGTAAAATCAAGGGAAGATGTCAGCCACAATCACAACTACCTATACATACACATGTTTTTTCAAAAATAAATAACTAAAGAGAGTGTGTGTATGTGTGTAAGACTCTAACTGGCCTACATATATGTGGTATGATTGTCTTTTTAATTTCTCATCTATAAAATCCTTTTTTCCTTCCTTTCATTTCTACTTAACCCATACATTCATTAGATATAAAAGTGTATAGAAATGACAGGTTCCTTAAGTCATCAAATAAAAAATATTTGTGTTTTTGGTGGATCCAGTCCTGAGAAAGAAAAAGAGTTTTTAGAATCAGCAAATTATCTTGGTTTGGTATTAACTAAGAGAAAGATTTATTTAGTGTATGAGAGATACAGTCTTCGGTTAATGGAAGGTGTGTCAATAGTTATATTTTTTAGAGGTAGTCAAGTTTTGGGGGTCTCCACAATGTCTGCTCAAATAAATACAATATTTAATCATACTGATACTTTCATTGCCTTACTAGGTGGTCTAGGCACATTGGAAGAGATCTTTCATATTTTCGCTTAGGCCCAACTACACATTCATCATAAACCTATAGGTTTGTTAAATGTTAATGGTTATTATGATAAGTTGTTGTCTTTTCTTGATCATGTTTTGAAACAGGAATTTCTAACATCTTCTACAAAACAAATCATAATCTCTGCTGCCACTGCTCAATAATTGATTGACCAAATACAATTTTTCATTCCTATAATTGATCTTTCCATGAGTCGTATAAATTGATCATATAAGAAAAGCTGTAAAAAGCTTAGATTGAACTTGAGTCTTCATTTGTGAATCTTTATGTCTTTTCATTTTATTATTATGTTTTGTTATTTCTTATATTTGTTTAAGTGTGTTTTAGGTTTGTCAGTGTTCTTTATTTCATATGATGTCTTCTATACTCTATCTTTCTACCTTAGAATATTGAATTAGAGTCTTTATAATGTCTTGTTTTGGTTGGGGAGGAGAAGGTAGTAGTTGACAAAAAAATAAAATTAACTAACTGTATTTTTTATTTAATAAAGCACGTGTAAAATTGTTATTACTAAAGGACCTCTTTTATTAAAGTGACTCTTGAAAAGCATCTTAGTAACCATTCTTAACAAGATTTATTATAATACTTCTTGAAATATTCAGGTTTACAAACTCTCGCATTGTTATCACTTAATTCTCTTTATATACTCATTTAACATGTATTCTTAAATCTTAATTTTCACACACACTTTAACATATGATCGTGAGTTGTACATTGGATTATTACATTATTTATGTTCTTTTGTTAAAGGTAACGACTAAGAAAAAATAATAGCATATAATTTGAAAAAAAAAGAAAAAAAGAAAAAGAAAAAAAACTAATGATATATAAAAAAAGGTTTATTAATATCTTATTTAAGAGGTAGTGAGCAGATATATAAATTTAATAAGAGTTTGTTTATCAAGATAGATTAATGAAAGTTGAATGATGAATAACTTGTTTTGTAAAATTTACAAATTATTTTTCTATTTTAACGTTTTGATTACTAAAGACTAATAATAAGCTAGTTGGAGAGATGTGATTAGTACTTAAAAGTTTATTTTTATCAAGGTTTTATATCATTATTTTGCACTTGAAGTATCAATAACTCTTTAACTAAAGTATGTTTTATAATAACATATTTAATAATATAAAATACCTTTAATTTATGGTAAATGCTCATTTCAAATGCAAGCCTATCATATAAATGAAAGGATTGATTAATGAGTTTAAGAACTAAAATTGAAAAGACAAAGAGAAGACAAAACTTAGAAAAGAGATACTGGTGAAGCCCAAATCAGAACACTATTCAGTAATTTGGTCATTTCTGGAGCTGTAGATCTTAGATTTAGGTCTATTTTATATGGATGGAAAGGTAAGACATAAGTCTAGAACTTTCATGAAGCCCAAGATTTAAGAACAAATGTTTGACCCATATCTGGAGTTCTAGAAGTCCAAATGAGCTCCAATTTTTTCAAGTCCAAATTGTAGCAACAACAAAAAAGTTTGAATCTATCCTATAACTCGAATACTCTTCAATGTTTGACCCATATCTGGAGTTCTAGAAGTACAAATGAGCTCCAATTTTTTCTTGGAAGCTGAGAAAAGTTTCTACAAGTTTCATGTTTTTAAGTGGTTTCAATTATAACGTTATCAATGATGTTTTGGATAAATAAGAGAAGATAAGGATTGTCACAAAGTCAAGAGCTATCCACGCACTTATCAATTAGCCATCAAATCAATAGTTTCTAATTTTAGCCTTTAAAAGAAGCCATTTGCCATGAATTTAGGCATATTGGTTTTTAGATCAAGATTATGCTCTTGCTTTCCCTTTTTCTATTTTTTGTGTTTATATTTTGCTTTCATTAAGACCAAGTTTATGCCTTTTATTTCCTTTCCTTTACTTAGTTAACTTTTATCTTATTTATGTTCTTATTTTGTTTATTTATTTTTGTTTCTTTCATTATATTATGTAAGTTTATTATATCAAGGTAAAAAGGTTATACTAATGGTATAAGAATAAGTATAGTGTAAACTTAACGTGAACTTTAATATTTAATACTAATATGTTTTACATTTGTTATCTTGTTCACTCTTTAATACTTTGCTTATTAAATGATTAATTTAGATTTGTGTTGTATAACACTTAGTACAACAAATGCTTGACACTTTCATAACCCATACTGTATGGTATAACTAACACCTGAGCTATGAAAGAAACTTGATTTGTTGTTAACATAAATTATAATCATGAATGCCTGACGAGATTTACAAGTATTAACATTAATCGAATAAGATAACTAATATAATTATTTTAATAATTTATAATATGATTAGAACCTCCTTTGTGTGTGGTTTTCAATTGAATAATAAGAGTTTATACTATACTTGTTTGACATACCATTAATGGATCCTCTAACCTTGACATTTGTTGTTATCATTGTTTAATTCTTACATTAATCTTCTATCTTAAAATTCTCATCAATGTTTTCTTCTTTTTCATCATCTTTTTTTATATATATATAATTACTACTACTACTATTGTTGTTGTTGTTTTAGTATTATTGTATCTATAATTTATATAATTAACCTCCCTGTGGTTCGACCTCGGTCTTACCAGGTTATTTATTACTTTAATACTCTTGCACTTAGAAGAAAACATTATTCTTTTGATCGTGTCAGTATACTCAAAATCATGTGCTTCAAAAATGTTGTCCAAAAATGAGTGGTATAAAAGTGCTCTGAAAATGATATACTTAAAAATTGCATTCATATAATCTTGTGATCTTATATTTTAAAAATCTTGACTTATTTGCTTTAATATCAGCAGGAATTGAACCTCTAATGGATCTTTTTTGCTTAGAAAAATTTAAATTTGTCAAGGATTTTCTTTGGAATCCCTAAAAGGATCAAAATACAATACTTTGAGGGTTAATATTTATATATTTTTATCTAAGAAACATAGGTCTTTTTTGTCATAGACTTTGTCTCTCAACACTTTAATCTTTATAGTAAGTTTTTAAAGCTCCTTTGTTTTGGCAAAAATCCTCTGTTTTGACCTACTCGAACTACAACTTACAGACTTGATCTCTAAAAAGGTTGTTAATTTGATATGTTTGGATGATGTTTTCTTATTTTATTATATGGGCAATTTGTCTCATCGATTATGACTTTTCAAAGCTCTTATATTTATCATTGTAATTACACAGGTACCACGATTGGGGTGTCATGACCACTACTTAATATTTATCACATCTACTCTATGATAGTACTTATTCTAAATCCTTTTTTTATTTTTCTTCATTTTAATTAATGGCCTCCTAAATCTTAGGATTTATCTTATAAAATGATCTTATGATGCCTTTAGTATCGGGCTTGGACTACTTGTCTTTGTTTTCTTCATTTGATTTTGATCATCATCATTTTTCTTTACACGACATGCTTAACCCTTTTAAGAACTTCTATGTGACTTTAGCTTTATCTTAGCATTTTTGGTTTTTCTAAATCATTTTGAATAAATCTAATATCAAATTGCTTTTATATTTCTTATATTTGCTCCTAGTATGGGGTGTGATCTAAGTCATAATTTTTTTACAAGAAAAAAATTATTAGGCTCAACAGGGATTTGCAAAGAATATTTTTCAAGTATTATGAAAGGATTATAAAAGATGGTATTTCATCATCTCAAACGCATACGTATAGGACTAGTAAGCTTCGCTCTCATTCATTGTGATTAGTTGGATATGCAAAAAAAAATTTCAAGAAATTAAATTATACATCATTATTCAACCAACTAAAACTTAGTTTTAAAGTTAGTACAAATGGTTTTTAGTTTACTTTTCAAGTTTTTAAGTGTTTGTCACCTTATTTGGAGATTACTTGAATTTTCAAAACTCACTTATTAAAAACAAACATCAAATTGACTTTTGAATTTTATACTAAAAACTTTGATTTCCTAGAAACATTTGATTAAAATTTGATCTTTTGGAAAGTTATTTTTTTTCAAAGTTTATATATAAAGATAAATACATAAAAGAAATCCTAGCCTAATAGATTAATAGAAGATTCACTTTTAGAATTCTAAAAAGCAAAAGACATGCTTGTGTAAGTGTGTATTGGATAGAAAAGAAAAAAGGAAGCAATACACATTTTGAACAAAAAAAACGAATGATCTCACTAACAAAGGGAAAATTTTGTCTCATTATGAACTAGATTGCCAATATGATCATAAAAGCAAACAAAACAAAATAAATATAAAACATCTTAACAAACATGATAAAACAAGAGCAATTACTCTCTTTTTTTAACACGTAAAGAATAGGCTCAGCTTTCTAATTTTGAATCTCTTCCCATCTACTAGCCTCTTCACAAAAGCTTTTGTATGAGTCCTTTTAACTATATGAATAGATAATTGAGGTAGAATCTCAACCTTAACTTTAACTTTTGTCTTTACACCTTGTCTTTTATCCTCATACTTTAAGTTGTTGATGCAAAGGTTAACTATCTTCAAATATTCATTAACTACAATTATCTATTTACTTGTTGCCTTTTCAATTCACAAAGTATCTTAAGTTAACGTCTGTATCACTTTATAGTAAAAATCTTTGCATTGATCAATCATATAACCTTTTTTTTTATGATGCTTGCAAAACTCTCATTCATTACCCCATTCTAACAACCATTCTTCTCATATCCAGCTTTTATAAGAATTTTATAGATCTCATCCATAGACACCTTCAAAGTCCTAAAACCTCTAATCTCTAGTGCATTTACAACTTCACTACTTGTAATATGATTAGGTAGATGATTTGTATTTATATTAAGAGCTTCATCAAACATTATCCATCTTACTTTAATAAATTATAAGAGCTTGTTTTTGAATTGGTTACAAAGTTAATATTTTGCCGTGCCATTCTTGCATGATATTCACAAGTAAGCTCTAATTTGTACCAATTAGGATAGGGTAGTTATAGTGGATTAGGAGGAACTTGAGCTACTTGTCTAATACTTAGTAGCTTTTAGTACATTTAACTCAAATATAAGGATAATGGGGGTAATTGTTCTTGAGTTCTTTGGTAGTTTCTTCTAGGTAGTTCTAAGTTTGATTATTTTATTTTTTTTAAATTTTTTTTAGTAGGAAAAGGTGAGTTGAAATTGACATTAGCTATTTGGAATGAAAAGACTTAGAGTTGTAATTTTGAAATTTATTTATTTTTCATTTATAACTTCCATCAACATTATTAACATCTAACTTTTTTCCTTCAAATCCTTTTTTCTTCGTGGGTATAGAAATCATTTCACTTTTTATTTTGCATAATATACTTAATCACTACTACAACATCAATAAATTATTAAGTTGAGCTACCTATTAATGCTCATAATAGGGAGCTTTAATGGTTTTAGAAAAGAAATTGATCATTTTTCTATCAAAAGAGTGGGGGGTATAATTAAAAGGAGGGGCATCTTTTCATTGTTAAGCATGCTCACACATATATAGTCTCTTTATCTCTCTTTTTTAAAAGAGATAAACTAAACATGTCAAGAGCAATATCCATATTGTATTTGTATTTGTATTGCTTAATGAAAGCAACTATTAGATCTTTCCAACTTCAGTTTTTTATGTTACCCAGCCTATATAATAACTAAATATGGCTCTATTCGAATTGTCTTGAAAGAAATGTATTAATAACTTTTTATCATGCATAATCACCACCATTTTATTATATTAAGATTTGAAATGAGTGGAAGGACAATGAATTTTGGTATATTTGATGAATTTAGGTACACAAAACTTTTTTAGTATATTTGGAACGAGACATATTATAACAACTCGAATGGGATCATATAAGTTAACACTTTTAAAGACCCTCGTTCTTGCCTCCAATGCTACTATTTTTTCATATTCAATATCCTTAAAGTATTTTATCTCAGAGGATTTGATATCAAATGCATTCATAATTGCAAAGGTTAATGCAAGTATAGCTGGATGCACAGATACCATATTACAATAAAGTTTTTAACTTTGACCATATACCCTTTCTTATTCTTCTTAGTAGGCTAGTAATGTAAACCATGTTGAGTTTCAATGAATCATTATGTCATTAAAAATAAACATAATAATAGACACATTCTTCATTCTTTATATTTTTTCCTCCAAATTTAATTTTATATTTTAGAAAGTAGGTTCTACTTATCAAAAAGAGAATAGATTTTCTATTTTAAAAAAAATATTGGATGCGCCTCGAAATAAAGTAAATTACATGGCTTAAAGCAAAAATACAATCATTCCATTACCTAATTCCATTTCTACCCGTCTTCGTTCACCAAACATTACTCTAACAAAAACAAAAAAAAAATGTAAAAATAAGATTAAAAACAAAAATAAAAACAAAAAAAAAGGGGCAATAACGCATCCATGCGCACTATATCAAGACCCACCATTAAATAGCATTAGCACCGTTTACTTCCACCGAAAATTATCATTTTACTTTTTATTTATTAATTTTCCCTCATTTCTGATCGGCGATCTGTGGGAATCTCCCAACTCCTCGCCGCCGATTCACCCAAATCCGACCCTAATTCTTTTACCCAATTTCTTTAATCACTTGAAAACCCTAAATCTCCTTACCGTTTTACACTGTGATAGCTTCCAAAAATTAATAATACTCCTCATTGAGTAACTTTGTCATTTTTTGGACGCGAGAGCAAATGCTATAAGTGCACTTAGGTTCTGAAAAAAATCAGTTCATTACCTTGATTTGCTCGATCTCGTAAGTACACGTGGCGATCTGGGTCTTGCTTCCTTTCCCATTTCTTGCTTAAATCTTGGTGAGTTTTCTTTTTCTTCATTTATTTATTTTCTTTAATTCATGTGTAATTTGTTTTTGTTAGTCTAGAGTGTAAATTTATTATTAATTGATGAGTTTGAGTTGATAATGGATAATCTGAGGTTCGATCTTTGTGCGTTTATTTCTGGTGTTATGTAGTTGAATTTGGTTTTTGATTTGAGGAATTTGAGCTGATGTGTCTACTTCTGGGTGCTTACTGTGAAATGGGATATTGGTTTGTTTGGAGCTGTGGTGTAATGAAATGGGTTTTCAATTTTGAACTGTGACTGTTTGGTTTCTGAGAAAATTGAGTGACATCTAATGCAAAGTTCCTACATTTTGTTTCATTGCTGAAAGAGTGAAGAGATCAAGCATTGTATAACTTATTTTTTTGTAGCCTTTTGATTTAATATTCTTAATTAGTGAGCTCGAAAGTTAGATATTTTAGGTTATGAGTTACATTTTCTTATTGTTTCCTTCTGTTTTTCAAGTATTGTTACTTGATATCAAATCTTCTGAGACTAAATTGAAATCCCAACAAATTGTGACTGCATCTATAATCCTCACGAGAATTAGTCTATCACATTCATAAATTTTGGACTTGGTCAATTGGAGGTATTACTCTAGTGTTCTCTTGAAATACAACGAAGACCCTAAATGTTTCTGACAATAATTTGTGCAGATAAGCAAATGTGGTTATGCATGAGAATGATGTGTCTTCTGGTTTTTGGCATGCTGGGTCCGTCATAGCTTTTGCTTCAAGATTTTTGCTTTGTATTTGATTTGAAGGTCCAGATGGAATCAAATATAGAAGAGGCTGTCAAGGAAAAAGAGTTTGCTGAGAAGCAATTTGCCGAGAGAGATTTTGCTGGTGCAATGAACCATGCATTAAAGGCAAAAACTTTGTGTCCTGGATTAGAGGGTATATCTCAGATGGTGGCCACTTTCGAAGTTTATGTTGCCTCTCAGGCCAAATGCAATGGTGAAGTTGACTATTTCTCTATTCTTGGTTTGAAGCCGTCTGCAGATAAAGATGCTGTGAAAAAGCAGTATAGGAAGATGGCTGTGTTGCTTCATCCAGATAAGAATAAAACTGTGGGAGCTGATGGAGCATTTAAACTTGTATCTGAAGCATGGACTATGTTGTCCGATAGTCTTAAGAAAAACACTTACAATGTCAAGAGAAACAAACAGATGGCATCTTGTGCTGTTCAGACAAACTTATCTTCAGTCAATGCTGCTGGGGTTACAGGATATAACCAATGCTCCAATTCACCCACTGCTCATGGACTTGATACTTTCTGGACAGTCTGCACATCTTGTAAAGTTCAGTATGAGTATCTTCGGAAGTATGTGAATAAGAAACTTTCTTGTAAGAACTGCCGGGGTACTTTCATTGCCACTGAAACTGGGGCAGCTCCTGTCAATGGTTCTTTCCCTTACTGCCCTTGGTCATATGTCCCTGGTAATGGGTATAGATGTCATGGATATGATGGGGTTGCATATGTCCCAACCACCACTACCCTATATACAGGAAATGGGGTCTCAGGATTGGATGCTGGAAACAGCTATGAGCATGTTTCAAATGTTTCATTTCAGTGGAGCTCATTCTCTGGAACTTCTGGGGATGCTGTGGGTCCCAATGGATCATGTGCAGTATCTTCTGATATTGTTTATCAGGGTAATGGAAATGTTAGTGCACCGAAGGTTAAACCAGCAGCCAATGGAAGGCGATCCATGAAAACTGCCACAGAAAAAGTACACTCTGATGTATCTGCAAGCAGTAATGAATTTTCAGGCTCCAAGACTGGTAGACCTGATAAGAAAAGGAAGGTGTCTATCGGTTCCACTTTTAGAAATGGGAATGAAGAAAATGAACCTAAATTGGGTTCAGAAGTAAGACTAGCTAACGGATGTGCAAATGTTGAGCACGACACCAAGCTTTCCATTCCAAGTGAAGTTCCAACAAGACGCAGCTTGATTGTACCAGCTTTTGATGCCAGAAAGTTGTTGATTGACAAAGCAAGGACCGACATCAGGAAGAAATTGGAGGAGATGAGATTAGCTTCAGCTGCAGCAGTTACAAAGAACATTGAAGATCTGTTCACCAAGGCAGGAGAGGCTCCTAAACAATCAAATTCTGATATTACTGGTCGTCATACAAAGCCAAACAAAATCGAGCCAATCTCGATAACAGTCCCTGACCCTGATTTCCATGATTTTGACAAAGATAGAGCGGAGGAATGCTTCAAGCCAAAACAAATATGGGCTTTGTATGATGAAGATGATGGTATGCCACGCTTATACTGTTTGATTCGCCAGGTGGTCTCAGTTAAACCCTTTAAGATTCACATCACTTACTTGAACTCTAAAACTGATAGTGAATTTGGGGTAGTAAATTGGATAGATTCTGGGTTTACTAAATCTTGTGGACACTTCAGAGCATGGAATTCTGATGTTGTTGATCAAGTCAACATTTTCTCTCATGTTGTGAAAGGAGAAAAGCCTGGGAGAGGTGGTTGTGTTCGAATATACCCAAGAAGTGGAGATGTTTGGGCTGTTTATCAAAACTGGTCACCTGATTGGAACAGATCAACCCCAGATGATGTCAGGCACCAGTATGAGATGGTAGAGGTCCTTGATAATTACTCTGAAGAGCTTGGAGTTTGTGTTGCTCCTCTGATCAAGTTGACTGGTTTCAAAACAGTATACCAAAGGAATACCGACAAGGGTGCCATTAGATGGATTCCAAGGAGAGAGATGGTACGCTTTTCTCATCAGGTGCCTTCTTGGTCACTTGAAGGAGAAGCTAGTAATTTGCCAGAAAAGTGTTGGGATCTGGACCCAGCTGCAACTCCAGATGAGCTACTTCATGCTGCAACAGAAGCGAAGGCTTAGCATAACCAGAGTCAAGCAGGAAACGATATTTGTTTGGAGTCCAATTTACCATTCTTACAGAAAATTCTTAGGTTGACTGTACAATATTTTACACTTGGTTCAAAGGCATTGCAACATTAAACTCCATATGATCTTAGACATCTTGATGTTTGCTGAGCGCTGTTGCATCTGGAATTCTGAGTCTATTGACGGGGTTGTAGACAGAATGTTCTTCTGTGGCTATATGGGGGCTGTTTTAACATTAAGTAGTCAGAACTAATTGCGATTCAACAGAAAGATTCAGTAGACTCACTTTTGAGCAATCTTAGACTTTTGAATCTATTCCTCAGGGAGGTTTACATATATACGTACTCAAAATTCTAGTTTTCTTTTGTTGCTGGAACTCACTGTCCAGCTGGACAAGCTGAATGGTGGCCAACTGAAGGATCGTGTTGTTTTGCCGAGCACAAAAATAGACTTCGCTTCGTCGTACTTTTCACTTTATCTTCGTTTTCGTTTTTAGTGCTTACATATTCCCATTTTTGAGTTGACAAACTATTAGTCACAGCTGCGCTGACTTGCCTGCAAATTATGTTGCTTAAAAATTCTCATGCGTAACAATAAACAAAAGAATTAAAATAGAAAAAGAATTAAAATAGAAAAGAAAAGAAAAGAAAAGAAAAGAAGCTTTTAAAGAGAAAAAGTTAAGAAAAAAATCAAAGAAAAGAATATGGAATTGAGAAATATATAACCTTACAATTCTTATTTCATTCATGTAAAACTTAAAAAATAGGATATAAATACTAAAATCCTAATTATAACAATTGAATTTATGGTTTACTAAATAAAATACTTACAATAATTAAATTAAACACAATAAATAAAACCTAATTAATAAATCTCAATTAAAAGTTCATATAAATTAAACTAAAACATAAGATAAAGCCTGATATCTCAATGATTTTGGCTATCCTCTACTGTTTATGATCATACAAGTGCATAAATAATGTTTCGGGTTTGGTGTCCCCACCAATTCTCCGAGGGTTGGAAGAACTTTACCTCGTTGAGTATAGGTCAAAACAACTCTGATAACGCTTTCAAAGATAAGGATCAAGTTATTATGATGTCTCTCTAATAATCCAAATATAGTCTAAATTTGATTGTTTAACTCATATACTGAGATTTATTGAAGTTCATTATCCCTAGTAAAAATAATTTATGCATTCAAAATAACATTAATATGCTCCTTTTATGCTAAAGATAAGGATAATAGGGCAAGCATTTTCAAAGGAACATAAGGGATAAACTATTGTGCTTTATATATAACGAGGTCTTTCGTGTTGAAAGTAGAGTTAATATCAAAGTTTAGTAACAATTTAACGATATAATTATTTAATTCAATCATTTATAACACTTTGAATATTCTAGTACTACTCAATCGAAATTTAGGAATTGTTTCCAAAGGATACTGTTCAAGTCTAATTTGTATCATGAAATAATCTTCAACATTAAATACATTATGATACTTATATAAATCAGCTTAAAATTTGTTTTGTGATCTAAATATGCAAATTATAAATTTTACATGTAAAAGATTCAACTAAATCAAACATTTTAAGGTAATGAGACATAGATTGATAATCTATATGCTTTTTAGGTTCATAACCATGAATACTATATGATTAAGGATGTGGAGTGGAACAAACACTATTGGAAGCCTTAATAGATATAGTTTGGATATAACTTAGTAAATCAAGACTATCTTCATCTTTCTCACCACATGTTAAGGGTAAAGGTTCATGAAGCTCAACATGTTGTTCAAAACCTTTGACATGCTAGATGTCAAGCATGGTGGGTGGAGAATCAGATAGTTTGAGAGAACTAATATCATACGACTCTTTAAAAATCATATTCAATTCTTTGCATAATTTAACTAAAGAATTTCCTAAAAGTTCCTTATTTTCAGGCTCATATGGACTTGTAATATTAAGTCCTTTTTTGTAGCATTATCTTCATCTAAATCACTAAAGTTCTCGAGATTGGGTTCACGCATTTGCAACCAATAGTTTTCTTTATCACCTATTTCCTTGTATTCTTGAATGACTTAGAGTGTACAAGTGCAATTAAAGAACATATAACCAAAACCTTGACATTTAGTACACTGGATCTCTGAACTCAACTTGGACATTTCATTAACAACTTACTTGCCTTTATCTTCTTTATAAATCTTACCACTACTAGGATTAGGTTTACAAGGTAAAACAACTAATAAAGAATCATTATTTCTAAATTGAGATCTAAAAAGGATCTTTAGAAGGTCTTGATGTTATATCGACTCTTTATAAGCAACTCACAATCTTACATTACAATATAAGTTTGGTCAAAAGTGAAAGCACCTATGAGCTTGATCTCTTTTCTAAAATTATCATTTAAACCTTTACAAAATATATACAAAGTCATGGCTTTATTTTTCCTTATAGCACATCTTATCTTGTAATCATTAAATTGTATTATATACTCATTAATAAACATGTTTCCAGTCTTAGATTGTTCCACTAGTCTAAGACTTTACTGCTATAAGATTGGGGTAGATACTTTTCCTGTAGTTTTTGTTTCAACTTGGTCCAATAAGTTATAAGAAGCTTACCTTTTATCTTTAAACAATTCTCAACATCTCTCCAATAAAGTTTGGCTTTGTCAATTAGCATCATCTTAGCAAATTTAACTTTTTTACTATTAGACAAGTTGTGCCACTCAAAGAATTGATTCATATCATGAATCCACATATCAAAGATCTAAGGGTTATGATGATTTTCAAAAGTAGGGGCTTCAATTTTGTTGGGACTCAAGACTCACTCATTAAGGTTATTATGTTTAGAGTAACCTAAATGATATTCATATTGGTGGCACTCAAAGTGAACTTGTTTATTGTTTAGTACTAAAAAATGTATTTTTATTAAGGTTTTATATCATTATTTTACACTTGAAGTATCAATAACTCTTTAATTAAAGCATGTTTTATAATCATATATTTAATAATATAAGATACCTTTAATTTATGGTAAATGTTCATTTTAAGTGTAGGCCTATCACATAAATGAAAGGATTGATTGATGAATTTAACAACTAAAATTGAAAGAACAAAGAGATGACCAAACTTGAAAAAAAGATGCTGGTGCAGTCCAAACCAGAATACTATTCGATAATTGAGTTATATCTAGAGTTGTAGATCTTGGATTTAGGTTTATTTTATATTAATGGAAAGGTAAGACATAGGCTTACAACTTTCATATAGAGCCCAAGATTTAAAAAGGCTATTTTCAAATCCAAATTGTAGCAACAACAAAGAAGTCCAAATTTGTCCTCTAGCCCGAGTACTATTAAGTGTTTAGCCCATATTTGGAGTTTTAAAAGTCCAAAGGATCTCAATTTTTTATCCTAGAAAGCTGAGAAAATTTCCTATAACTTTTATGTTTTCAAGTGATTCCCATTTTGATGTTATCAATGATGTTTTGGGCAGATAAGAGAAGATAAAGATTGTTACTAAGTCAAGAGTTGGCCACCCACTCGTTAATTAGTCATCAAATCAATAGTTTTTTATTTTGGCCTATAAAATGAGGTATTTTCCATGCATTTAGGCATCTTGGTCTCCAAATTAAGATCATGCTCTTGCTTTCTCTCTTTGTATTTTTCTTGTATTTTTAAGTTTTATTTTCATTAATATCTTGTTCATGCCTTTTATTTCCTTCCCTTTACTTAGATAACTTTTATCTTATTTTGTTTATTTTTTTTTCTTTCATTATATTTAGTTAAGTTTATTATGTCAAGATGAAAAGGTTACACTAATAGTGTAAAAATAAGTATAGTGTAAACTTAATATGATCTTTAATATTTGATACTAACATGTTTTGTTTTTATTATCTTTTTCACTCTTTAATACTTGTTAAATGACTAATCTAAATTTATATTGTATAACACTTGCTACAACAAATACTTGTCACTCTTATAACATATATTATATGGTATAACCAATACTTGAGCTATGAAAAGAACTTGATTTCTTGTTAACATAAGTTATAATCATGAATACCTTACGAGATTTACAAGTATTAGCATTAATCGAATAAGATAACTAATGTGATCATGTTAACAATTTATAATCTGATTGAAACGTTTTTTGTATGTGGTTTCCAATTGAATAATAAGAGTTTGTAGTATACTTGTTTGGCATACCATTAGTGAAACTTCTAACTTTGACATTTGTTATTATCATTGTTTAATCTTTATATTAATATTCCATCTTAAAGTTCTCATCATCTTCTTCTTCTTCTTCTTTTCTTTATTGTTGTTGTTGTTGTTGTTGTTGTTGTTGTTGTGTTATTGTTATTGTTATTGTTATTGTTATTGTATTATTGTCATCTATAATTTGTACAATTAACCTCCATATGGTTTGACCTTGATCTTGCTAGGTTATTTATTACTTCAACACTCCTACACTTGGGAGAAAACATCAATCTTTTAGTCGTGCAATCTATAATGGTCATTTTTATGAAATTTATTGGTCTTTGGGTGTCTTATTTAAAAACTCTCTTGGGTTTAATTTTTTTAAATATATTGATCATCTAAGTTTGCAGTTCTCTTTAAATGGTCATAACAGTATATCATTAAGGGTTGGGTTTAAGGTAAGTGTAAACTTAAGCTTGGACACTAAACATGACACAAATACATGCAACACTAACTTATAAATGGAATTGAGATCACAAATGGTTATTACAAGTGAAATTATAATACAAAATAAAGTTGTGTGTGTGTGTGGAGATTAATCAAGAACAAAATATATTAATAAAATTTTAAGCATGTAATGCTAGAACCTTAAGTATAAATGATTAATCAAACACAATGTCAAGGTAAGGACTCACAATTATCAAGGAGAACAAGATAACAAATATCAATGACAAAAAAGGTTGATAAGCAAAATTGATAGATAAAAATATAAGGTATAATTTTTCTTTGAATTTTCTAGGCATAAAGATAATATCAGTAACAACCTTAAATGACAAGTGCAGAACTAGAAAAGCAAAATGCAATAATTAAAAAGGTAGAATAATTTACTTACTAGACTACTTGGGAGTACATTGGAATTTAATGTCGATGATAAAGACAATGACAATGTAGACATGGTTATGGCAGTTGAGGTGGCAGAAACTAACGACATGGCAACTGGTTTAGTAACCCTTGACTAATGTAGCGATGATGTGGCTTCACTGCTTGATGTGGAGTTGACGTGGCTTTACTGGCTAATTTGGTGTTGATGTGGCAGTAATAGGCTGATGTGGTTGGTGATATGGCATGGATTAATTAATTTGCCTTAAAAGTTTGCTGTGAATTCCATGTTGTTGTTACTTGTAGCAGTATTCATACAACTCTAATGTAAAGGATATAACTTGATTTGCTACTGGTTGCTATTGGTTGTTGGAAGAGTGAATTATGTTTATGGTGGCTGGGATGGGTCTAGTGCGGTAGCTAATCTAGCTGAGAAGAATGATAGTTATTATGTTGCTAGAGGCATGAAAGAATTGGCTTTTTAGGGCTATGCAAAGATGGCTGAAATTGTGTTCTTCTCGTGGAACCTAAACTTGTGCAAAAGAATTACATTGTTGTTTTGCTACATTCCTTACAATTCCTTTTTTTCTTTTTTGACAACACCTTAGACTTGTAATTTTTTTAAATAAAAAACAAATCAACTAGTCACAAGTCATAATAGATTGATTAATTGTAAGAATAATTAAAATTAAAATCTCTAATATCAAATTTGATATGAAACAATAAACAAAGGAATTAAAGTAGGAAAAGAAAGAAGCTTTTATAGAAAAAGTTAAGAATTAAAAGCAAAGAGAAAGAAAAATAAGGGATTGAAAAATGTGCAACTTTGCAATTCTTTTTTCATTCATC
Source organism: Populus ilicifolia (assembly GCA_015708895.1). Lineage (NCBI taxonomy): Eukaryota > Viridiplantae > Streptophyta > Magnoliopsida > Malpighiales > Salicaceae > Populus > Populus ilicifolia. The sequence continues at coordinate 118,253 of SRLM01001453.1, read as the reverse complement.
AAAAATTGCTTAATATTTTAAAAAATAGGATATAAATACTAAAATTCTAGCTAGAACAAGTGATCAAGCTTATGACCCTCTAAATAAAACACTCAACAATAATTAAATTAAACCCAACAAACAAACATTAATTAATAAACCTCAATTAAAAGTTCATATATATTAAACTAAAATATAAGTTAAAGTCCAATCTCTCAATGGTTTGGGCTATCCTCGATCGATTATGATCATACAAGTGCGTAAATGATATATTGAGTTTAGTGTCCTCGCTAAATTCCCCCTGTGAAGCCACACAATTATCTGAATATCATATGTTGATAAGAAATTTGGGTTGATGAAAGATCTTTTTTCTCCTTACTGTAGTCATTAGTGAAGTGAAGAAGCAGTGTGTGTCTTAGCTAATTTCTTATAATGGTCCTTGAGATTGATGAACCAAAATAGGCAAAAAAATATAAAACCTCTTTGGTATTATAGGTTAAATAAAATGAGATAATTCATGGTTGTTAATTCAAGATTTTTCTAATTTAGATTTGAGATTGAGAATTAAACTTTACATAATGAACGACATGTTTCAAAGCACTAAGACTATAATAATCACTCTTCCTTAACATCTTCACCTAAAGACAAAAAGCAAAAGTGTACAATCACAATAAAAATTAATCAATTCTTTGAAAAGTGTAATTCAATCAAGAACTAAGCAAGAAAAATCTCTATTTTTTATGCTTCAATATATGGCGATTAATGTGTATTCTAATTTGAAAATTAGGTCTTACAAAATAGTATTTATACACTTGGAAATAAACCCCTCAGATAACTTAATGGGTTTACTTGATCTAATCTTGAAACTAGGCCCAAAATAACAAAAAAAAAACTAACTAAATAAAATAAAAATAATAAAATAAATATTATAAAATTTTATTTTGTGGTGCCACCACTACTCTTTGAAGAATAAACTATGATATTTTCTTATCTCAATAATCCTATTTCCCTTCCACATTTAGTGTTTAAGGTAGAGTATGATTTTCCTTCCAATTAAACCTCTTTAATGGATTAAACTCCTTGATAGATTAAATTGCTTGATATATTAGATTTTTTTCTAAAATAATTTATGATTTCCTTGTTGGATTAGGAAACACAAAATACTTGACAAAACAAGCCTAATGATGCCAAAATTACTACCTCGGCGAAACTTATGGTCCTCAAGCCTATTGTGAAAAACCGCTAAATTATAATATGAGTAAAATAAATAAATAAAGTACCAAATCAATTAAATAAAAAGATTTCAAGCATTGTAATTAGATACAATAGAATAAAATATAAGATGTTATGGTGAGAATTAAATAAAAAGAAAAATTGAGTGATAAAAATAGAGATGAGAAGAAATAAAGGCCAATGTGTAAATACGTAAAAGTTAGAATATAAATGCTCCACTTATTTCTTTTTTAGCCTTGAGCTTTAAACAAAGAGAGGGGGAAGAATTGTGAGATTTTTCTACTTAAATTCTCATTAATTTTACTAATTAAAAGTGAGTAATTAGAGTGATTAACTTAATTAAATATCAAGAGGGGGTTGATTTTAAGGTGGTGAGTGCATTCGAGGAAGGATTTCAAGCTAGGGCTTGAAGAGGGAGAAGAAGAAAACTTGATTTTTCTTGCATTCTTTCCTTAAATCCTTATCAAAATGAGGTAAATAACATGCGCCAAATAATTAATTTCTTTAATTTTATGTTTGATGAATGATTATGCAAAATTATGGTTATGTGAAGTTTTTGTGGATTTATGTTATAATTTATAGGAATAATGCAAATTATGTTTGAACCATGTTAGAAAGCATGAATTATGATTGGATAAGTGTTCAATTTTAAGTAAAGGAAAAAAAAATTTCTCATTTTAGTTGAATATTTGGCCAAAAGAGAAATAATTTAGGGGATTTGAGGTCTAATACAATTATTTGTAAAATATGGAAAGATGAAGGATTATAAGTATTATTATACAAATGCAGTAAGAATTTTTCCAAAAGAAAGAAAAATCTTCACTTCCTTCCCGAGGTTGTTTTTGGCTAAATGGAGAAGAAAAAAACTAGAAAATGTAGATTAAATGATATTATGGAGGATGTTTTTGGCTAAATGGATAAGAAAAATTAGAGAATAAAGTTTAAATAATATTAATGAGGAATCTTACTAAATTGAAAACAATTGATGTTGATAGATTAAATTGAACATGGATTGTTGTGAAAAAATAAGTAAATGTTTCAAAACAAGGGGTTTTGTCCTCCTGGAATTAGAAGTCAATTAAACTTAATTATGGTGTTGGATTTAATAAAAAAAATATGTAATGGGTATTAGAATTTTACTGGTTCAAATGAATAAATAACGACAAAGAAATTTTTATTATTATAGAAAGGGTTGTAGGACCTAATAAAACAATAAGGGACCTCTTCATATGCACAGACACCACATCAGTGTTCAACACCTTGGAGTAATTAATTAGTTTATATTTTTTTGTTGTAGAAGGAATTTTATATATTGTAAATTCTAGTGCTGGTTACTGGAAATAATTTCCTAGTGAATGGGCAGTTACTGGAAAAAATGCACGGTTGAATGGGTAAGCTTGAGAGATCATTTCCTGATTACTGGAATTTATGCCTAGTTGAATGGGTATGTAAAAAAAATAATTTACAAAATAATAGGACAATCATTCGATGTAAAATAGATTAATTGTAAAAATTTGAAGTTAAATACGCAAGTTTGTGGGAGAGGCTCTTGATATTTTCATTTGAGTAGATTTATCCCTATGTTTAAAAGAGAATTTATGAAATTAGAAATTTCAAAAAGAAAATAAGATAATTTATTCTATGATATGAAAATCACTTTAATGTATATGAATAATTAGTTCTTAATTAATTATTTATTAAAATGTACAATTGTTTTAATCATGTTTAATGTGATTATGTTTTAAGGTACATCACACACTCAATCTAGAAAGTAGATGCTTGGATAAATAATTTTGTTATGTGATTAATGTAATTGAAAGAACTAATATTTTATTTTAATGTAATTGGAAGAACTAATATTTTGTTATAATGTACTTCCATATTTAACATTGTAATGTTTAACTTATTATCTTGTGTATAATGTAATTTATAATGTTATTATTATTAAGTTGAATTATGGTTGGTTATATATATATTTGAGCACAAATACTTAAAAAAAAAAAGAAGATGCATGTTAATAATTTATGAGTTTTATTATAGTGTATTATAGAAAATAGAATTAAGATATTAAAATATGCTTGAGTTTTTGAAGTCCAAATGATAGGAAAAATATTGTGATTGATGTTATAGACTGAGAAATGATTGAGTCGATAACTTGATATCTAAAGAATACAAAGAAAACTCTGTTGTGTGTGTGTGTGTGTAATTTGGTAACTACAAATATAGATCATATATTTTGAGTTTATAATTTGAGACTGTTATAGTTCATATCAAAGCCCTGACTTGGGTTCTAGGAGTGGAAAAAAAAGAGGCGGTTTAATAAATTTTTAACTTATATTAGGATGATTCGTAGAAGGAAGGGTACAATATTGAAAAAGGGTTTAATAAGAGATAAGGAGAGGATTGATTGGAGGATACTATCTTATATATACCCCTAGAGCCTCAACAAATAAGACTGGAGAGTTGACTGGACTCATTCGTGACACCGACTTCAAACAGACTGAGGGGTTACAACTCAAGACCAGCAGAGGCAAGAAGTCTTTCCTCCAGTTATGGCTCCATCTACGACTCTAGCACCTGTAACGATTGCTACACTGCATGTCGACCCTTTGTTTATAGCTTATATAGTGAAAGCAGTGATTGAGGCAATACCTGGTGCCTCAACCCTGACAATCCCAATAGCTCCAGTAGTACAAGCAGCTCCAACAACTATGACATAAGTTATTAATGTGGTCATATTAGTGCGGATTGTAAAAAGTATGAGAGAGCTTGGATGCGAGCCCTTTTTAGGTAAACCAGATGTCGAGATAGCATGAAGATGGCTTCTCACAATTGAGGATACTCTAGGTTAAATGCAAGTAATAGAGAGCTTGCGAATGAACTATGCCACTTATTTACTTTTTAATAGGGCACGATCCTGGTGGGATATAGTGACCGAGGAGACGTGTAGGATCCTGAACATAAGTTAAGTTTAAAATGTATTTTAAACATTAGTTTTACTCCTATCATCAAAAAGTTAAAGAACAGAAGTTTCTGGCCTTAGGCAAGGAGACATATCAGTACTTGACTATAAAAGGAGGTTTCATGACTTTTTCATATTTGCCTCACATTATGTCTCTGATGAGCAACATAGGGTGGAAAGGTTAAGGGATAAATTGCAGCAAGAGTTGAGACAAGGGTTGATTGCATTTAAGTTTGAGAGCACTAGAGATCTTGTTGAAGCAGTAGAGGCCCTGGAAGTTTGCTTAAAAGAGGGTCAACAAAGCCAACATGGTCTTGGTAAATGAAAGGATATAGAGTACACCTATAAGAGACCCCTTTTCTAAAAAAAAAAAAGAAGGAAAGGACAACACAACTAGTTTAAAAAGGTAAGAGGTACATTAGTTGCAGTAGTTCAGACTATTGGGGTGGGGTTGACAGGATGACAACCAAACCTTAAAGGTAATTTTTCTAGAAGAGTGTCAGAGCAGAGAACGATCACTTATCCCTTACATGTTTAATATGAGCAAAGGTATCCAAGGGACTGTTCTACAACACCAGGGTGGTGTTATATATGCCAAAGGGAGCATATGTGGAGAGATTGCGGTCAAGGGCACTTCTAAAAAGATTGTTCCTGTAGGACTAAAATCACCCAAAATCAGCAGCAAGCTTAAAGTTAGCAACAATCTGCTACTGTGAATAGACTAGCTAGATAGGTTTTGTCAAGGGCTAGCGGTGGTAGAGGCCAAACTCATGCCTAAGGTGACAGAATACAGTGGGGTCGAACCTAAGATAAAGTATGCTACATGACCGAGTAAGAGACCAGGGCCATTTTTTATGTTGTGGCTGGCACATTGCAATTAAATTCTCTATCTATTCATGTATTGTTTGATTCGGGTGCCACACACTCATTTGTTGCAAATAAACTTGTAGAGGGATTAGGGAGAAATCCTTGTAGAATAGAAAATGGGTCTATTATAAGCACTTCATTAAGTGAAACTGTGAATGTTGATCATATATGTAAAGGGATCCAAATTAATATAGGTGGTTGTGAGTTAAAAATAGATTTATTACCACTAGAATTACATGATTTTGATATCATCTTGGGAATGGACTGGTTAAATATGAATAAAGCTCAAATGGATTGTTTCATAAAAACAGTAACTCTTTAAAGGCCCAATGGTAAAAAATAGTGTTTACGGGGGGAGAAATGTCATCCCAAACTGTATTATCTTAGCTATGGCTGCTAGAAAAATGATAAAAAAAAAAAGGGATGTGAGGCTTACCTTGCTTATGTCTTAAAGACCAAAATAGGAGATATTCAAGTGTCAAATGTTCTAATATAAGGAAATTTCATGATGTATTTCTAGATGAACTGCTAGGAGTCCCCTTGGAGAGAGAAATGGAGGCCACTATTGATGTACTACCTTATGCTACTCTGATAGCCCAATCACTGTATAAAATGGTATCAATCGAGTTGGCCGAACTAAAGATCCAACTACAGGAATTACTAAATAAAAGGTCTATTCATCCGAGTAACTCACCTTAGAGAGCTCCTATGTTATTTATGAAGAAAAAAGTAAGACCCTTCAACTTTGTATAGGTTATAGGTAGTTGAACAGAGTAATAATAAAGAATAAATATACACTCTCGTTGATAGATAATTTGTTTGATCAGCTAGAGGGGGCAAGAGTGTTTTCGAAAATAGATCTAAGATCTGGATACTATCAATTAAGGATTAAGAAACTAGATGTAGCAAAAACCTCATTCAGAACTCGGTATAGACATTACAAGTTCTTAGTAATGTTGTTTAGGCTAACAAATGAACCTGTTGTGTTCATGGATTTGATGAACAGGGTCTTTTGACCATACTTAGAAAAGTTTGTCATGGTATTTATAGATGAAATTTTAGTTTATTTAAAGTCTATTTGGAGCATGAACAACATCTAAGACAGGTACTAATGACCCTAAAGGAGCTTCGACTACATGCCAAACTTAGCAAATGTGAATTCTGCTTGAAGAAAGTGATTTTTCTAGGACACATTATATCGGCTAAAGAAATATCGATAGATCTTAGAAAAGTTGAAGTAGTATTGAAATGGGACAGACCTACCAGTATCACTGAAATTCATAGTTTTCTTGGATTAGCAGGGTAACATTGAAGACTTATTAAGAGATTTTCTACCATAGCTATTCCCATGACTCAGTTGACTCGAAAAGAGATAAAGTGTGAATGGACTTAAGAATGTGAAGAAATCTTCCAAAAATTGAAAAAAGACTCACTACTACACCAATGTTAACACTTCCATTAGAAATTGAAGGATTAGTGGTCTATAATGATGCATCAAAGAAGGGACCGGGGTGTGTATTGATGTAACATGGTAAAGTAATTATGTATACATTAAGACAGTTAAAGACTCACGAAATCAATTACCCAGTGCATGATTTAGAATTAGCCGCTATGATGTTTTCCTTAAGAGTACAGAGGCACTATTTATATAGGTCTTGGGTTTAGATATTCATGAATCATAAGAGTTTGAGGTATATAATGATGTAGAAGGAATTGAATATGCGATAAAGATGTTGGGTGGAATTGATAAAGGATTATGATTATGTAATCAATTATCATTCAAAGAGAGCAAATATAGTCACATATGCTCTTAGTCGCAAGGTCAAGACAGTGGATGCTTAATGGGAGGATTGGGATGAAAAAGAATTGCTAGAATTAAGAAAGATTAATGCTCAAGTAGAGGTAGGACTAGGTGAGCCATTAGTGGCCTAATTAAGAGTAAGGTCAACACTCTAGGACAAGGTACTAGAAGCTTAACAAGAAAATCTAGGAGTTTGTAAGATAAGAGAAAGGTGAAGTCAAGAATCAAGAAGTCAATTTAAATTGAGAAAGATAGAATGGTAGTCCTTGAAAAATGAATGTACTTACCAGATGATCAACCCCTGAAAAGAAAAGTTTTATAGAAGGCCTACAGGTCTAGATTTGCAACACACCCTAGAAGTGCTAAAATGTATAGAGATTTCAAAAAAATTTATTGGTGGCCGAATATGAAAAAAGAAGTGGTTGAATATATAGCAAAGTGTGAGATTTGCCAATAAGTAAAGGTGGAACACCATAACCAGCTGGGTTTTTACAACCATTATTGATAATTGTATGGAAGTGGAAAAATATCATGATGGACTTTGTATCTGGATTATTGAGAGGAAAAGGAGGAAGAGATGTTAGTTGGGTTATTGTGGACCAATTGACTAAATTTGCACTCTTTTTGCAATGAAAATGACAAAGTCAATGGAGAAATTGAAAAAATTATATGTGGATGAAGTTATAAGGTTACACGGTGTGCCATTTTCAATAGTTTCAAATTGAGATCCAAGGTTTACCTCTCAATTATGGCCAAGTGTTCAACAGGCTCTCGGAAAGAAGTTGAATTTAAGCACAACTTTTCATTCTTAAATTGATGGTTAATCTGAGAGGACTATTTAAATATTAGAGGATTTACTAAGCCTATATATTGACATTTGGAGAAAATTGAAAAGATCATCTACTATTAGTAGAATTCACTTACAACAACAGTTATCATGCTACAATAGAAATGGCTCCCTATGAAGCCTTATATGGTAGAAGATGTTGAATGCCAATATGCTGGGAAGAAGTAGGGGATAGACAACTAATTAGACTAGAACTAGTACAGATTACCTCTAAGAAGATAAAGATCATAAGCAATAAAATAAAAGCAGCTCAGGAAAGGTAAAAGAGTTATGCAGATAATAGGAGAAGACTCCTAGAGTTTGAAATTGGTGACAAAGTATTTTAAAAGTCACCCCATGGAAACAAGTGTTAAGATTCGGCATGAAAGGGAAATTGGCGCCGAGGTATATTAGGTTTTTTGAGGTCACCAAAAGGATTGGGCCTGGTAGCTTACATATTGGCTTTACCTCCATATCTTGCCAAAATCCATGATGTGTTTCATGTCTCTCTATTAAAAAAGACTGAAATAGATACATCTCGGGTCTTACTTCAAATTCCTCTAGAAATTGATGAGAATTAACATTGGAAATAAAGCTGGTGAAAGTCTTAGATTACATTGTGAAGGAATTGAGAAATAAGAAGATTCCAATTATCAAGATATTGTGGAGGAATTCTCAAATCGAAGAGGTGACTTGGAAAAGAGAATCTCAAATAAGATAAAACTTATTTCTAGATTTAGGTACAAGGTTCAATTAAGGATAAAATTTCTTTTTAGAGGAGGAGAATGTAAAAAACTGTTAAATTATAATCTGAGTAAAATAAATAATGTACTGAATAGATAAAATAAAAGTATTTCAAGTATTGTAATTAGATACAATAGAATAAAATATAAGATATTATGGTGAGAATTAAGTAAAAGAAGAATTGAGTGACAAGAATAGAAATGAGGGCCAAAGTGTAAATAGGTAAAAGTTAGAATATAAATGCTCATTTTTTTCTCTTTTAGCCATAAGCTTTAAACAAGGAGAGGAAGAAGAATTTTATTATTATTTTACTTAAATTCTCATTGATTTCACTAATTAAAGTAAGTAATTAGAGTGATTAACTTAATTAAATATTAAGATGGAGTTGATTTTAAATTGGTAAGCGCATTGGAGGAAGGATTCCGAGCTAGGGTTTGAAGATGGAGAAGAAGAAAACTTGATTTTTCTTGTATTCTTTCCTTAAATCCTTATCAAAGTGAGGTAAATAACATGCTTCAAATGATTAATTCCTTTAATTTTATGTTTGATGAAGGATTATGCAAAATTATGATTATGTGAAGTTTTTGTGGATTTATGTTATAATTTATAGGAATAATGCAAATTATATTTGAACCATGTTAGAAAGCATGAATTATGATTAAGTGTTTAATTTTAAATAAAAGAAACAAAAATTATTTTTCCACCAAAAGAGAAATAATTTATGGGATTTGAGGTTTAATACAATTTTTTGGAAAATATGGAAATATAAAGGTTTATAAGTGTTATTACATGAATGGAGTTCAAAAGAAAAGAAAAATCTTAAATTCCATCCCTAGGTTGTTTTTGGCTAAATGGAGAAGAAAAAAATAATTAAAGAATGGAGTTTAAATGATATTATTGAGGATTTTTTGGCTAAATGGAGAAGAAAAATTAGAGAATAGAGTTTAGATAATATCATTGAGGAAAAGTGAATCAAACTTAATTAAAGATGTTGGATTTAATCAAAGAATATGTAATGGGTATTAGAATTTTGTTGGTTCGAATGAATGAACAATGACAAGGAAATTTTTATTGGTACAGAGAAGGTTGTAGGACTTAATCAGCAATAAGGAACCTCCTCACGTGCACATACACGAGGTAGGTATTCGACACATTAGAGTAATTAATTAGTTTATATTGTTTTTTATTGTAGAAGGATAGATTGTACATTCTAATGCTGGTTATTGGAAATAATGTCCTAGTAAATGGCAAACCTTGAAAAATTATTTCCTGGTTACTGGAAATAATGTCCTAGTGAATAAGAATAATGCCTTAATAAATAGGCAAGCCTTGAAAATTATTTCTTGGTTGCTGGAAATAATATCCTAGTGAATGGGCAGTTGTTGGAAATAATGCCCTAGTGAATGGGTAAACCTTAAAAATTATTTCTTGGTTACTAAAAATAATGTCCTGGTGAATGGGCAGTTGATAGGATCAAAAAAATAATGTCTTCTTCTAAGTGTAAAAGTGTCAAAGTAATAAATAATCTAGTAAAACTAGGGTCGAACCACATAGAGGTTAATAATATAAATTATAAATAACAACAACAATAAGTTGAATAATAATAATAATAATAATAATAATAATAATAATAATAATAAAGAAGTTGATGAGAAGTTTGAAATGGAAGATTAATGTGAGAATTAAACAATGATAAAAACAAATGTCAAAGTTAGAGGATCCACTAATGGTATTTCAAACAGATATAATATAAAAATTTTTTATTACTCAATTGAAAACCACACACAAAGGAGGTTCCAATTGGATTATAAGTTGTTAACATGATTATATCAGTTATCTTAGTTGAATAATATTAATACTTGTAAATGTTATCAGGCATTCATAATTATAACTTATGTTAACAACAAATCAAGTTTCTTTCATAGCATAAATATTGGTTTGACATGACTAAAAGATTGATGTCGTCTCCCAAGTACAGGAGTGTCGAAGTAATAAATAACCCAGTAAGACCGAGGTCGAACCACGAGGTTAATTGTACAAATTATAAATAACAACAATAGCAATAATAACAATAACAATAACAACAACAATATTAGTAGTAGTAGTAGTAGTAGTAGTAGTAAAGAAAGAAAAGAAGAAGAAGAAGATGATGATGAGAACTTGGAAATGGAATATTAATGTAAGGATTAAACGATAATAATAACAAATGTCAAGGTTAGAGGATCCACTAATGTTATGTCAAATAAGTATAGTATAAACTCTTATTATTCAATTGGAAACCACACATAAAGGAGGTTCTAATCAGATTATAGATTGTTAACATGATTACATTAGTCACCTTATTCGATTAATGCTAATACTTATAAATCTCGTCAAGCGTTCATGATTATAACTTATGTTAACAATAAATCAAGTTCCTTTCATAGCTCAGGTGTCAGTTATACCATACATTATAGGCTATGAAAGTGTCAAACATTTATTGTACCAGGTGTTATACAACATAAATGAAGATTAGTTATTAAACAAGCAAAGTATTAAAGAGTGAACAAGATAACAAATACAAAACATGTTAGTATCAAACATTAAAATGCATATTAAGTTTACACTATACTTATTCTTATACCATTAGTGTAACCTTTTCACCTTGACATAATAAACTTAGCTAAATATAATAAAAGAAAGAAAAATAAATAAACAAAATAAGAATATAAATAAAATAAGAGTTAACTAAGTAAAGAAAAAGAAATGAAAGACATAAATTTGATATTAATAAAAGCAAAGCATAAACATTACAAAAAATATAAAGAGAGAAAGAAAGAGCATGATCTTGATTTGGAAACCAAAATGCCTAATGCATGGCAAATGCCTTCCTTTATAGGCTAAAATTGGAAACTATTGATTTGATGACTAATTGATGAGTGGGTGACCAACTCTTGACTTGGTGACAATCTGTATGCTCTCTTGTCTACCCAAAATGTTTGTGATAACATCAAAATTAGAGCCACTTGAACATGAAAGTTTTAGGAAATTATCTCAGCTTTCTTGTGTAAAAAATTCAGCTCATTTAGACTTTTAGAACTCTAGATATGGGTTAAACACTAAACAATGCTCGGACTGGAAGACAGATTTGAACTTCTTTGTTATTGCTACAATTTAGACTTGAAAATGGTCATTTTAGATTTTAGGCTCTATATGAAAGTTGTAGGCCTATGTCTTACCTTTCCATCCATATAAAGTATACTTAAATCTGAGATCTACGGCTCCAGATATGACCTAATTACCAAACAATATTCTGGTTTGGATTGCACCAACATCTCTTTTCTAAGTTTGACCATCTATTTGTCCTTTCAATTTCAGTTCTTAAATTCATCAATCAATCCTTTTATTTATATGATAGGCCTGCATTTAAAAAAAATATCATAAATTAAAGGTATCTTATATTATTAGATACATTATTATAAAACATGCTTTAGTTAAGGAGTTATTGATACTTCAAGTACAAAATGATGATATCAAACCTTGATAAAAATACACTTTTAAGTACTAATCATGGTTACTTTATATGGTTGGGCTATGAAAGTATCAAGTATTTGTTGTACCAAGTATTATATAATATAAATCTAGATTAACCATTTAACAACAAATTATTAAGTTTACACTATACTTATTCTTACACCATTAGTGTAATCTTTTCACCATGATATAATAAACTTCGCTAAACATAATGAAAGAGAGAAACATAAATAAACAAGATAAGAATATAAAAAAGATGAAAGTTAACTAAATAAAGGAAAGGAAATGAAATGAAATGAAAGGTTTAAACAAGATATTAATAAAAGTAAAACTTAAGCATTACAAAGATAATAAAAGAGAAAGCAAGAGCATGATCTTGATCTGGAAACCAAGATACCTAAGTCCAAGACAAATGTCTCTTTTTATTGGCCAAATTTTAGAACTACTGATTTGATGACTAAGTGTTAAATAGGTGGCCACATCTTGACTTGGTGACAATCCTCATCTTCTTGTCTGAATAAAACATCATATTGATAATATCAGAATTTGAACCAAACCTCCACATGAAAGTTTTAGAAAATTATCTCCTCTTTTCATAAACAAAAAATTAAGGCTATTTAGACTTCTAGAACTTGAGATATGGGCTGAATACTAAATAGTGTCTAGGTTACAAGACAGATTCAGCCTTTTATGTTATTGTTAAGATTTGGACTTCCAAACAGTAGAATTAAGTTTGACTTATGCATGAAAATTTTAAACTTGCTTCTTAGCTTTCAATCCATATAAAGCAAACCTAAATCTGAGATCTACAATTTTAGATATGATCCAATTACTGAATAGTATTTTAATTTGGACTACACCAACATCTTTTTTCTAAGTTTGGCCCTCTTTTTGTCCATTCAATTTCAATACTTCGACTCATCAATCAATCCTTTTATTTATGTGATAGACCTGCATTTAGGATGAATATTTACTTTAAATTAAAGGTATCTTATGGTATCAAACTTGTTATTATAAAGCATAATTTAGTTAAGGAGTTATTCATATTTCAAGTGTAAAATGATAATATGAAACCTTGAAAAAAAATACACTTTTACGTATTAATTACACCCCTAACCAGCTTATTAATTGTCCCTAGTAATCAAAGTGTTAAAATAGAAAAATTATTTACAAATTCTATAAAGTAAGGCTTCATCGTTTAACTTTCATTAATTTATCCAAATAAACAAACTCTCATTAAATTTATATATATGTTTAATACCTTTAAAACAAGATATTAATAAACCTTTCATTTATATTCAATATATCAACACATAGTTATGAGGTTTTACTTAGAAGAAAACAAAACTTTTGTTCTAATGTTTAAAGTTAATTTCCTTGGGTTGAGATTATTATCCATTTCTTCTCATTTTTTTTCTTGTTTTTTTTATATATATAACTTAAAAACACAATGTATCTTTAACCCATGTAACAAGTTTTCAGCTAATGACTCCCAAACCAATTAGTCTTAAGGTATTAGGTGTTGAGACCCTTACGAGCTTAGTAACTTGGGTTGCAGATACTGCTACGTAGATAGTGCAATATTTGATTCACTTAAACTTTTCTCCTCAACCCATGTAACAAGCATTAAGTTAATAGCTCTCAAGTCAGTTGACTTCAGGATATTAGGTGTCAAAATACTCATTTGGGCTTAATTGCTTAGGTACAAGAGGCTATAAAACCAAACTTATTTGCGTTTTTATTAAGGCTTGTTCTTCTTGGGTTGTTGCTTTTTGTAACTATGAATATACTACCATATCTAAAATTGATAACTATGAATATATATCATATATTTTATGCGATTAATATAAGTTTCTCTTTATTTTTAACATTCTTCTAATTTTCCTTCTATTTTGCTTAATTGATTTCTTTTATTTCTTGAGTTATCTAAGTTTGTTTTAGTTCGTTTAGATCATAAACAAACCCATTTTTAATTACCTATTGTTTAAATTACATATTTGTTAATTTTGTTAGATTAATATATTTAGTGCCTTTTTACTTGGTTTGTTTTAATCTAAAATTAAATAGCTTATCTTGATTGAGTAATTAAGTTATAATACTTGTATCTTTATTAGACAATACCCTTACTTTCTATATTACAAATCATTAATTTTAAGGGTTTAAATTTGCACGATTTTAACACTTTGTCAATTTTTTAGTGTCATTGTCAAGTATACTAATCCTGTTTTACCTAAACCAAGCTTGAGTTTTTGTTTATTTTAGCTTACAGGTGTAAGTTGTATTTTCATATAAGAATACTGTGATTTAAAATAAAAAGACTAAGGCTTTCCATGATGGAATAATTTTTATGAAGGAATTTTGTAGTAGAAAATTCTTCTTTTTCATTCATGTTTAGAACTCTTTTGCATTCTCATTGGCTCGTATCTTTTATTATTACTAACTTTTATTATAGTGTAATTAAGATTCAAGTTTTAGAAAGAAACAAAGTGATCAAAGTAAATGTGCAACACTTGAAACCTATTTATAAAGGTTTAAAGGATGGTATTGTGAAGGCTTGGCCAAACCTTAGACATAAGCATATGTACTCCAGCCAAAGATAAGAAACAAAAACACTTATTAGGATATGACTGATTAGTACTTAAAAGTGTATTTTTATCAAGGTTTTATATCATTATTTTGCACTTGAAGTATCAATAACTTCTTATCTAGAGCATGTTTTATAACAACATGCCTCATAATATAAGATTCCTTTAATATATAATAAATGTTCATCTTAAATACATATCTATCACATAAATCAAAAGACTAATTGATGAGTTTAACTACTAAAATTAAGAAGACAGAGAGGTCTAAGATTAGAAAAGAGATGTTGGTTTAGTCCAAACTGGAATACCATTTGGTTATTAGATCATAACTGGAGCTGTATGATTAGTACTTAAAAGTACATTTCTATCAAGGTTTTATATCATTATTTTACACTTGAAATATCAATAACCCCTTAACTAAAGCATGTTTTATAATAACATATATAATAATATAAGATACCTTTAATTTATGATAAATGTTCATCTTAAATATAGGTCTATCATATAAATGAAAGGATTGATTGATGAGTTTAAGTACTGAAATTGAAAGACAAAGAGATTAAACTTAAAAAAGAGATATTGTTGTAGTCCAAACTGGAACATTGTTCGATATTTATGTCTTATCTCAAGCTGTAGATCTCATATTTAGGTCTACTTTATATGGATAGAAAGATAAGACATAAGCCTACAACTTTTATGTGGAGGTCTAGTTTTAATAAAGTTGTTTTCAAGTTTAAATTGTAGCAACAACAAAGAAATTTGAATCTCTCCTATAACCTAAATATTGTTTAATGTTCAGCCTATATCTTGAGTTCTAGAAGTCCAAATAACCTCAATTTTTTTCTAGAAAGCTAAGAAGATTTCTTACAATTTCATATGGAGGTCTAGTTCAAATTCTAACGTTATCAATGACATTTTATTTTAAAAAGAGGAGATAAGGATTGTCACCAAGTTAAGAGTTGGTCACCCACTCATTAATTAGTCATCAAACCAATAGTTTTCAATTTTGGCCTATAAAAGGAGGCATTTATCATGCATTTAAGCATCTTGGTTTCCGGATCAAGATCATGTTTTTGCTGTCTCTCTTTGTAGTTTTGTACTTCTTAAGTTTTGCTTTTATTAATATCTTGTTTATGCCTTTCATTTCATTTCCTTTACTTAGTTAACTCTTATCTTATTTATGTTCTTATCTTATTTATTTATGTTTCTCTTTGATTATGTTTAGTTAAGTTTATTATGTCAATGTAAAAAGGTTACACTAATAGTGTAAGAATAAGTATAGTGTAAACTTAATATGGACTTTAATATTTGATGCTAACATGTTTTGTATTTGTTATCTTGTTCACTCTTTAATGTTTTGCTTATTGACTAATCTAGATTTATATTGCATAACATTTTGTACAATAAATGTTTGTCACTTTCATAGCATAAATTGTATGGTATAGCCGACACCTGTGCTATGAAAGGAATTTGATTTGTTGTTAACAAAAATTATAATCATGAATACCTGATAATATTTAAAGTATTAGCACTATTCAAATAAGATAACTAATATAATTATGTTAGCCATTTATAATCTGATTGTAATCTGATTGTAACCTTCTTTGTGTGTGATTTCCAGTTGACTAATAAAATTTTATACCATACTTGTCTGAAATACCATTAGTGGATCATCTAACTTTGACATTTGTTGTTATTATTTTTTAATCCTTACATTGATCTTTCATCTCAAAGTTCTCATCAAGTTCTTTCTCTTTTATTATTATTATTATTATTATTATTATTATTATTATTAGTAGTAGTAGTAGTAATAGTAGTACTATTATTTCTATTATTATTATTATTATTATTATTATTATTATTACTATTATTATTGTTGTTTATAATTTATACAATTAATCTTCTTGTGGTTTAACTCCAGTCTTGCTGGATTACTTATTACTTCAACACTTCTCCACTAAATAAAAGACATCAATCTTTTGATCGTGTTACTATAAAACTTGGATTTAATTATGTTTTATATGAATGGAAAGCTAAGACATAGGCCTAAAACTTTCATGAATAGTCCAAGATTCAAAAATATCATTTTCAAGTTCAAATTGTAGTAATAATAGAGAAGTCTGAATCTATCATGTTGCTCAAATATTGTTTAGTATTCAGCTCATATATCAAGTTCTAGAAGTCCAAATGCATTGATTTTAATTTATTTTTTTGTTGAAAAGCTAAGACAATTTCATAAAACTTTCATGAAAACAATTTGTTTAAATTATGATGTTAGCAGTAATGTTTTGTTCAGACAATAAAATAAGGGTTATCACAAAGTCAAGAATTGGCCACTCACTCAACAATTAGTCATCAAATCAATAATTCTGAATTTTAGCCTATAAAGGGAGGCATTTGTCATATATTTAGGCTTCTTGATTTTCAAATCAAGATCATGTTTTTACTCTCTTTCTTTATATTTTGTAATGCTTAAACTTTGTTTTCATTAATATCTTGTTTATGTTTTTCATTTCTTTTCCTTTACTTTGTTAACTTATATCTTATTTATGTTTTTATCTTATTTATATATGTTTCTCTTCTTCATTATGTTAGCTAAGTTTATTATATCAAGGTAAAAAGGTTTCATTAATGGTGTTTAGATAAGTATAATATAAACTTAATATGGACTTCAATACTTATATCCTAAACAACTTGCTATTAACATGTCTTATCATTTTTATCTTATTAATTCTTAATACTTTACTTGTTAAATGGTTAATCTAGATTTGTATTGTATAACACTTGGTATAACAAATACTTAACACTTTAATAACCAACTATATGGCATAACTTACACAAGTGCTATGAAAGGAACTTGATTTGTTGTTAACATAAGTTAATATCGTAAATTCCTGACAATACCTAAAAGTTTGGTGTTACTTAAATAAGATAATTAATATGATTGTGTTAAGAATTTATAATAAGCTATTAATGACAAATCATCTGATTGAAATCTTTTTTGTGTATGGTTTCCAGTTGAGTAATAAAAAGAGTTTATATTATACTTATTTAAAATACCATTAGTGGATTCTCTAACCTTGACATTTGTTTTTATCTTTGTTTAATCCCCACATTAATCTTACATCTCAAAGTCCTCTTTAACTTATTATTATTATTATTATTATTATTATTATTATAGTTAACCTTTCTATAGTTCGATTTTGGTCCTACCAAGTTATTTATTACTTTGACACTCCTATACTTAGAAGAAAAAACCAATCTCTTAGTCATGTCAATGACCTAGCACACAAAAAAAAATTTGCTTCTGTTTTATTTTGTTTTGTTTTGTTTTGTTTTGTTTTTGGTGTGATTATGTATGTTTTACCTAGATTAGTCGAATCTATCCATGTTCATGTGTTTTTCTTTTGCATGTGTGATATACATGACTTTGAGTATAAGTGCTTGTTTTTAATAATTACAAAAATGTTAGATTTTTATTTTAGACCCTAAGTTCTTAATTTTATCTTTTGACCTCCCAATATTTAATAAGAATATATGTATTATGGGTTCGAACTAGTTGAATTTGATGAAGGTATAAAATAAATAAATGGGTTTACTTGTAATATTTTAAGCTTAATTCGTTTAATAATTGACTTTGTAATTAATACTTAAAAGTGCATTTTTATCAAGGTTTTATATCATCATTCTACACTTGAAGTATCAATAACTCCTTAACTAAAGCATGTTTTATAATAATATATCTAATAACATAAGATACCTTTAATTTATAGTAAATGTTCATTTTAAATGCAGGCCTATCACATAAATAAAAGGATTGAATGATGAATTTAAGAACTGAAATTGAAACGACAAAGAGATGGCCAAACTTAGAAAAGAGATGGCCAAACTTAGAAAAGAGATGTCAGTGCAGTCCAAACCGGAACACTATTCGGTAATTGGATCATATATAGAGCTGTAGATCTCAAATTTAGTTCTACTTTATATAGATGGAAAGGTAAGACATAGGCCTACAATTTCATATGAAACCTAAGATTTAAAAAGACCATTTTCAAGTTCAAATTAGAGAAACAATAAAGAAGTTTGAATTTGTCCTCAAGCCTGAGCACTGTTTAGTATTTGGGTCATATCTGGAGTTCTACAAGTCAAAATGATTTGACTTTTTTGCACAAGAAAGCTGAGATAATTTCCTACAACTTTTATGTTTTTAAGTGGCTCCTATTTTGATGTTATCAATGATGTTTTGGGCAAAAAAAAAAGATAAGAATTGTCACCAAGTCTAGAGTTAGCCACCTACTCATCAATTAATCATCAAATCAATAGTTCCCAATTTTGGCCTATAAAAGGAAGTATTTTCCATGAATTTAGGCATCTTGGTTTCCAAATCAACATCATGCTCTTGCTTTCTCTCTTTATATTTTTTGTAATGTTTATGTTTTGCTTTCATTAATATCAAGTTTATGCCTTTCATTTCCTTTTCTTTACTTAGTTAACTCTTATCTTATTTATGTTCTTATTTTATTTTTTTTTCTTTTATTATGTTTAGCTAAGTTTATTATGTCAAGGTGAAAAGGTTACACTAATGGTGTAAGAATAAGTATAGTGTAAACTTAATATGGACTTTAATGTTTGATACTGACATGTTTTTTATTTGTTATCTTGTTCACTCTTTAATGCTTTGCTTGTTAAATGACTAATCTTGATTTATATTGTATAACATTTGGTACAACAAATGCTTGGCACTTTCATAGTTCATACTGTATGGTTTAACCGACACCTAAGCTATGAAAGGAACTTGAGTTGTTGTTAACATAAGTTATAATCATGATGCTTGACAAGATTTACTAGTATTAGCATTAATCAAATAACATAACTAATGTAATCATGTTAACAATATATAATCTGATTTGAACCTCCTTTGTGTGTGCTTTCCAATTGAATAATAAGAGTTTATACTATACTTGTTTGACATCCGATTAGTGAATCCTCTAACCTTGACATTTGTCATTGTCATTGTTTAATTCTTACATTAACATTCCATCTCAAAGTTCTTATCTTCTTATTCTCCTTTTTTTTCTTTATTGTTATTTTTATTATTATTGTTATTATTATTGTTATTGTTATTGTTATTGTTTTTTATATTATTGTTCTTGTTTATAATTATTTATAATTTGTACAATTAACCTCCCTGTAGTTCGACCCCGGTTTTGCCGGGTTATTTATTACAACACTCCTGCACTTGGGAAAAGACATCAATCTTTTAGTCATGTCAAGTTTTTGGCGCCATTGCCGGGGAGGTAAGTTCTTGTACAAATTATAGTATTTATTTTATTTTCTCTTTTCACTTTTCTTGTATATAACTTTGTTTCTTGTCTTTTGTTTCTTCTTCTTCTTTTTTTCTTCTTCCTTTTATTATATTCCTACACGTGCATGAGAGTTTGGTCACGTAAATTAAGTAATAGACTTTGTAGGGTATGCTCATCATTTTCAGAAAATATAGCCGAAGAAGATAATCAATCACTTCATAATGAGAATAATGAGAATAATCGTGTTAAAACACTTAGAGACCACATGAATCCCACAAGAATGAGTGTACTATCATACATAGTTTTTCCTCCCCATGCATCTCATTTTAATTTTAAGCCAGATATTATTCAACTTTTACCTTATTTTCATGGCTTAGCATTAGAAAATTCATACTTGTATTTAAAGGAATTTGAGGAGGTTTACAATACATAGAATAATTTAAATTGTAGCATGAATACCATCAGATTAAAGCTTTTTTTTATTAAAAGATAAAGCTAAAACATGGCTACAAAATTTGAGACTAGGATCCATTTATGCTTGGGATAAAATGCAATAATAGTTTTTATAGAAGTTTTTTCCCTCTCCTAGAACGAACTCTTTCAAAAGACAAATCACCACTTTCATTTAAAAACCAGGAGAAACATTTTACCAATATTGGGATAAGTATTGAGACTTGCTTAATACTTGCCCTCGTTATAGTTTTAAACCAAGGAAATTGGTTTTATATTTTTATGAAGAGTTAACACCTAGAGATAAGCAAATGGTTGAATTGATGTGCAATGGAACTTTTAAAGATAAAGACCCTGATGAAACAATGGAGTACTTAGACTTGTTAATTGAAAATGCTCAAAATTAGGACACTGCGGGTACTTATAAGGCACCGAGTAAAACTCAACCTCATACATCTAGTGGAGGTATATATAACCTTAAAGAAGATCATGACCTTCAAGCCAAGTTTGTATCTTTAGCTAGAAAAGTCGAGTCACTAAAATTGAAAAGGAGTGGTTAATTAAAATCTGTTGGAAACATCGTATATCAAATATGTGAAACAAATGAACACTAACCAATAATTGTCCAACCTTACCTTCTTTTAAGGAATGTCTCGATGAACAAGCTCATACTTTAAACAGTTTTCAAAGGGCTAACCACAACCCATACTCACAAACATACAACCCTGGTTGAAGAAATCACCTAAATTTTAGTTGGAAGAGTAATAACAACAATGCATAAACTTCACAACCATCATTTCAAGCACACCATAATTTTCAAAATTCTCATGGATATGCACCTCCTTATGTTCCACCTCCTAGAAGAAATCTTAAGAAAACATTGCATGCATTCATTGAAAAGCAAGAGACAATCAATACTCGATTTGCTCAAAACATGATAGATTTTAAAGATAATCTTGCAAAATTGACATCTACTCTCAGTTTTTAAGATAAAGGTAAGTTTCCATCTCAACCATAATAAAATCCCAATGGGCGATATGATGCAAATGCAAGTAGTCCCGGAATCCAACACATGGATCAAGTCAAATCAGTCACTACTTTTCATAGTGGTAAAGTTATTGAAAAACCCACTTTTGAACCTTATAAGAAAGATGATGAGTCAATATCTGAGGGTAAGGAAGGGGTTAAATCTAAAATTTGCAAAGAAACGGTTGATTCCCCGCCAGCACTTCCATTTCCTCATACCATGACCAAACAAAGAAAAGTCAATCACAACTCTGAAATCTTTGAAATTTTCAAACAGGTAAAGACCAATATACCTTTCTTGGATGCTATTAAATAGGTTCCTTCCCATTCTAAATTTTTAAAAGATCTATGCGTTGTGAAGAGAAAACTAAATGTGAAAAAGAAAACCTTTTTAGCTGAACAAGTAAGTGTTATTTTCGTAACAATAATGCTTTAAAATATAAAGACCTTGGTTTTCCTATAATTTCTTACTTTATTGGAGTATAAAATTGAAACAGCTTTGATCTTGGAGCTAGTGTGAATTTACTTTCATATTCAGTTTTTCAGAGTCTCAATCTAGGTGAGTTAAAACCAACTTCTATAACTCTTTTACTTGTTGATAGATCTATAAAAGTGTTTGGAGGAATAGTTGAAGATATGTTAGTACAAGTTGATAAATTCATTTATCTTGTGGATTTTATTGTCTTGGACACAAAACCTGTTGAATGTGTAATTCATTTCTCATTATTTTAGGACATTTATTTCTTACAACTTCTAACGCATTGATTAATTGTAAGAATGGACTGATGAAGCTATCATTTGGAAACATGACATTGGAGATGAATATTTTCAACATTTACAAGCAACTGGGAGATGATAATGATTTACAAGAAGTAGATCATATTGAAGAATTAGTTTATGATCAACTTGAATCTACTTTAAGTAAAAATAAGTTGGATGAATCTGAAAATTTACAAATGATTTATTCTAAGAAAGAAACCATGGATGAAAAACGCACTGAAAATGTTGATGCGGATCTTTTGTCAAAAGTTACAATAAATTCGACATTTAACATCACATCAATTGATTATTACTTTCCTAACAAATCCTTACTTTCTCTTAATCCAATGCCTTGGTATGATAAAAATATCAATTTTATTGCTTTAGGAGATTTGCCAGCTGATTGGAGTGACCGAGATAAAGAAAAGTTTTTGAATGAAGTGAAGAACTTTTATTATGATGATCCTAGCTTATTCAAATATTATCCTGATCAATATTTCAAAGATTCATTCTCGATAATGAGGTTAGTAGTGTCATTAAACTTTGTTATTCTAAAGTATGTGGAAGTTATTTCTAAAAAAAAAGATAGCTACAAAAATCTTTCAAAATAGATTTTATTGGCCCATCATGTTCAAGGACACGCATGCATTCTGCAAAACTTGTGAAAATTATCAAAAAGTTGCCACTAGTCAAAAAGTTTTGTTTTATAATTCTTAACTCTATTCATTTCCTAGAGAGTTAAGATCAAGATGGGACAATCCTCACGGGGCCTGTGATATTGAGAATTCAATGAATGGTAATGTTTTTAAGAAAAATGGACATCGTTTGAAAGCTTACTTTGATAATTTTCCTAGTGAAAATGAATCAACTGGTTTGAATAATCTTGTAGATAAAGGTTGATTATTTTGTTTTTCTTACATTATTTTTATGTTTTTTTAGTGATTTTTGCTAGTTTCTCTCATCTCGGTCAAATGGTGGATAACGGTACTCCGTTATTTAAGTTGGTTCTTTTAGTTTCCTATAATAACTGATATCTGTGTATATATTTGTGCAATTCTTTTAATCTCTCTTCCAATTCTCATGTGATAATGGACACTAATCTTGAAAAATTAAAAAAGTATTTTCTCGCTCTGTCTCAGAATACGATTACAAAAATCTACCATGTTAGATGTGCAAGATTGAGGTTGTTAATGAATAGTAGAATTCCTGAAAATATTCGCTAATTGATTGAAGCAAAAGTCCGATTATCAAGTGAGTCCTCTAATTCCTTCATTTCACACATGCTTGGAATAGGTAAAAGCACTTTTGCAAAGAAACATCGTGCAAAACGACTGAAAGTTTGTCATCGATGTGTCAAATGTACTTGTAATACACAATGTCATTCTTTAGGAATAGTATCTATAAACCATGAAGATAAAATACAATTCATTAAGGATGCCCTGAGTAAAGAGTCTTTAGATAATCTTCTATTGACTCTTGAGATGCATCCTAACAGAGATGTGCATCGTGTAATTCATGATTTATGGCCAATATTTTATAAAGAACATGCTCGACTTAGTCTTGGGAATCTGACCAAAAAAGACCCCATTTGCTAATTTTTAAGAAAACTGAATGGGAAGCCTTTCCCCAACCCATAGAGGGCGTTTAAGTCATTCTTAGATATAAAACCAAGGGAAGATGTGAGCCACAATCACAACTACCTATACATACACATGTTTTTCCAAAAGTAAGTAAATAAATAAATAAAGAGAGAGAGAGAATGTGTGTGAGACTCCAATTGGCCTATATATAGGTGGTATGATTGCCTTTCTATTTTCTCATCCATAAACTCCTCACTTCCTTCCTTTCATTTCTACTCAACTCATACATTCAACAAATACAAAAGTGTGTAGAAATGGCAAGTTCCTCAGGCCATTATATAAGTGTGTTTTCAATGGATCTAGTCCTGGAAAAGAAAAGGAGTTTTTAGAATCAGCAAATCATCTTAGTCAGGTGCTAACTAAGAGAAAGATTCATTTAGTGTATGAGGAAGGCAGTCTAGGGTTAATGGGAGGTGTGTCAATAGTCTGGGGTTAATGGGGTCATATTTGGAGCTGTAGATCTCATATTTAAGTCTACTTTATATGGATGTAAAGGTAAGAAATAGGCCTACAACTTTTATATGGAGCCCAAGATCTAAAAAGGTCATTTTCAAGTTCAAATTGGAACGACAAGAAAAAAGTCTGAATCTGTCCTCCAGCCCGAGCACTGTTTAATATTTGAGCCATATCTAGAGTTATAGAAGTCAAAATGATCTGAATTTTTTACACAAGAAAGCTGAGATGATTTCCTACAACTTTCATAGTGGCTTCAATTTTGATGTTATCAATGATGTTTTGGGCAGAAAAAAGAAGATAAGAATTGTCACCAAGTCAAGCGTTGGTCACCTACTCGTCAATTAGTCATCAAATCAATAGTTCCTAATTTTGGCCTATAAAAGAAGGCATTTGCCATGCATTTAGACATCTTGGTTTCTAGATCAAGATCATGTTCTTGCTTTCTCTCTTTGTATTTTTTGTAATGTTTATGTTTTGCTTTCATTAATATCAAGTTTATGCCTTTCATTTCCTTTCCTTTACTTAGTTAACTCTTATCTTATTTATGTTCTTTTTTTTTTATTATTATGTTTAGCTAAGTTTATTATGTCAAGGTGAAAAGGTTACATTAATGGTGTAAGAATAAGTATAGTGTAAAGTTAATATGGACTTTAATGTTTGATACTAACATGTTTTGTATTTGTTATCTTGTTCACTATTTAATACTTTGCTTGTTAAATGACTAATCTTGATTTATATTGTATAACACTTGGTACAACAAATGCTTGACACTTTCATAGTTCATACTGTATGGTTTAACCGACACTTGAGCTATGAAAGGAACTTGATTTGTTGTTAACATAAGTTATAATCATGAATACCTGACGAGATTTACAAGTATTACCATTAATCGAATAAGATGACTAATGTAATCATGTTAACAATATATAATTTGATTGAAACCTCCTTTGCGTGTCGTTTCCAATTGAATAATAAGAATTTATACTATACTTGTTTGACATGCCATTAGCGGATCCTCTACCCTTGACATTTGTTATTGTCATTGTTTGATTCTTACATTAACATTCCATCTCAAAGTTCTCATCTTCTTCTTCTCCTTCTTTTTCTTTATTATTATTGTTATTATAATTATTATTGTTATTATTGTTGTTGTTTATAATTGTTTATAATTTGTACAATTAACCTCCCTGTACTTCGACTCCGATCTTGCTGAGTTATTTATTATTTTGATACTCCTGAACTTGGAAGAAGATATTAATCTTTTAGTCACGTCACTTTGAAACTATATCATATTGTCTTGGTAAATGATTTTATCTTTTTTATGATATTTTGAGCCTCCAACATGATTATTTAATGAATGTTATTCATTCAAATGTTATAATCCATTAATCATTCAATAAATCCTTATCTTTATGAATAATGAGGAGATCATCATCACAAACTTCACCAAGCTTAGTGAAAGCTACACATCTCAACACTCTTTATTCAAGGATTTTTTTATCTTTTTAATTTTTAGCACAATAAAATAACTTAATTAATCTTAAATTCAAGATTTTCTAAATTCTCTTCATGACACTTTTTCAACTTTTCATCAATTTTTTTGTTAATATCTAGTTAATTCAGGGGAATTTTTTATTTTAATAAATTTTAATATTAAAAAAAAACATTTGTTAGCACGTACCACACATACATCAACAAGTGGGCAGCCCTCACACCTTTCAGGCAATACATAAAAGGTTGTCTGATCACCATATATTGCCTTATACGATAACATTTGAAAAGTCTCGGCACTTCCTACACGATTGGATAGTGCATGCACTAAACGCACCTAAGGTTTGATGCCAACTGTCATTTTTTTCTCTCTTTGTGTGCTCCTTGAATTATAAGTGAGTCCCTTGAATTTCTTTTCCCTTGACATTTGATCTTTTTCCTTTTGATTACTATTTTTTTATTTTGAATAATCTATAAATTTATAATTTTTTTCAATTTTAACCCTTTATATTGTTTAATATTTTTTTAATATTCCAAATTCGACTCTCATTTTTTTATTGCTATTTGTTCTGTTTGGAATCATTTTTAAAATTAGTTTTTTTTTTTACAATTTCATCCTCCTTTGGTTTGTTCTCCTATCAAATTTGATTATCATTCTTTTGATTTTTTTTTCTTTGGCAAGTTTTTCAATTTGATATTTTTAAAATAGTTGGGAATAAAAAAAATTAATTGAACTTAATCTTGGATTTTATGGGTTGTGAGTTTTAAAACTTCGACCATATTTAAAAAGTTCATCCAGGTTTGCTTGTTTAAACTAATTTTTATTTATTTTCATCCTTCAATATTTGGAATGATTTTTTAAAACAATTTATAATATTAGAATTCTATTTCTATTTCTATTTCATTCCCTTTTAATTTTCTAATTTTTTAAATTTAGTCCCTATTCTTTTTATTATTATTTGTTTTATTTGAGATAAAAAAATTTATTTATTTATTTATTTACATATTCATCCTCCTTAAGCTTTTACATTTCCCATCAAATTTGATATTAGTTCTTTTTATTAGTATTTTTTTTACTTTGAAGACATTTTTTAATTGATATTTGTTTCTATAAATTATTGAATTAATATTTTTTTTCTATCCCATTATTGGACTTTAAATCATTTGAGAATTAAAATTCCTGACCGAGCTCGAGTCTAGATTTTCACAAGTTGTGGATTTTAATGGCTAACTCATGTTTGAGAGGTTCACCCAGGTTAGCTTGGATTTTTTATCCTCTTTTTATAAACTCTTCTTCTCTTTTAAGTTTTGTCCTTTAATATTTATTAAAATAAGAATAAGCTCTTTTTTTTTGTTTGCTTTCTGTTGGATTTTTCATTGATTTTGAAAATAATAGGTGTTTTCTCAAATCTGTATTTTGTTGTTCTTTATTAGATATACTTTAGCTAATCAATATTAAATTGATTGAGAATTAAGTTTTTTAATTTAACTCGGTCTAGAATTTAATGGGTTGCAAGATTGAGATCTTTAGTCAAGTTTAAAAAATTCATAAAAATCCGCTTGATATATTTTTAATATTAAGTTTCATGATTCTATTTAATCAATTCCAGCTAAATCTTATTTTATCCATAAGTTAGCTTTTAGTTTAACTAGGATGAAATGACTACCTAACAAGACCTCATCATATATTCATTTGCTTAAATAATATCACTCACATTTGAAATTGAAACAATATTTCTCTTTTAAATTTAGTTATTTCACTGCAAAAATCTTGTGTTCAAAGCCATTAGATTGTAGAGAAAACCAAAAAAAAAAAATTTAAAACATGGAACATTGTAAACACAAACACTGTTAATATCATTTGAAAATAAGGTGTAAACAATATTTTCAAAAAACTTAATTTTTTATTAAAAATTAATATTTTTTTATTTTGGATCATTTTGATACATATCAAAAATAATTTAAAAAAATAAAAAATATATTATTTTAATACATTTCAACACAAAAAAATTTAAAAAAACAATCATAACCATATTTCCAAACAATCCTTAAGTGCCCGGTCTTGTTTTGTGCTAAAACTTTCTTTGAATTTAAGCTTTATTTTTCTAAGCTTTTACTTGTGTTTTTAAATTAAAAGGCACGTAAAATTATTATGAATGCATGATATCTAATGAAGTAGATTCGAGTACAAAGTTTATAATTTATTTAATTATTATGTAATGTAGAAAATTACATCATTTTATAACTCAAAGGTTAATGTACCTTAAAAAGAACTACAGAGAGAACCCATTGGAGTTACTTCGTGTATACCTCCAAGTTCCCACCCTATGGCCAGACAAGGAACTCCATTGACCATGCTTCGCTGCACTTAAACAAACTTCCACTTAACATAGGAAAAAAAGAAAAAGAAAAAGATGCAGTACAGTACTTAATGCAACAGTGATGGCAAACCATTTCGTTTTTAATATTATGTTTTTCAAAATATTTTTTATTTAAATATTTTTATTTTAAAATATATTTTAATATTAATGCATAAAAATAATATAAAACACTAAAAAATTTCATTAAAAATATTAAAAAATATTTTTTAAATGCAAAGCATGTTTTAAACCCAAAAACAAAAGGTTACTACTCTCTCCTCAATCCTCTACAAAATCACAATGAGGTCCCCACACTTTCTTATCACATTCATAAAAAACACCCACACCAAAGGCCACTTTAGGAACATGCAATTGTGGGGCTGTGACCTCCTTAAATTAAAACAAAAAAAATGATCTCCCTGGCCGCCAGGAAACTAATCATCATGCATCTTCGTCTCCGCCATTCAGGGGTCTCTTCGCGCTAGAGCATGGCGAGGATGAGCCCCCTTCTTCTAAAAACACAAATCTTAACGAAAATGAGTTGTGAAAAGAATTATGGGACACTGGACAAAGACTACATTACATTTTTCTTCTGAAAACCAACAAGCTCTGTAGCTTGCTTTCTGTGATTACATTAATTAAAAAAGAAAAGAAGAAAAAGAAAAGGCTCAGGAGGCTGTCACACATTAACTTTATGTATCTGTCATCTTTGCGATCTCCACCGAGTAACATGGAGAAATCCTAGTTCATCTCTCCTTCAGCTGGTATCTGACCGATGACGCTCACGTTCAGGTAATTTTTTCAAAGAAAAGAAATTCATGTTGTCTGAAACCCTCGAAAATGGTCTTGGAATTCAGTCCTCTAACTCTATAATTCTTCTGTGTCTTCCTCTATGTGACTGTCGAAATGCCACTCCCTATTGCAGATGCAAACGGGCTCTCAGGAAGATTAACTCCTTGGTTGCTGCGTGGGTTCAGAAATAAGAAACCAAAAATCCATATCAGAGATTCGGCAAATTTTTATTTTTATTTTTATTTTTTGCGTGGAGAACTGAGATGATCTAGTTCTTCCCTGATAAAGCTAGTCACTGCTGCA
Organism: Populus ilicifolia; assembly: GCA_015708895.1. NCBI lineage: Eukaryota > Viridiplantae > Streptophyta > Magnoliopsida > Malpighiales > Salicaceae > Populus > Populus ilicifolia. The sequence goes on along the minus strand of SRLM01001453.1, from coordinate 89,160 downwards.
TTTATACAAAGTTTCTATTTTTTATGACCATTAATTAACATTACATGGCACAAGATGCATATCACTTGTACCTATCCTGGTCACTGCAACTGGTCCTTGTATGCCTATGCTTTTCCTCACTGGTGGAACCATTATTCAAAACATCAGACCAGTAATTGAAATGCTCCGCGGATGAAAACCCTGCTTGTTCTGCACAGGTTAAGCCGTTAAGCAAATAGGTTAGGGCTTATAATGTAATCAAGGCAGACAACATTAGAACAAAGAAGCCGGGGTGTAATAGACCTCCTGAGAGCTTCAACTCATCCATAGAGTGGCCGAGAAAAGAGTGACGATTCAAGGGTTTAGGTGCAAAATGAAACTCTGAGAGACCCCTTCTCTCAAGTTCAACTTCCTGCTGATATTCCTCCATGAGCTGCTTCCTGAGTAATTTTGAATTATCACAAACTCTCCGCGCTGCAAAATTAGCAAAGAGAGAGTGTTAGCCATATAAATATGATGGCAAAGTGAAGGATTAAACTGTAATGGGAAAGCGAGAGAAATCAAGGATTCCGCTCACCTGAGTGAAGCTCGGAATCTCCATCCATAAAGTGATGGCTGTGATGGATAAGGTGCTGCATTTTCTCGCTGTACTTCCTGCTCAAAAATTCTCTCCATACTATCAACCTCACTTCGAAAAATATACATAGCAGATAATCTTAGCATGAGAAAAAAAAACAAAAAACAAAAAAGTTCGAAATTAATTTTATCGACATCTTAAAAAGCATGTTCATGTTCAGGGGATAATCACTTTCCATATGAACTTGAGAAACAATGCAAGAATGGCCAATCATGCATAAGTTACATGCTTTCCTTATTCTAAGAAGCACTCCAAGTACAGAACACAAGCACTAGACTCTGTCAATAAAGGAACAAGAGCCAGCTGGAATCATACTGTGTTTTTATATATATATATATATATATATATAATGTTGATAATTGCAAGAGAATAAAAGGAGAACCAACAAAGTCAAAGAATCACGAAGGAGGTGACCCATTCAAACTGAAATCATTTTGCTTCTAACAACAGGAAAGGTGAAAATATCTAATATTTCATAGATAGGGATCCAACTAGGCGCCCTCCATGATCGGTGGATCATACAAAATAATGGACCTACTTCATTTGCAGTTTCACCAATCTCTGGAGACTGGGGAAAGAAAAAAGGCTAATGAAAAAGTCATGTTTTAGAATTAGCAGACTAACAAACCCGCAAAAGCAAACCATTAAGTAAAATGGAAAGAAAATGTATATTGTAGATTTATGAAGTATTTGAGGCATGCTAGTAATTGTTTTTTAAAGTTTTTTTTTTTGAAATGCATCAAAATTATTTTTTTTATTTTAAAAAAATTATTTTTAATATTAACATGTCAAAATAATCTAAAAACATATGAAAAAATTAATTTGAAATAAAAATAATAAAAATAATCAATTTTTAAAAATATATATTTTTAAAACACTAAAACAAAAAAGCTCCTGGAAAATGATTGTGTTAGGGTGCATTAAAGAAGCTAATTATGGACATGATAGCTGAAAACGACAGGAACGTAGCTACACATGAAGAGATAATGAAGTTTAAATCAGTCACAATGATTCATTCAGAATCTCTTTACCCATTTTGGGTCAGCAAACCATCCAGCAATAATTACTTGTCTGAAATCAAAGACATGATAATACCTAGGCCAAAAGGATTGATAAAGGCAGAGGCTAAGCACAATACTGTAGTATCTACCTGTCAATAAGCCTGGATTTTTCCCTGTAGGGTTTCACAAGAACACGAGCCCCGCAGACCTGATGAGGATTCCCCTTTGCTAATATTTGCTTAACAGTCTCTGCAAAAACAAAAGTCACAAATCCAAACATCCTCTTCTGTTGGCAAGGAATCCTAACATCTTGAACAGGCCCAAATTTGCTACAAAAACAGAGGATCAAGACAAAATGAAACGTCTTTAACAAACAGAACACAGGAAATAAAAAATGGAGGATTGCCAAAAGAGACGTTCAAATATGCTAACCTAAAATAGTTAGAAACATCTTGCTCTGTAAAGGTACTCTCAGCTGGAAAGGTAAGATAGATCTGTCTAGAACCAGCAACGATTCCACCAGGATCGTTTCTCTCACCAGCATACTCCAAGTATTTTGGGACGTCTTCTGCCAAAATCACTGAATGCTGCCCATGAGGCCTGTCCCAAACAGTAAAACTTGAAAAAGTGACAATTCCACGAAATCAGATAAATTTAAAGGGGTAGAGAACATTATGAATATTTCACATATGGTACCTGTCAATGAGACGAATGCTGTTCTTCAATCGAGCTAGGAGCTTTGTTAGACTATAACCTGCCTTACCTTGTCTCTGGCTCTCCGTAAGATACCCTTCGGCCTGCAGCGTCCTCCCATACATCTCATAATACATCATTGGTAAAGAGGCAATCGAAACTGGCACCCCTCTTCTTGATTTCAAAAGCTCGGTGAGCTCCAATTCAAGCTTTTCAAAAGAGGCAGGTGAGACAACACATTCTTCATTTGCAATCTCATTCAAATTTGAACCGAAAAGCTGAGAAAAGCTTTCTGGCATGGGATGGCCATGGAAATACCTACAGTTGTTTCCATGTTTGCAGAACCCCTTAATGAAGTAATGGCAAATCCTAACAGGAAATTCAGGCAAGCTTGGAGACCTTCCGCTAGTCCTAGGACTTAATGCAAGTTCTGGGTAGATGTAACTGCTAGAAAAGTCAGAATTAACAAACTCTATCGGATAATCCAAAGTACGGAACTGCATTTGGTTTTGAATCCGATAATCTTCAGGAACCATTTCTGAGTACCCTGGTGGAGCAAAATCCAAGTTGTGTGCCTGTTGCAGGTCACAAGTCAGTTGAGCACCCCGGAAAGAACCTGAAGTCCTAACCTTTACTGGAGAGAAAATTGGGTGTGATGAAACTGTGGTGTTAGGAATGAATTGCTGTGGAACATCTGAAACAGGTGACGGGTTCACCTGAGAAGGCGAAATTAGATTTAGAACTGGTATTTTGTTTAGCCCCAGATCAGATTTGGCTTTGCATATCATTGCATGGATCAAATTATCAGGGCTAAAAGCCAGCCGGATCATTTCTCGTTCACCATGGTTTTGTAAGAGAATATACCCAATGATCTTACCAACGAATTCAGGCTCAATCGCCTGAATTCTATTGTACACAACTTTTGTGGACTCCGAAAAATCCATTCAAGTTTTCAACCCTGAAAAGACAACACAGTAAAGACACAAATGACAGGGTCAGCAGAAAATACATTGAAATACTGTTAGCATTTCAAATTTGTGTGTCACGAATGGAGATTAAGAGGACAAAGACGAGTGCAATTCTTCTACGAACAGCAAGTATAAGTAAAAGCAGATCTAACACACCAAGAAGATAAAAATAACAATAAATACAACATAATGCCAGCAATTTATTCCTGTTATGGATAATCTATAGAAGAGAAAAATCACAGAAAGAAAAGAATTAGTTCTGACATTATCATTTCCCATTTTTCCCCGTGTATTTACTTTGTCAATAAAGAGGCTTAGCACGTATGCCAATCAAAAAAGCATAACCTGCAAGATATTGCCAGAAAAAAGAACATGTTGACAGCAAAACAGAAAGGAAGAAATGAGCAGCAACATCAGCAAGAAATACTTACTAACATTCTGTTTCTGTATTTATCATAAAACAGAACCATTTCACGTAAAAGAAAATCGCATAAAAGTTAACCTTCCACCATAACACCAAGACATTGCAAACTTTTGCATTCACAAAAGAATCTGAAAATTCCTTCGTTGAGAGGAGGACAGAAAGAAAGAAAAGAAAACAAGAAGAGAAGAAAAAAGAGCCTGAAAAATCAACCCAGAAAATTCTAAATATTAGACATGAAGAAATTCCTTCGTTGAAAGAAAGAAGAGAAAACAAGAAGAAGAAGAAGAAGAAGAAGAAGAAGAAGAAGGGAGAAGAGCCTGAAAATCAACACCGAAAATTCTAAATATTAGACATGAAGAAATTATGGCAATTCGAAAGGACCCAATCAGAAACATCATTGAGGAGAAACCGAGACAAAAACCTCAACATGTTCATCCCATTTGGACACCAAAATATAAAGATTTATTAACAGTTTCCGAAAAGAAATCCCCTGCCGCCCTTCTTCTTTTCTCCCTAGTAAAAGAGAACTGAACTTAATTATCAGTCCAAAACAAAAACACAGGAGTCAAAATATGTATTTTGATATAAAGCCAAAATCTCAAAGAACTCGTATCCAAACTCAGAGACATAGAACAATACAGGGGGAACGAAAAGCAAAGGAAAAATAAGAAAAAGATTCTGATTTTCTTCTCGGTGTTGCATCTTACCGGTCAACTTCAATACCGAACTAGTAGAAAAAACGGAAAAGGAGTTACAGAAACAATAAAATAAACCAGAATTCAAGTTCAGCATATTATCACAAAGCCACGGGAACCAAAGTTTTGGCGCATTTCAAAGAAAAACGAACGGCACGTCAGAATTGATAACAATTCAGCATCTAAAAACAGAAGTAGGGAAAAAAAAAAAACAGCCTTCGAGGCCAGTTTTTTAACACCAACAACAGAGTTTTGAACCATTTCGAATAACTTGAACTATAATTAACCATTTACAAAGAGATTTTGCAGCCCTTTTTTTTTTTTTTTGAAGAAGAAGAAGAAGAAAGAGGAAGCAAAGATCTAACATACCCGCCAAAATCTAACAAGCTTCTCGGTGAAAAAAAGATGGAAGAAACAAAGTCAAACAAACCATCCCAAGACCTCAAAAACCTTCCCCTCCTTCTCCATGTCCAAGGTTGATTAATCACTCTGCCTCGCTTTCTCTGTGTCCGTATGTCTCATTTCTCTCTGTCTTTCTTCTCTGTTATGTTTTTTTTTTTTNTAGTTTTATCTTCTCCTCTTCTCTCTCTCTCTCTCTCTCTCTCTCTCTCATTCTCCATTCTCCACAAAAAACGACACCATTCTTATAAAGAGCCAAATGACAGAAAGGATAGTGCTTTTTAAGGGCGCCTTGTCTTTAGTTCAAATCAACTCTCTCTCACTCTTAAATACACACCCGAGATTATTTTATTTTTTTTTAATGATAGAGTTCAGGATTAAAATATATATATATATATACACACACATAACTTTAAAATTAAAACGCTTTTTTTTCTTGATAAATCTCTTAAAAAATCTAATATATTCTACAACTGTCTATTCAGAAAAAATTGTAGGGATTAGATTAGATATAACATAAATATTTTAGTGTTCTAAACTTAATTTTTATTATAAATATAACATAAATATTTTTTTTGAGTTAACACTTTAACATTTTTATAATAAATTTTCAATTGAATGGAATAATATTCATAATTTATAATTAATTATTATAAACTAGAAATATTAAGATGACTATTATAAATTATTATTTTGATTTCTTATGAAAAATAATTATAATTTTGAATTTTTTTATTAAAATTAGTTTTTATTTTATGAACAAATTTTCCAATCTTTTAAAAAAAAGGAGAAAAATTGGAAATGAAAAAAAAATCATTTACAGCGAACACACCTTAAGTTTATTAAAATGGGCAGGACTCCTTTTTACTAGCACAAAAAAAATGGGATGAGTTTATAATTATGGTCCCTCAAGTTTTTGAACATTGTTAAACAAGTGTTTATACTTTAATTTTGTGCATGTTAATCCTCACCCTTTCAATACATGGCCATTTGTGGTCCCTTCATCCTCTTAGGTTTGTACATATAGTGACACAGAGCAGAGAGCAGGCTTATAACGAACATTTGCTCGAAAGATGGATCGAATGTGACTAAAAATTAAAAGTGTGAGGGTTTTTGTGCCCAAAATTTAAACATAGGAATTGATTGATCTATTTCAAAAACTTAAGGGACCACAATAATAAATTTATTAAAAATATTTTTACAGTATAGTTACGAGTATAGTTGTGGTTGTTTTTTATATAATTTTTTATATTAAAATATATACTAATGACTTTTTAAAAAAAATTATTTTTAACATAATTTATATTTTTAAAACAAGGCATATTTTTTAAAATAAAAAACTAGAAGAATGAAAATTTAAAAAAATAATAAAATAACATAATTTATATTTATTACGGTTAAAAAATATAACACTTAAATTTATCACCATTCAAAAATAAAACATTTCAAAAAAATTATTAAAAAAATTATATGAATTACAATAAAAAATAAAAGAAAAAAATTAAAATAAAAAAGACCATGAAGACACATGAATGCTTTCATTACAATAATATCAATAACAAGAACAATTCAACAACATATAAAAAAATTATTAATTACAATTGATATATATATATATATATCACTCTTATAATTTAAAGATATTCATTGACTTATTTTCATGTGGTTACCGATTATTATCATTAATAATTTTTTGTAATTTATTTATTTTATTTTATTAATAATTTTATTATAATACTAAATTATAATCAGAGTTTTTTTGTTTTAATTATTTTTTTCTCTCTTTTCTCTTCAGATCATATTTTATGCAGCTTATTTCATCAATTGTTTTTTTTTTTTTAAATGTCAGGAATCACAATAAGCAAAAACAATCGAGACACAAGCGGCAGTTTTTGTACGAGACGGCAAGCATGCAACCAGTTATGACACACGTGTAGATGATGATCGGTTCTGATTTTGGAGTACATTTCATATGCGTATGGTTTTTCTTTTCTAGCTGGCCTCGTATCTATTTGTGAATTTGCATGTCTGCCACGTGTCACAGGTACTTGCTATACGGAGTTTCTTTAACTCCAACTACGAAGAAGTTGTTTTTCTTTTTCAAAAAACAAAAGGAGCCGCATCGAGTTTGTCAAGTGGGCTCCACAACATCCATAGCTGTGTCTTATCTAACAAACATGGGCCCCACCCTGAAGTGCTAGTTCAGTTCTCCGTGATTGGTGGTTATCGGATGTCCTGAACAGAAATAGAAACACTAAAGTAAGTAAATAAACTTAAAATATGTATTTTATGCATGAATTAATTAATATATGACTTGAAGAATAATTTTCAGTTTTTGACAAAGAGATTTCTATTTTACAGGCTACTTTCCATGCCATTTTTTTTTAAAGAGATAGAAAATCTATATTTTTAACATTAACCTGGACATAAATATGGAAAGAAGCAAATCGGATAAATTAATAATCAAAACAGTAAAAATAATTAGTTACAGTGAGAGTATCTTGTTCAATTAGCTAAAAAAATAATTTTAAAAGATAATTTGATTAGACTAGGAATTATTGGGAGGAGTGTAGTTGTGGTTATTTTTTAAAGTATTTTTTATTAAAAACTATATTAAAATAATAATTTTTATTTTAAAAAAATTATGTTTAACATTAATACATCAAAATAATTTGAAATTATTGAAAATAAATTAATTTTCAGTAAAGAACAAGATAAAAAAATTAAAAATTTTTTAAATATTTTTAAAATAAAAAATAAACAGGAATTAAAGAAATATAGTAATATTTAGATTCACAACAAGAGAAGGAAGGTTGGAGAGTTTCAATTATTCACCAGAATTGGATTTTTTATTGAGTTATCCACTAATCTTTTAAATTCCGGATCTTTTTTTAGGTAGGTCTTTTAATTGCTAATATTTAAATTAAATTATTATTATTTTATTTATTAAATTTTATGATATATTAAATGTTATAAAAAATACAAGAAAAATAAATCAATTAATTAGATCTTATGCTTGCTTTTCAGTAATTACAAGTTCGAGTTTTGAAAACTTATATAGTTATTAACTTGAAAATCTATAAATTAATCAAAATATATATAAATTAACTTAAATATCCACGTTAATAAAAAAAATATAAATCAATTACTCATGTTACCTTTTATGTTTAAAAAAATATAAATCTATAACTTAACCCTTTCAAATACCATTCAAAATCAATTTTGGCTTCATAAATGATTAAGAAATACTTTATTGTTAAGATTAAAAGAAACCATAATATGATAATTGTTCCAAATGATATTCCAGCAAGTTAAGTATAAAAAATACAAATAAAAAAATAATTATTGATAATATGTAAAAAAAAATAAGGAGATACTATCTAATTTTACAATAATTAAAAAGCTAAGTGTTAAAAAAATATAAATACAAAAAAAATACTATCTAATTTTATAATTACTAACTCATCTTTAGAAATTATATGTAAGGGATTAATTATACTAAATATAAAATTACTTTGTTTTAAAATATCTTATTATCTAAAATAAGTTCCTTTATATTTACTTTTATTGATAAACATATACATGTTAAGAATTTATTTAAATTGGTTCACGGGTTTTTATTTTCAAGGCTAAAAATTGTAATTTGGCATAAAAATAATATAACAAATAAATTGTCATTTATTTTTTATTTTTTTATTTTAAATATTAAGGAGCCACGTATTAATGGTTTCTATTAATCACTTGTCAACATCATTTAGACAAGGACCGAATGATTTATTTATCCTGGGCTGGCTTCACATATAATAAAAACAATGACTAGGCAACAAAACAGGAGAAAACAAAAGAAATAATATTTTTGTAAAATATTTTTGAATGCAGTTAAATTTAATAACGTATTAAGCAATTTTATCATTCCTGTGTAAACATCCTTAAACAAGGTCTAATAATAATTTATTTATCCAAGACTGACTTTATAAATAAAATAAATAAATATTATATAGCAAACTGGCAAGAAAAAAGGGGCGCCAATAGAAGAAAAAAATAATTGAAAAAAACTTTGAATGTAAAATTAAGTTGCTCATCAAACAATTTTTATCCTATTTTCATCCTAGATTGACTTTGTAGGTAACAAAAAAAAACTTGCAAAGTGATGAATTATTTTTATCTATTTGAGACCCTTTCATGCAAAATCTACACAATTCATACATTACAATTCACAACATGTTAACATTATTAACATTTATATAAATAGAATTTTTTTTCTAAGTTAATATAGATTTTTAGACCAGCTTATATGATTTTAAACCAACTTGAATGATTAATATTGGTAATGACTGCCAATTTTAAACAAATAATGTCAAGATTAGAGGATCCACTAATGGTATGTCAAACAAGTATAGTATAAACTTTTATTATTCAATTAGAAACTACACATAAAGGAGGTTCCAATCATATTATAGATTGTTAACATGATTACATTAGTCATCTTATTCAATCAATGCTAATACTTGTAAATTTCATCTAGCATTCATGATTATAACTTATGTTAACAACAAATCAAGTTCCTTTCATAACTTAGGTGTCGGTTATACCTATAGTATGGGCTACGAAAGTGTCAAGCATTTGTTGTACCAAGTGTTATACAACATAAATCAAGATTGGTCATTTAACAAGCAAAGCATTAAAGAGTGAACAAGATAACAAATATAAAACATGTTAGTAACAAACATTAAAGTGCATATTAAGTTTATACTATACTTATTCTTACACCATTAATGTAACCTTTTCACCTTGACATAATAAACTTAGCTATACATAATGAAAGAAAGAAAAATAGATAAACCAAATAAGAACATAAATAAGATAAGAGTTACCAAAGCAAAACAAAGGAATTGAAAGACATAAATTTGATATTAATGAAAGTAAAGTATAAACATTACAAAAAATACAAAGAGAGAAAACAAGAGCATGATCTTGATTTGGACACCAAGATGCCTAAATGCATGGCAAATGCCTTCTTTAAAATTAATATTTTAATATAAAACATGTTTTAGTTAAGTAGTTATTGATACTTCAAGTGCAAAATGATAATATAAAATCTTGATAAAAATACACTTTTAAGTACTAATCAATAATCATGAATGCCTGACAACATTTACATGTATTAATATTATTTAAATAAGATAACTAATGTACTCATATTAACAATTTATAATCTGATTGGAACCTCCTTTGTGTGTGGTTTCCACTTGAATAATAAGAATTTATACTATATTTATTTGACATACCATTAATGGATCTTCTACCCTTGACATTTGTTGTTATTATTGTTTAATTCTTACGTTAATCTTTAATCTCAAAGTTCTCATCAACTTTTTCTTCATTACTATTACTATTACTGTTATTGTTGTTGTTTATTACTGTTGTTGTATTATTGTTATTTATAATTTATACAATTAACCTCCATGTAGTTTGACCCTAGTCTTGTCGGGTTATTTATTACTTCGACACTCCTGCACTTGGGAGAAGATATCAATCTTTTAGTTATGTCACTCATACATCTATTAAAGGTATGTACAACCTTAGAAAAGATCATGACTTCCAAGCGAAACTTGCATCTTTTGCTAGAAAAGTTAAGGCACTAGAATTAAAAAAGAGTGGTCAATCAAAATCTGTTCAAGATATTATGTGTCAAATCTATGAAACAAATAATCACTCAATCAATAATTGTCCAACTTTGCTTCTTCTTTTTTTTTTAAGAAATATGTCCATGAACAAGTCATTGCTTTAAATAGTTTCTTAAAGTCCAATCGTAACTCATACTTAAAAACATACAACCCTGGTTGGAGAAATCATCCAAATTTCAATTAGAAGAGTGATAATAACAATGCACAAACTTCACAACCACCATTTCAAGCACACCATAATTTCTAAAATTCTCATGGATATGCACCTCTTTATGCTCCACCTCCTAGAAGAAATCTTGAGGAAACATTGCATGTATTTATTGAAAAATCTTTAGATAATCTTCTATTAACTCTTGAGACACATCATAGTGGAGATGTGCATCGTGTAATTCATGATTTATAGCCACTATTTCATAAAGAACATACTCAACATAGTCTTGGAAATCTAACTAAAAAAACCATGTTTGCTAGTTTTTAAGAAAACTAGACAGGAAGTCTATCTCCGAGCCATAAAAGGTGTTTTACCCGTTTATGAATGTAAAACCAAGGAAAGATGTGAGCCATAATCACAACTACCTGTACATACACGTGCTTTTAAAAAAAATAAATAAATAAAAGAGAGAGAGAGAGAGAGTATGAGACTTCAGCTGGCCTATATATAGGTGATATGATTGCATTTTCAAGTTCTTATCTATAAAATCTTCTCTTCCTTCCTTTCATATCTACTCAACATATACATTCAACATATATAGAAGAGTGTAGAAATGACAGGTTTCTCAAGTCATCATATAAGAAACATTTATGTTTTTGATGGATTTAATCCTGAGAAAGAAAAGAAGTTTTTAAAATTAGTAAATCATCTTGGTCAGGTATTAGCTGAGAAAAAAACTCATTTAGTGTATGAGAGGGACAACCTTAGGTTAATAGAAGGTGTGTCACTAGCTGTATTTTTATAAGAAAGTCAAGTTTAAGAAGTTGTCCTCAAAGCTTTAACACAAGAGGACATCATTGGAAAAATAATTAGAGAGGAACTACAGGTCTTCATTGAATGAATGTAATGTTTAACTATATTGATGTCTTTATTGCCTTACTAGGTGATCTGGACATATTGGAAAAGATTTTTCATATTTCTTCTTTAGTCCAACTACACATTCACCATAAAACCTATATATCTATTAAATATTAATGGTTATTATAATAAGATATCTTTCATATTACCTTACTAATTAAAGCTTTCATTTTTTAGAAAAAAGATGCATAAATGATACACGAATTTATTCAATAAATACCTAGAAGAAATTATGTTTTATAAAAGATGATGGGTCTTGTAGACAATAAATATTACTTTTCTCAAATATCAAGAGGATCGAGATAATTTCTTTAAAATAAAAATTATGAATTATAAGCAATTTCTTATGCTTAATTCATCATTTGTACACAAATAATTTCATTTGCATGGTATATCTAGCTATAAGAGCTCGTTGGTAAATTGAGTCTTTATAACTTTATATTTGATTGTTCCTTAACTACTTTCAGACTAAAGGAATCCTTCACAACAGTACATATAACCCCTCCTTGGCGAGGGCATTGAATCTTGGGTCATTGTTGGTTCCCTTGTAAATTTAGTAAAAATCTAAATCTTATGTGGCTTTCACTAAAGCTTAGTTCATAGTGAAATGTGTCTTAGATTATAATAAAATTATAATTTTTTTTCCTTTATATTTGAAGCTTTGCCTGAGGGTGGACTAGCACTTTTTATATTGGTTATAACGCAATTACCATTTTACTTTTCACTCTTTTATCTAAGAAGCTTTGCTTGAGGGTATATGTGTTTTTTTATTATATAGTGAAAATACTATTTTACTCTCAGAGTTAACAAAATTTTGAATTATTGGCCAAGGATTTTCTTAACTTTTTAAAAACTTTTTAACATTTAAAATACTTCTTTGCCTCTAGAATCAAAAAAATTAATCGTCTATTATAGGGGTGATCATTTTCGGTTCGGTTTGGTTTTTATTTATAAAAACAACCAAACCAAAATTAAAAAAAATAGAAAAACATCGAAATTGATTCAAACCAACTGGTTTCGGTTAAGTTTGGTTTGGTTTTTTATGTCAAAAAACTAAAGAAATTGAAACCAAGATAAGCAATGCAATATCATTAAAATATGTATTTAATTATAACACCATCTCCAATATTATCTTGCATCTAAAAAAATAGCTAAGATATTTACAACAAATTAACCATTTGAATAGACTTTTAGAATAATTCACTATAACTTTTGTAAATATACTTGCAACCTTGGTAGCTGACGCTAATAAAGCTTTATATAGTTATTGCTTGACAACTATCTTCTTAGTAAGGATGACAACCCCCATAATGACTTTTACAAGTAGTGCTTTCCCTTTTCTATACCACGTGTAAGGTGGTAGCCACACCTGCCCCATGAATATTTATTAAACTAAAGCATAAACGAAAAGGATAATTTTGCTAGTTCTAAAGCATTCTCAAGATACGAACAAAAAACAACTAATAAACCCCATCAATCATTACAAAATAACATAGAAAGAAATCTTATTATAAATAACTAAAAAGGAGCATTTAGAGCTTTAGACGGACTACTGTTGAGTGCCGAGGTTTGTGAGTGTTGTTGAATTGCAAGATTTAAAAAGTGGAAATACAAATTAAAGAATAAAGATTGGAAGCAGGCATGGGGTGGCTACTAGGATTACTGGGTTTAAGTTAGAATATTAAGCATTTTCTTTTCATTTATAGCACTTTTTCTTTTAACATGAACCGGTTCAATTCAATTTGGGTTTACCGTTTTCAACAATACAAAACCAAAATCAAACCAAACTAGAAATTTTTTTAAAAAATTCTAATCGATTTAATCAATTTTTTTCTTGCTTTGGTTTTTCTGTTAATTTTTTTCTGTTTTCTTGATTTAATCAGTTTATCAGTTTTTTTGCTCAATCATAGTCTACTGGACACATGCTTTTTTTAGTTTTTAATTGTTCATGTCCACTGTAAATATAAATAAAAGCTTTATATTTTAAAGTATTTTTATAATTTCACATGAGTATTTTGTATAATCAACAAGGTCATGAGAGAATTTTGGTACTTTCACATTGACTTTTAAATAGTTAAAGATAAAAATTATGGGTGTGTGTTAAACACGCATTAGTGCGTGAATGGTGTCCATACTATTCAAGTAGCGCGTGTGACACCCCTGGTGATGAAATTTGACCTTCCACTGTCTCCCTCGATGCGAAATCGTGTAATTTCCCATTATAATTGACACATGGAGGATTGTGGTCAGATTGTCACCAATAGTTTTTTTTTTCTCCTTTTTTTCTCTATCCTAACAATTAAAGTACATCATTATCCTTTTTATTTTTTGTTTGTCAATTTCAGTCCTCATTCTTCTCATTTCTTATTTCATTTTTATTTCTTTTATAGAAGTTTTTTTGTTTTACAATTTAGTCTTTTAATTATGCTTACTCATATATGTTATTTTTAGTTTAAGTCCTCATTTTTTTAATTTTTGATTTCATTCTTATTTCTTTATATATTTAATTTCTTGCTTCATTTTTATTCCTTTTACATAATTTTTTTTTCAAATTTAGTCCTTTAATTATAATTTATCATTTGTTTTGTTTCTAATTTTAGTCTATATTCTTTTAATTTTGTTATTTTCTTCTTATTTCTTTTATAAAAGTTTTTTTTGTTCATTTTAGTCCTTCAATTATAATTTTCTCAATTTTTTTTTCATTTTAGTCTTTATTTTTATTTTTTTCCTTAACTTATTTGTTGAAGCTTTTTTTGCTTTTAATTTCATCATTCAATCAAAGTTTATATATATATATATAGCTTAATCCACATCCTTTTGATTGTTTTTTTTTGTTATAGCTATTTTTCAATTTAATTAAACCCTTTAACTGAAAAATTTTATTTGTCCTCTAATTATTATTTTTTGTTCACCCTTCATTTTTTTAGATCTTTTAGTGTAATTTAATTTTTTTATCTAATTTTATTTTTTAACATTTAATTTGTTGGGGATTCAAATTAAAGAGATCTTATTGTTCTGCATTATATTTTTAATATTAGTTTTGTGATTATCTTCAATTTCTTTTATTTGAATTTATTACGATCTCATGACTTAGATCATGGGTTTTACATGTTATTTTTTAAATTATTTTTTTATGAATTTTTTATGTGTGATTTTTCAAGATAATATTCTAATTTCTATAATTTTTTTAGGTTTTATACAAATAAACTTTATTTCCTAAAATTAAAAAAATCATTTTTAAATAATTTATTGATTTGTCGAGCCTTGCATAAAATTTGTTAGGTCATAGATTTATTCAATCATTTTTATTTTTTTTATTTTTTAAGTGATGTGCTTTTTAGGATGTGAATTTATCTTTAATTGAATTAAATAAGCAAGTTCAATTAACATAATCAGTTGAATGTCTCATTTTGTTTAACTAAATATCTTCATCTGCACTCGTCTTTATTTTTTTAATTTCTTTTTTGGTTATTATTAAAGATTATTTTCTATTTATTTATATAAATAGTTATTGATTTATTTAGTTAGATTCTTCCGTAGACCTTTTGATTTAGAATTTAATTTTTTTTATTAAAAAACACATTGAAGCAGCTTACAAACCCACTATTTGTTTTTTTTTTAAGAAAACATGTAATTTGTGGTGAAGCATAGGTTAATTTTTGCATTTAATACTTGGAAATTTAATTTTTACATTTGAAAGTAAAGTATTTTTAGATAATGCAAAATTAAATACAATAAATCTTTGAACACCATCAATAAATTATTTCAAATAATAACCATTTATAGCTTATTGATAAATCTATTATTAAATTATCAATATTACATGATAAATCTTAAATTAATAAACATATTTAAATTAACTATTTATCAATTTTTTAATTAGCTTTTCAATAGTTAATTAAATTTTTGAGAAAAGTTTCATAAAAATCAGGAAGTGATAATAACACTTATTTTCTAAAATTAATATTTCATTATAATTAATTAAAATCATATTTCATACAACAAATAATAATTATTTATTACTTTGAAACAAATCTCACTAAATTTTTTTTATCACCCTAATTAATCATTAAAAATAACACATCCTCTTAAAAAAAAAAAGAAATCTAATACTATGCAATCACAAATCTAATAATTCGTAATTGAACATTTTACAACATTAAGTAGCGTTGCCAAAACATTGTGATAATTAAATTATGCTTTTGTCCCTTGAAGAAAACATGGGATGCCTTGTTTTGGAAGATAATTCGGTCATTTACAATGGTTCATTGGCCTTTAAAGGATTGTTAGAGAATGCTTTCGTTTTTTAGTGCAGTAAAATTTACCTTTAAAATCATAAAATTTAGATATGTTTACATAGAATATTTTTATCATTTTCTCTTCTTTTTTTCCCCTATAAAATTCAAATAACTCTTTTATTATTAGAATAAAAAATAAATAAATGCTTGAGTTTATGGATGCTTCTATCTTTTTACATTGGTTTTTTTATTCTGGAATCACGAAGGATATTTAGACCTTTTGAGCTTAATAATTATGTTCTTAATTAAAAAACTACAAGCTTGTTTTTTGCTTATATCTGTATATAGGAGGCTCTCGTGCTTTTTAAACAATGCATGCAACACTTCTTAATGGCCAAATCTATTATTTTGCTATATCATTAGAAGCATCATCTCGTTTTTTTCCTCTTAGTGTGATATGCGATATTAGTTGAAGAACGATTTGTCGGTGATGATTATTTCTTTTGTTTTCTTCTTTCTTTTACTCTTTTCTTCTGAAAAAGTACGTGTCTATCCTCTTTTCTTTTTATTTCTCAATTTCAGTTCTTCTATTTTTTATTGTTTATTTTTTTTAATTCATCGATCCTTATTCTTTTTTTTTCTTCTGATTTTTTGCCTTGGTTCTTTTGTTAAATTTCATTCTTCAATTAAAATTTATGTTGTTTTATTTTTTTTCAATTTAGCCCTCATTCTTTTCATTTTTTTTTTCCTTTTGTTAAAGTTTTTTCTTTTCAATTTAACCATCCAATTTAAATATTTTTTATGTTGTGTAATTTATTTTTTTATTTTGATTTTCATCCAATTTAAATCAGGTTTGTGGTATCTCTATAACTACAACTCAAGATATGAAGTCAAACTATATTGTCTCGATCGCAGGCATCCCATAATCTAAAATGAGTAAGCTATCATAATTCATTAAGGAGTTGGTTAAATAATAAATTGGTGTTATGAGAGTCAAAATGAAGACAAAGTATGAAGAACAAAAAAAGCAATAAAAGGAGAAGATGATTGTATACATGTTGATGTAACCATATTATTCGATAGTTTCACCCATATTTATATAATGTTTTATCTATATTTTATATGTAAATGCCTTGATATTCTTTATTTTATGTTTTGAAGGCACTTTTGGATGAAAAATATAAAAAGAAGTAAATTGAAGATAATTGACATATTTGACGTTCAGTTGATGTTTTGTGTAGAACGTGAGTTCTATATATCAAAATGAAGTGATTCTAGTGGCACTAAAAAGCTAATATCCATACCTTTCTGAAAATGTAATGCAAGAAAAATAAAAGGAAAAAGATCATAGAAATAAATAATGCTTATAAGTATCTTTTTCTTTGTCCTTATTTTCCTCCACATCCTTAGAGAATAATTACGTAAAAAACTAAATAACATGAGTGTTTTATTGAGAAAATATGTCTTGACCTACAATAAAATTAATTTTTGTGCCTTTTGATCCAAGAAATTAGGCCTCTTGGATGGGGTGTTGATTTTCTTTCTTTCTTTCTTTCTTTTTTGCATAATAAAACTATTATTTTTTGCCCTTAAAACCAACAAAATATAAAACTATTAACCAATGTTTTTTTTATATATATACTTTGCATACGTTTCTTAGCAATAAAAATACATATTTAACCCTAAAGTCAAAAAAATATTATGTCGTTGGATATGAGTATTTTAGGGTTCTGAAATTTTAATATAAAGTATAATAACATCTTGAACCTTAAAAGATACAAAACATAAGTATTGTATTGAAGGGTATTTTTATATTTTTATATGAGTATTTTGTATAATTGATGGTGTCATGGGGTACTTTTATGTTTTTATATATTTTTTAATTTTTTAATACTTAACTAGAGCCTACTTGATACACATTTGTACATTATAATAATATTAAATGATTAGACAAATTTCATGTAAAAACATCTTAGTTAAAAATATGAATTTTCAATTTGTTTAATTAAAAACAAGAAATGCTGATTCTCTTTCAAAAACTAGTTAATATTTTATATTTTTATCAATTCACAAGCTTATGAATATGTTTTATATTACTATTATTTTTATTATTATCATGTCTTTATTATAGAATCCCTTGAGATTTGTTAATACATTACAACTTTATTATTGTGTGTTCAATTTGGTAGTTAAGTTTTTATGTTGTCCAAAAAATTCAAGGTCTTATTATGAATGGTTTATTTTTAATTTTTTATATATATATTTTATTTATTTCTTATGGCATTGTGTTTCTGATAGATGCAAGTTTTAAAAGGTAGATTTGAGTTTTAAATGAATAAAATTTAAGTTAAATATATTTTTTAATTCTTTTATTTGATAATTATAAATATGCCTAAAAAAAGAATGATATTTTATTATTACTTTTACTGTTGTTTGAGATCCTGTTACCTTGTGGACTCCTTAGTTAAATATGATCTCATTCCCTGGTTTTTTTTTCTAGTTTATGAGTAATTATCCATTTTATTTATTGAGTTTTTTTTTAAATTTTATTCTATCATATTCTAGTAACACAGTTTTTAAGCTTAATAGTTTATTTTGATTTATGTGCTACATTATATTCATGATGTCGAAAAATATCTCGATATTAAATTGATGTTTGATTTTACAAAATAAAATTTTATTTTATCAATTGAAAAATTAAAACAAACAAAATCCAATTTATCACGTGAACAAAAGAGCTGCCCTTTTCCCTATTTACTATTCATAAGGCATCACAAACCATACCCGCGTCCTAAAATTTTACCTTTTTTCATTCATGATCCTTGTTTTTTAGGGTTTAATGTTTCATTCCTAAAATTTATTTATTTTGCATTTCAATCTTTTAAATTTAAAAAGAAAAGGAGAGAGTTGTTGAAAACATGAGAGAAGACAAAATGGTCATTTTGGTGTCAATAAGTTTATCTTAAAAGGAAATATTCAAAAAATATGGTATTTTTCTTTGAGAATATCGTAAGAACTAGATCATAACATGCAATTTTTTTTGAAATTTGGTTGGATTTTGTTTTTTGACACGATTAAAATATTGATGTCTTCTCCCAAGTGTAGGAGTGTCCAAATAATAAATAACTTGACAAGACCGAGGTGAAACCACAGGGAAATAATAATAATACAACAACAACAACAACAATAGTAGTAGTAGTAGTAGTAACAATAACAACAATAATAGTAATAAAGAAAAAGAAAAAGAAGAAGAAGATGATGAGAACTTTGAGATGGAATATTAATGTAAGGATTAAACAATAATAATAACAAATCTCAAGGTTAGAGGTTTTACTAATTATATGTCAAACAAATATAGTATAAACTCTTATTACTCAATTAAAAATCACACACAAAGGAGGTTCCAATCTGATTATAGATTGTTAACATGATTACATTAGTTATCTTATTTGATTAATGCTAATACTTGTAAATCTCGTCAAGCATTCATGATTATAACTTATGTTAACAACAAATCAAGTTCCTTTCATAGCTCAGATGTCGGTTTTACCATACAGTATGGGCTATAAAAGTGTCAAACATTTGTTGTACCAAGTGTTATACAACATAAATTAAGATTAGTCATTTAACAAGCAAAATATTAAAAAGTAAACAAGATAACAAATACAAAACATGTTAGTATCAAACATTAAAGTCCGTATTAAGTTTACATTATACTTATTCTTACACCATTAATGTAACCTTTTTATATTGACATAATAAACTTAGTTAAACATAATAAAAGAAAAAAATAAATAAAATAAGAACATAAATAAGATAAGAGTTAACTAAGTAAAGGAAAGAAAATGAAAGGCATAAACTTGATATTAATGAAAGCAAAGCATAAATATTACAAAAAATACAAAGAGAGAAAGCAAGAGTATGATCTTGATCTAGAAACCAAGATGCCTAAATGCATGGTAAATGCCTCTTTTTATAGGCCAAAATTAGAAACTATTGATTTAATGACTAATTGATAAGTGGGTGACTAACTTTTGACTTGATGACAATCTTTATCTTCTCTTGTCTACCCAAAACATCATTGTTAACGTCAAAATTGAAACTACTTGAAAATATGAAAGTTGTAGGCAATTGTCTCAGTTTTCTTGTGGAAAAACTGCAGGTTATTTAAACATCTAGAACTCCAAATATAGGTCAAACACTAAACAGTATTCGGGTTGGAAGACAAATTCCAACTTTTTTATTGTTGCTACAATTTGGACTTAAAAATGATCTTTTTAAGTCTTTGACTCCATATGAAAGTTATAGGCCTATGTCTTACCTTTTCATCCATATAAACTAGACCTAAATCTAAGATCTACAACTTCAGATATGACCAAATTACTAAACAGTATTTCCGATTTGGATTGCATCGGTATCTCTTTTCTAGGTTTGGCTATCTCTTTGTCCTTTTAATTTTAGTTCTTAATGTCATCAATCAATTCTTTTATTTATGTGATAGGCCTAAATTTAAAATAAACATTTACCACAAATTAAATGTATCTTATATTATTATAAAACATGTTTTAGTTAAGGAGTTATTGATACTTTAAGTGTAAAATGATGACATAAAATCTTGATAAAAAATACACTTTTAAATACTAATCATTTTTCTAAAGTGATTATAGATATATTTTGAGAATTTAAAATGAGTTTATTGAAATTCTTATAATATTTTTGGAGAGAGTTTTTAGGTAAAAACAAGTTAAAAATTATTTTTTTAAGATTTTAGAACTTGAACTTTAACTTTTTAGCCATTAAAAATGGTTAGAAAGTTAACAAGATGGCATGTTGTCTACTATTTCAAAAAAATCAATTAGGCAAGCCTAGACTAAAAGGCTAGACCCATGTGCCATTACACCTAGCTTTTTTTAGATTTCCTTTTATTTTTATTTCTATTTTGTAATTGTTGACAAAAAAAAATCTTTTTGAATCAATTTATTAAAATAACATTAAATGATTATACAATTATCCCAATGTTTTTAAGAAGATTATGATATTTTTATGATGATAATAATGATTATCTTATTAATTGTTATAATACCGAACAAAACAAAAGGGGTAAAGGCTACTAACATGTTATTTATTACAAAAAAATTTAAAGCATGCGAGGAAGGTTATTTGATATAACTTAGTCAACTTGATAAGTTCAAAAATAATTTAAATAAATAAAAAAAACAACAAAAATAAATGTTAACAAATCAATCACTAACAAAATAGTTGAACATTTATTTGATAGAAAATAAAATAACTCATGAAGACATATATAAAATAAATCAAATGTTGAAAGATGTATTGAAAAAAAACCATAAACTATTTTTCCAAAAAAGTTCCAAAATAAGAATGATATTAAAACAAATAAAACAAAAACAAAAAAAGTGCAATAAAAAAGGTGCATGGGTTTGTTCACCATGCCCATTTTCTTGAAAACAAATATAACATGTGAGACGCTGCTTACTGAGAAATCGAGATAGGGGTATTTTACACTCAAAAATTCATTTCTTAACTATTTTTTGACCCAAAACCTAAATATTCTCATTTATGTCTTCAAATAACATTTTTTTTATCTAAAAACATAAAATCAATCCAAAATATAAAAACTTTTTACAGTTAGATGTATTCTTTCAAGTAATTTAAATATAAAAAACAACCAAATAAAATTTTTCTTATCAAATAAAATTAATTGACACAAGACCAATTATTTTGATGGTTAAAATTAGAGTCAATAAATATTTTTTTCTCTTTACCACTGAAATATAGTAATTATCTCTCTTCTCTCTCACATTAAGGGTTGAAAAATAAAAAATATAAAGTTTTGTACCAAAGTGAACAATCATGACAACTTTGAAACTAACACTTATGTTTCTTAAGTTTTTCACTTTATTTCATTGTCTTTTAATTTGATAAATTTTTTAAAATTAGAAGAAAAAAGTTCGATGATCAAATTAAAAAACACATACCATGGATTCCTGTATAAAATATTCATGTTTTTATATATTTTATAATAGTGATTATTTTTTTAAAATATTATTTTTTTAAAATATTATTTATTTAGAAATAAATTAAAATAATATATATTATTTTTTATTTTATTTTTAAAATTAATATATTAAAATAATTTAAAAATAAAAAAATTAATTTTTATTTAAAAATACTTTTAAAACAAAAAAACAAATTATTTTTAACCATTAAAAATACAAAATCCAAGTCCTGGGAATATTTGAAAGTATGTTAACAATTATTTTTTAATTTTTTTATTTAAAGATATATTAAAATAATTTTTTATATTAAAATATAAATTTGATATAAATATAATAAAAAAAATTAATTTAAAAAAATTGAAATATTTAATAACTTTTTAAATACTTTTAAAACATATCTCTCCTCTACCCCTCTATTTCCGAGCACAGTTTGAGGACTGTCACCTTTTTGTGATTTGAAGTCACAAAAAAAACCCTAAACCCTTCCTTCTTCCTCCCTCCCTCCCTCTTCAAACAGAAAAATAGAAAATGTTCTCTCCAGGAATTAAAAGATCCAGCAATCGAAAAGCAGCAGCAGCAGCAGCAGCAACTGACAATAATTCAATCCCTAATCGCCCTGCCACCGGCACTCCCGCTCCTTGGGCTCCTCGCCTCTCAGTTCTCGCCAGGTAAATGCCTTCTGTCTTGTTAATGGCAGTGCTGTGATAAATTTTTTTTAGCTTATATTGTAGTAAGGCCTTGTTTGGTTCTGTCTGGCATCGGGGGAGTCATTTAGTTATTGCACTTTTGAGTGAAAAAATAAGGCCGCATTTCTTTGCTTGTATTACAAACGAGGGAATGTCAACCACCTTTTCGAACCTAGCTAACCAAAAGTAGGTTAAATAATTGATAATATTTGTTTTTGTGGTTGTTACGTGCATTAGAACTCAATTGACGAAAAAAAGTGAAGAAAAAGCTAGTGATGCTGATCCAATTAAGCCCGTGTATGTTGGAGAGTTTCCGGAAGTAGTTCGTGATGAACAAGCCAACTTTCTACGCAGCCACATTCCTGGTAATATTAGCCATTAGGCTTGTTTTTATTTCTTATACTACTTGCACTAACTGTTAATCTGCAGGTGATGCATCTATATCTGGTGGAATGGATAAGGAGACGTGCCTTTCCTGGATCATTTGCAGAAATAGACTCTTTATCTGGAGTCACTTATCATCTTCACCTTCAAAAGATTGTTTTGTTCTTCAACTTCCTTTAGATTGTTTAGATGATGGAGCTCATAGCAATAGCGGCTATCACGGCACAAATTGGCTGCTTTGTTTTCTCAACGGGGATCCCACATCCAGGGGAAGGAATAAAGCTGTACAAAGCTGCAAGTCTGCTGGTGTGGTATTGTGTAACCAAAAAACGCGAGCTGTTACATACTGGCCTGACATTTACAAGGAAGGCGGATCTGTTCCAGTTACTTGTGTGTTGTCTTCTGATGAATCGGAGGTGACTTCATTCTCTGTTGACGGGAAGAGTACCCCTAATCGGCGGTCTGCAATTAATACAATGGGATCCAATTCTTTTAACTCTTTGATTGCTTGTGCACGTCCTGCTAGCCAGCATGTTTCTGTTGCCTTGGCTTGTAGTTCCAATGGTGAGCTGTGGCGCTTTTATTGCACCCCCACTGAAATTCAATGCAGTAAAGTGTATCAGGACACATTGTATTTATCCTCCCATGGCAGTGATGGTAGTCAATTTGTCAGGAACAAGGGCTATCCAAGGTCACTCATCTGGCGGTTTTCACCCCATTCCATGGACAATTCTGAACAGCAGTTTTTTTTATTGACTGATCATGAGATACAGTGTTTCAGTATAAAACTTCATCCGGATTCAAATGTGTCAAAGATGTGGTCTCATGAAATTGTTGGCACTGACAGTGATTTGGGCATTAAAAAGGATCTGGCTGGTCAGAAACGCATATGGCCTCTAGATATACAGGTGGATGACCATGGCAAAGTCATCACAGTTCTTGTTGCCACTTTCTGCAAGGATCGTGTTAGCAGTTCCAGCTACACACAATATTCTCTTCTGACTATGCAATATAAGTCGGGAGTCAACATGTCTTCTGATGTACATGAAAGGGTTTTGGAGAAAAAAGCCCCAATCCAAGTGATAATCCCAAAAGCAAGAGTAGAAGATGAAGATTTCTTATTTTCTATGAGACTTAGAATAGGAGGCAAGCCTTCAGGCTCAGCACTAATAATTTCTGGCGATGGAACAGCAACAGTCTCCCATTATTTTAGGAACTCTACACGTCTCTATCAGTTTGATCTACCTTATGATGCAGGAAATGTTCTAGATGCTTCAGCCCTTCCCTCTACAAATGACGGCGAAGATGGTGCATGGATTGTATTAACTGAGAAGGCTGGAATATGGGCAATACCAGAAAAGGCTGTTGTGCTTGGTGGAGTTGAACCACCTGAGAGAAGCTTGTCGCGTAAAGGGAGCTCAAATGAAGGGTCTACATTGGAAGAGAGAAGAAACCTCACGTTTGCAAGAAGTGTTGCTCCTAGAAGGGTAAGTTCTGAAGTAGGGGATTCTGGTGATAGAAAAAAGGCTGTTATGAATAGGATTTCACGCCGAACTTCGCATGATGAAGAATCAGAGGCTTTACTTGGTCAGCTTTTCCATGATTTTCTGTTAACTGGGCAAGTCGATGCCTCATATGAAAAGCTTCAAAGTTCTGGGGCTTTTGAAAGGGATGGAGAAACAAATGTTTTCACCCGCACTAGTAAATCGATCATTGACACCTTAGCTAAACACTGGACAACCACCAGAGGTGCTGAAATTTTGGCTATGACCATGGTATCCAACCAGCTCATGGATAAGCAGGAAAAGCATCAACGATTTTTACAGTTTCTCGCTCTATCAAAATGCCATGAGGAGCTATGCACTAAACAGAGTATGATTTATTGCATATTTCAATTACTTCTGCATACAAACTCAATAACTCATGCATGCATGCACGCACACTCATATTTTATTTTTGATTATTGTGTGCATGAAATATTTTGAGACTTGGAGAGCTCGTTTATTGTCATTTGCTCTTGCTTGTGAAGCTGTCCCAACATGGGGCTCCATGCATATTTATGGTGAAATTTCTGGGGGCTGTCTTTTTGACCAGTTCTGTTAAAGTAAATGAATCATGGATAAATGGCACTTGGCAAACCTAACTACAACTTTATCTTAGCAGGACAGTCTTTGCTAACAATCATGGAACATGGAGAAAAGCTTTCTGGAATGATTCAACTGAGAGAACTGCAAAACACAATTAGCCAGAACAGGTCAAATATGAGCGGCTCCCCACATTCCAGTTCAGAAGCTCAACTTTCAGGTGCTCTATGGGATCTAATTCAGTTAGTTGGTGAAAGAGCCCGCTGCAATACAGTTCTTCTCATGGACAGAGACAATGCTGAAGTGTTTTACAGTAAGGTTTCGGATCTTGAAGAAATATTTTATTGCTTGCACAGCTACTTAACATACCTAATAAATGAAGAACAGCCTCATGAGGCTCAGATCAAGAGGGCTTGCGAACTCTCAAATGCAGTTGTGTCTATAGTTCGTTCTGCTATGCTCTATAGAAATGAGCACCATATGTGGTATCCACCATCCCAGGGCTTAACATCTTGGTATTGTCAACCTGTTGTGCGGAATGGGCTGTGGAGAATTGCTTCTTTCATGCTTCAGCTGTTAGATGGAACATCTGAACTTGAACTTTCTGCAAAATCAGATTTATGCTCTCATCTAGAAGTACTGGCTGAGGTTCTACTTGAGACATATGCTGGTGCTGTCACAGCTAAAGTTGAGCGAGGAGGAGAACACAAGGGGCTGCTAGATGAGTATTGGAATAGACGGGATTCCCTTCTTAACTCCCTGTACAAACAAGTGAAATATTTTGTGGAAGGCGGGCACCAGGTTAATCTCTTTACTTGCTGTAACTTATGATCATGAAGTTGAATATTTATGGATCTTTGAACTGTCTCCTTGTAGGTTTTAAATGTAAGAACTGATGAGCCAGATGAGGAAATCCTTAGAAAGCTAACTTCAAATTTGTTGTCCATTTCAAAAAGACATGAAGGGTACAATACTATGTGGAGTATATGTTGTGACACTAACGATTCAGGGCTGCTCCGAAATCTTATGGTACAGAGATTATTTATATTTAAATGCTTTCTGCCTTGCTCCAAGTGTGGTAACTGCTAAATATTAGGTGCCAGTGTCATTAGCATTGATGTATTTTTTTTAGTTTCAAAAGAGGCATGTAACAATTGGTACCTAGACAGATCAAATTTTTAATACTATCTGGCCAGAACTTGTTGCTAGAAGCACATGCATGAAAAAGTCTCCCTGATTTAATGTGTCAAAGTTGAGAACGTCAAACCTAAGCAGCATAAGTAGTTAAAATGTGTCAAAAGCTTTACTGACAGGATTTTTTTTTCCAAAGTATTTATTGATTCTATCTGATAATAGTTCAATGTTTTACACATTTAGTATGGATTGATAGATATCTCTCTTAAGAGATCCATCATCAATCCAATTTGGTCATGCAGTTTGAATAGACAGATATCACAGGCAGGCTTACACACATGCACAAGCACGATGCATGTTTATGTGTTGTGCGGCAATTATATTTTACCTGTATGCTGTTGATTAAGAAATTTCAGAAGTGTTAGGTGAAAGATTAAAAAAATGGTAACTAAATGGAACAAGACTATTTTTTTCAACTATTTTTCCATTTCCTTATTATTATTTTTTTCTTTTTTTCAACTATTTTTTTTTATCCGAATGGCATGATATGTTATCTTTCTTGGAGAGAATAAAAGTTTTTAAACCTGAGAAGTGTGGATTCCTCCTAGAAGTTATTAAAGGCAATGGGTATGTAAGTGGAATTTTGTTTGCTTGTCTTTGCCTTTCTATATGGTCTCATGTCTGTTCTTATGTCTAGAGATAGATAAGAACTACATACTCATTGTATAGTTTGCTGATTCTTTTCTTCTGCTTTTCCTCCTTTAAGTTTTATGAATATTACATTAGCTTGTTTCTTTGTGGAAATTGTCTTTTACTTCATTTTGTTTTGCTCAGCACGAGAGCATGGGACCAAAGGGAGGTTTCAGTTACTTCGTGTTTAAACAACTGTATGAAAAGAGGCAAATCTCAAAGCTTCTAAGACTTGGAGAAGAGTTCCAGGAAGAGCTATCTATTTTTCTGAAGCATCACCGAAATCTGCTGTGGCTTCATGAATTGTTTCTGCATCAGTTTTCCTCAGCTTCTGAAACTCTTCATGTATTGGCCCTTTCTCAAGATGAGATCTCAATTTCAGAAGCTGAAGAGACCACAGACCATGTGCAAAACAGATTTATAACCACACTGGCAGATAGAAAGCGTCTTTTGAACCTCTCAAAGATTGCTATCATGGCAGGTATGACCTACTTGTTTAGTTCATTGTTGTCTCGATTTTTTCTTTTTTTGAATGAATCTCTTGATTTTCTCAAGTTTCAGTAAATGGGGTAATTTTGAAAATCATGCGACCTTGAAGTTGATTTCTTTCATGGAAACTGCCAAGTTAAGCCAACTTGGTGATTTTAGACTCTTCTTTACAATCGGTGTCTTTATGTCAAATAATAAAAAATATTAGCAAATACTGATCGCCTCTTTAATGAAGGTTCACTTTATTGATGTCCTTTTTATGAGGCTGTCCATATCTGCAGATTAGTTCGAGGATTCTTCTCTAATAATGGAAATAATGGTACTTGTTATGCAATACTGTAGTCATTATTTTTTTTGTTTTTTGTTTTGAGGGGTTTCGATCTTTGATTTCCTAATCAGTTTTATATATCTGTTCCCTCTTGAATCCCTTGCTAAGCTAATTCAGGAAAGTTTTCAAGTGACATTTGTAAGAACTTTGTGAGTGCTTTCTTGCTAATTCTTACCACGTTGATGCTGGGCATTAATGACATTAAAGACCATATGGATTTTTACTGATCAAGCTTTGTACCATCCCAGAAAAATAAGGAATATCAAGCCTGGGTGTAGAAGGTGCTTGATTGAAAATAAAAAGTAGTTGAATTTTTTTGTTCTTCTTTTCATTTGGCGTGTTAAGTTTAAAAAAATATGCCTGTAATTTTTTTTAATAAAAAAAACATTAGCAGGTAAGGTGACTGACTCGGAGACAAAGATGAAGCGAATTGAAGCAGATTTGAAGATTTTGAAATTGCAGGTGTGCTTTGTTTTATGAATGATATTTGTTGCTGTTGCTATGTTTCTGCTTGTGACTCGTTGTTCTTTAGCAGAGAAGAAATCATATTCACAAATTTTGTACCCGGTACATGTTGAGGTGCTGCCATTAGCTTACTATACTAATCTGTATCACAGGGTTTATTGTTAATGCTACGCTCAGAGATTCCAATTCAAGGAGGGTCTACTGGGATCCTTATACTAATCCTTTGATGGCATAGCAAGAACCACAATCCCTTGTTTACTGAAATGGGTGATTCTGGCCAGAACCAAAATAGCCTGTTGAATTTTGAGCCATTTTTTCCATTTCGTTTATAGATTGCTGGTCTTCAAATGACGTCTAATCTTAATTTGTATCATGGATTTTATAGAAAATACAAGGGATGCTTCTATTTTGAAAGAATCTTTGCCTGAAGGTGCAGCTTGGGCTAATAGAAGCCATTAAATTTACCACTTTCATCAACTTTTGATTTTGTTATATCATAAAGAAAACTAGTTGATTATTATGCAAGCTCCTGGGCTGCTCAAACTACTCTATGATGAACTTGCATATGTTTTTATTTATTTATTCAACTTTTGTACGAGCTCCAGCAGACCTGACCTTTCATTACATGCAGGAAGAAATTCTGAAAGTACTTCCTGCCGATGAAGCAAATCAATACGATGTACAGAGGCTCTTCCGTCCGGAAGAACTCATAGAGCTGTGCTTGAAAGCTCAAAACCCAGAGCTTGCATTGCGGGGCTTTGATGTGTTTGCATGGACTAGCTCCTCATTTCGTAGAAGTCACAGAAACCTCCTGGAGGAGTGCTGGAAGAATGCTGCTGATCAGGATGACTGGGGTCAACTCTATCAAGCATCTAAAGATGAAGGGTGGAGTGATGAGGAAACCCTGCAGCAACTGAGAGATACAGTGCTCTTCCAGGCATCAAGCAGTTGTTATGGACCCAACGCAGAAATTATCGATGAAGGTTTTGATGCTGTCTTGCCATTGCGAAAAGAAAACTCGGAAGTTTCTGCATTGGAAGATTTGGATTTCTCTGTAGAAGCAATACTGATGCAGCACAAGGATTACCCTGATGCAGGAAAGCTCATGCTGACAGCAATCATGTTAGGAAGTGTACATGACAATTCAAAAGTAGAAGAGAATCCTTCTTCAATGGAGTAACTGACATTGTTGCAGTTCATTCCGATGGATTTTTGTAGATTGAGTAATAGAATCTGTAAAACATTCTTAATATTTTCAGCTGCATATTTACTAACTGGTATTTAAGAGTGTTGTTTAGGTTATTTTGCAAAGTAATTTTTACTTGTATTAAAATATATTTTTTTATTTTTTAAAAATTATTTTTGATATTAACGTATTAAAATAATAATCTGAAAATATAAAAAAATATATTAATTTAAATAAAAAAATATATTTAACTTTTTAAAAATATTTTTAAAATACACAAACTAATAAAATCTAAACCACCTGAAAACCGTTGTGGAGTTAAGAGCTCTCCTGAAGTGGGAATTTGGGGACGCGCGATGCTTTGAGATCCTTTTCACAAGGTTTTATTATTATTATTATTATTATTATTTATTAGAGAAATGTTCGTGGTTGAAAAATATTTTCAAGAAAAGCACGTAAATAATTGTATTAAACTTACCATAATTATCTGAGCAAGATATTTTGAAACCAGTTTACATGCAAGAGATAGAGATCAAAACTAGTGATGGCATATCCATAGGCATGGATTCAAGCAGTTATATCTGAACATATACTCGCAATTTCAAGTCTATCACCATGAGTTCTCAGCTCTACTCTTGTTACCGTCCTGGGTTTAATTTGCCCATGAATCTTGCCCAACTTATATATATCCAGATAAATGTCGTAATTTATTTAAAAAAAACATTAAATATAAGTAATGTTTTTTAATAAAAAAAATTAGTTGTGTGATAGTTAACCTGAAGTGAACTCGACGGGTTTAAATAATCAATAAAAACATTTTAAAAAATATATTTTTATAAAACAATAATGATATATTGGATCTACTTAAATTAATTTGTGTTAATATCTCAAATATGTGATCTAGATCACGAGACCATGAAAACTTCATATAAAACAAATTGAAATAAATTATAAAATTCAATTATCAATCAATCCAACGTTAAAGGATGAATTAAAAAAATAAACTAAAAAAATAACTAAGTTAACCCGAGTTGATATGCTAAATTTATGTTCCGGGTCATAAAACTAGAGTAATCCTATAGAAAATAAATTCAAATACATTATAAAGCTTAATTCTCAAATAATCCAAGAATAAAATTGAAAGAAAATTCAATTTTAAAAAAGAACACAATAAACTGGAGTCAATTTATGTTAACTCATTAAACTCATAACCCAAGTTATGATACCGAGATAACTTTATAGAAAATAAATTAAAAAATAACTAAAATTAACACGAGTTAACCTATTAAACTTGTGATTCGAGTCGTGAGACTAAAATAACTAAATAAAAAGCAAATCAAATAAATTATAAATTGAATGATGAAATTAAAAAAAAATTTAATCTAAAAAAGACACAATAAAATAGCTTGAGTCTACCTAAGTTAATTCGCAAGACTTATGACCAAAGTCATAAGATAAAAATAGATAATCTTATAAAAAAACAAAACAAATAATCAAGCTCAATTTCTAATCAATTAAATCTTAAAGATGTTGAAAAATAAAACTAAAAAAATACTAATTAAAAAAAAAAGACAATAAAATTATATATCAAAGCTAACTCATTAAATCCATAATATAAATTATAAAACTAAGATAATAATATAAAAGCAAACAATAAATCATGAAATTTAATCTTTAATAAATGAAATATAAGAAAAAACAATTAAAAAAATTATTATTACAATTACAATGAATACTAATTTGTAATATAATACAAAGTGAAAACACCAACACTTTAAAGATGGTTTTTTTTTTTTATGTTAATGTTAAATGGCTGGTTTGACATCTTTATTATCCATTTCCATGTAGAATTCTTTTTTTTTTTCCTGTCTATTTTGTTTTCATCGATCGAGGAGCATAAACCACCCAAATAAATCTTTTGTTTTAAATTTAGTCTCTATGTAATGTGGCTTGTATCGATGATGAGCACCCCACCATCAAAGATCTTTCAACTCCACATGTGGCATAAGAGTAGCCAATATTGTCTTGAAACAAATCAACATGGAAATCCACATCCTATCCAGTAACCAATGGGATACCGCTGACGTGTAGATTTCCTAATCCACAGCACCTTGTCATTTCTTATACATTTCCCCTCTGCCTGCGTTGATTAGCATCGACACTCAGTCAGCCTTGATAGAGTAAGAGAAAAGCAGAGCAAGCAACTTAGAGGCAGCATTAACAAAGAAGAGTCATGGCAGCCTCTGCAATTCAACAGTCTGCATTTGCTGGCCAGACCGCCTTGAAGCAACCAAACGATCTTGTCCGGAAGGTTGGTTCCTTTGGTGGTGGTCGTGTGACCATGCGCAGGACCGTGAAAAGTGCTCCCCAAAGCATATGGTGATGTTTCTGGTCTCCAGCTAGTAACTAATATCAGTACCATACTATTTCTAGTTCTTAAAAATCAAGAAAAGCACCTCTTTGAATGCACTGATACTTTCTCAAGTAGTTGCTTCAATTTTGGTCATTTTCATATAGGAAGGTCGGTAGGTCTGTAAATATTCTTGTACTTTGACATAGAGTAAGAAAATCACTAGTACCTTGAAGTCACTGTGTCTTGGAAGCAAGTTGTCCTTGTTTTCTGATTTCCCATCTTCTAAATTCACAGAAAAAGAAGAAGATTTCCCATCCATTGCTACCGAGTTGTTTAGCAGTGTCA
Source organism: Populus ilicifolia (assembly GCA_015708895.1). Taxonomy (NCBI): domain Eukaryota; kingdom Viridiplantae; phylum Streptophyta; class Magnoliopsida; order Malpighiales; family Salicaceae; genus Populus; species Populus ilicifolia. The sequence goes on along the minus strand of SRLM01001453.1, from coordinate 57,206 downwards.
CTAGCACATCGAGCATTGTAGCTACGCATTCACTAGCATGCTAGCTTCTACTATCAGCACGTTGTTCATCAAGATATGTTTATTTGAATAGAGCATGGTGTAACACATTAATGGCTTCGGAAGAGGCATAATGAACAATCTTTACGTGAACTGACTCTGATCTTGAACTGTTCCGACTTGTAGACTTGTATTGTCATTAGAGCAGTGGTTTATGATGTTTGAAAAGTTGGAACAATTAACAATCAGAGAAAAAGCAAGTCACCAAGAGCATGATCTCTTAGCTCTAATCTTGCACGGAAATTTCCTTTAAGAAATTCTTAACTTAAAAAAAGGGAACTGTGAGACTGAGCCTTAGGAAGTTGTTCACCACCACATTTTACAGCTTGATCTAAGATCTACATTTTAGGTTCATTTCAAACCATTTAATTGCAATAAAAAGCTGAGTACATGACTGATTATAAAACAGGTATGGCCCAGACCGCCCAAAGTTCTTGGGTCCATTCTCTGAGCAAACCCCATCATACCTGACCGGTGAATTCCCTGGTGATTATGGATGGGACACTGCTGGTTTGTCTGCAGATCCTGAGACATTTGCCAAGAACCGTGAGCTTGAGGTGATCCACAGCAGATGGGCCATGCTTGGAGCACTTGGATGCGTCTTTCCTGAAATTCTTGCAAAGAATGGTGTCAAGTTCGGTGAGTCAGTTTGGTTCAAGGCTGGATCTCAAATCTTCTCAGAGGGTGGCCTTGATTACCTTGGCAACCCCAACCTCATTCATGCTCAGAGCATCCTCGCCATCTGGGCTTCCCAGGTTGTGCTTATGGGATTCGTAGAAGGGTACAGAGTGGGTGGAGGGCCACTTGGCGAAGGACTTGACCCCATTTATCCTGGCGGTGCCTTTGACCCACTTGGCCTCGCTGATGATCCTGATGCATTTGCAGAGTTGAAGGTGAAGGAACTCAAGAACGGCCGCCTCGCAATGTTCTCAATGTTTGGATTCTTCGTTCAGGCCATTGTCACTGGAAAGGGTCCCGTTGAGAACCTTTTGGATCACCTTGCGGATCCAGTGGCCAACAATGCTTGGGCATATGCCACTAACTTCGTTCCTGGAAAATGAAGAAACTCAGATGGTTGCCTTGTAGCTTGTGACATTACTAATTAGTCCTTGTGCTTTAGTTGAAAACTTCTGGTTCTTGACTCCACCGGTACTTGTGATTTCAGCAGTGGATATTTTACATGTATCGGCAAAGTACTGTATCCCCTTTTCACCATGAACACGAGACTCTTTTGTTCTTGAATCTACTTTTTTTAGTTGGATTTGCGTTGTGGTTAAGTTGTTTCAGGTAAGAACAAAAATAAACAACAGTTCCATAACTGCCCAATCAGAGGGGAAGAAGTCTTCCCTCTGTGAACACCAACTCTATATATATCCTCTGGCACCATGATGTTACCAGTCTTGGCTCATTTTGCCATGATCCCGCTGAAGTAAGGAACAGGCATTTTCTCATTTGTTACCTACGAAACCAGGTAAGCTTATAAAGCATTCAAGTTATATATATATATAACCATAAAAAAGGTAAGATAAAAAAGAAAAACTAAGTCTTCTACTAATATAAATGTAGCCCAAGACATATTTTCCCTAATTAATAGTAATAGTGTAATTAATAATTTATCCTCGGGACAAAAAAAATGCAAATGAATTAAGTTTTGAGGGTTATATTATCATGTTGCATGAGGTTGTATTTATTATGTTATTTTTTAATTTATAGTGCAATTACAAATTTAGCATTTAGCATTGAAATAAATAATTTTAAAGTTTTTGACTGAGGAGTATTTTTATCCTTTTATTTTTTTAGAATAATGCAATTCCTTTGATATCCTTTCGATAAAAATAATATAACTCTTTTATAAAAGTTTTTTGGTCATTTTATATTAGTTTGTTTGTTTAGTTATTTTATATTAGTTTGTTATAAATTTAAATGTTGCTTGAGGATATTATTATAATAATTATATATTAAATATTATTTTAAAAAAGATACTATTACATGTTTTGCATGTAATAATATGTGGATGATTCTCACATCATTGAAGTAGTACATATGAGACTATCTAGTCATCAAATATCATCTTTCAGGATGATGTTTAGTAAATCATGAGATCCTGAACATGATAGTGCATGTGTATATACCTAAGATGTTATAAGTTTTGAGCCAAATATCTTTTTTTTTTCTCCTTCCCCTCTCTCCAACTCGAATTTTGTGCCAACTCTAACAAAATTTCAAAACAACTCTTACAATTTTTTCTCTTTACATTTGTTCCCTATGCTTTTGAACACTATTTTTTTTAATAAGTTATAAAATTATAAATGCTTTTCAGGTTCACACCATATTATTTTTTAATCTATACATCATCTTTCAAAATATAAATATTTTTTGATTTCACCTTTTTCATTTTTAGATATATAAATAATCTATCAAATTACAAATATTTTCTAATTTCATCTTTTGTGATTTTTTTAATATTTCAAATTTAATTTTTATTTTTTTAATTACTATTTATTTTGTTTGACACCATATTTAAAATGATTTTTTTTTCAAATTTCATCATCGAGTTTTTTTCCTTACCAAATTTCATTCTCATTTTTTTTTGCTATTTTTTTTTTGCTTTTCCAAGGTTTTTTTATTGATATTTTTCACCAACTTCATTCTTTAAAATTATATTTGTTGTAAATTAAATTTCTTGATTAAACCCGACTCCAAGATTTTATAAATTGTGAGTTTTAGAGATTAGACTAGGTTTAAAATGTTCATCCGAGTTCACTTAATTTTTTTCCTTTTAAGGTGATTTTTTTAAATAATTTTTTTATCCCTTTTCTGTTTTGTTTTGTTATTTTTTTTTTATTTTCCTATCATTATTTTTCAGTATCATCCTTGTTATTTTTTAATTCCTGAATGATCCATGAAATTACGAATATTTTTCAATTTCACCCCTATATATATATATATATCATTCAAATTTGATTCTCATTTTTTTTATTGCCATTTATTTTTTTATATTCATTTTCGCTTTTTAATTTCATTCTTCTTAGGTTTTTTTTAATCAAGTTTTAACCCTATTTTTTCTTTGCTCTTTTGCCCCCCTTTTTTAAGATTTTTTTAATAATATTTTTCATTGATTTTATCTTTTAAATTAAATAGATTGATAGCTAAACTTCTTGATTTAATCTAAATCCAAGATTTCACAGGTTGTAACTTTTAGAGATTAAACTAAGAGGTTTGTTCAAGATTTTTTTAAGATGATTTTTTTTATTTGTGTTTTTTTTTGTTTTGTTTTGTTTGAGTTCCCATTACAATTTGTTTTAATTTTAAATACCTATAATTTTTAATCTTTAAATAACTTATCAAATTATAAATGTTTTTCAATTCTTCCCCTATGATGTTTTAATCTTTTAAATCTGGTCATCATTTTGTTAATTGCTATTTATTTTGTCTATGATCATTTTTATTCTTTTTTTCCTAAATTTCATCTCTTTTGCCTTTTCCTATTAAATTTTATCCTCATTTTGTTTTTTTTACAAGCTTTTTTTATCGATATTTTTTCACCTATTTCATCTTTTAAAATTAAATTTGATAGGAATTAAAGTTTTTCAGCTATTTCATCCTTTAAAATTAAATTTGATAAGAATTAAAGTTTTTCATTTAACTTAGGTCTAGAATTTCATGGGTTGTGAATGTTAGATATTAAACTAGGTTTAGGAGGTTCAATTGAGTGTGCAAGTTTTTTTTTTTAATTTTTTTAAGTTGATTTTTTTCTATTTTCTTATCCTTTCTCAATTTCACCCCTATCATTTTTTTAATCTATAATAATATATTAAATTATAAATATTTTAAATATCACCCCTATGATTTTTTTAATCTTTCAAATTTAGTCATCGCTCTATTAATTGTTTTTTTTTGTGATCATTTTATTTTATTTTTAAAATTTCATCCTTGCACCTTTTTTGTTAAATCATATCCTCATTCTTTTTGTTACTATTTTCTTCTTTTTTTTGCAAGTTTTTCTATTAATTTTTTATATATATTTCATCATTCAAAATTAAATTTATTGATAATTAAGCTTCTTAATTGAACTCAAGCTTAAGATTTCATGGGTTTTGAGTTTTAGACATTAGACTAGATTTAGGAGGTTTGCTCGATTTGCTGTTTTTTTTCCTTTTTAAAGCTATTTTTTTCTTACTTTTTCTCCATTTTTAGGAGGTTTTATTTCCTTATTTTTTTGCAATTTTATTCTATTGGGTTCACCCTCTATAAGTTTTTTTTTCAATTTCACCCCTATAATTTTAAATATATAAATAATTTATCAAATTATAAATTTTTTTCAATTTCACCCTTTATGATTTTTTAGTTTTTCAAATTTGGTACTTATTTTTTTAATATCTATTTGATTGGGATAATTTTTAAGTTTTTTAAATTTCATCCTTAGGTTTTCTTCTGTCCTCATTCCTTTTTTTTTTTTATTTTTTTTTGGCTTTTGCATGTTTTTTTATTAATATTTCTTCAAGGATTTTATCCTTCAAAATTAAATTAATTAAGAGTTAAGTTTCTTCATTGAACCTGGGTCCTCGATTTAACAAGTTGCAAGTTTTAGAGATTAAACTAGGTTTAAAAAGTTTGTTTGAATTTGCATGAGTTTGCTACTTTTTTTTTAAGATGATTTTTTTGGAGTTTTGTTTTGTTTATTTGTTTTTCGTTTACCTTTTATTAGGTTAATATTGAATTATTTGATAATCTGAATAATATAATAGTCCGACTATATGACTTGATCAATGTTAAAAGATCTCAACATATGCTCTTAATTTAAGAGTAATTTTTTTTTTGAAATCTACCAAAAATTTAGCAGAGTTTTGTTTGTATTTAGAACATCCCAAGTTATCGACTATTATCAATTTACATAATAAACCCATCAACACAAGGTCCTATAATTCCAGACTTCATATCAATTATCATAATTCAACACCTCGTACAATCCACACAATATATATCATATTTAAACATCCCAAGTTATGTTGTAAATGCTTTCTTTGCATGTTTGTATTATCTTTTCTTTTAAATTTTATGATATGATATGTGGGATATGTTCATATTGAACTTGTGTGTGTGTATAACATAATAAGTGTTCTTAAATATTTCAAAATGATTAATTACAAGATAACTAACATATTACATGTTATGCTGAACTTTTATAAATACATCAAGATTTAATAAAAGCATACTACATAAATGCATTAATTTCTTTTTGTTTAAGTTACATAAGCTTGACAAAATAGAGTCCTAAACTAATGATCTCTCTTAATATTTGATAAACTTGTTACATAAATAAACATACTATTATGTTATATATATATATATAACTTATTTTTTGCTTGTAAATCTTTTAAACCCAATTAACACTTATTTTCACATTCTTAATCTGAATACTCTTATTTACCTGCATGAACTAAATGACCTTATAAAGTCTATCTTGTAATTCATTTATTGGTAATCGTATCACGAATGCCATTAATCGAAACTAATCTTGTAAATACGCTAGACTTTATTTACATTGAACATAATATTTATTGTAATTGCATTCACCAGAAGAATTTTAAATTGTATAAGTGTAAATAGAAGAGAAAATCACACGCTTACTCCGCCTATCTAGCAACCTCCCCTAATAGAAGATCCAATCCTGGTTGATTTTCCTGAATCACAAGGAATCTTTTACTTATGATTCATTCAAGCTGATATTATAGAGAATCCATATTCATCTATTACTTATATTTTACTTTTTATGTATGTTCATTTTCTTATAATAACATAGATGCATATATCATGTATATTTTCAAAGTTATTATCTCAATGTGCAAGTGTTCATATGAATCAATTCTTTTATATTCTTACATATAATATTCATATGAAAGTTTGTTGTTATTGTCTAACTTTGAACTGTTACTATCCAATTATTATTATTCAACTATTATATCCAACCGTTTCTATCTAAACATTGAACTGTTACTATTTGAACACTAATTAGATTTTTAATTATATCTAGAGTTCTAGAATCCATTTTAAATGAGATTGATCTCGTTAAAAAGTTAAGACAAGAGGTTACGAGTTTTCTAAATGAAGGAGAACCCAATTCTACCTTCAAAATATTTAAAATTACTCTTTAACTAATCAGTCATATTGCTCTACAAAATCAGTCACAACTCAGTCTTGGTTGATAACCCATAACTGGAGTTCTACATCTCCAAATTGAGCAAGACTAGTTTCCTTAGTTAACTAACATCTGAATCTATAATTTCTATGAAGAACTCGATCTTAATTCCCTCATCCTCTTACCCGAAATCTTATCAAAAGTCAAGAGACAAGTCTATCCAAATTCGTTAACCCCTTCTCTTCACATAATACTTTCATAAACTATATATTATACATGCATTAGCTTAATTTTAATGACAAATACTTTTTTCCTAATTCATGTCTAAGAACCCTAACCTAAAATTCAATATCAAGGCATCAATTCATTATCAAATTTAAAATGAATTTTTAAGATCATGTTTAGAACACCTTACCTGATATAAATTAAGATTTTGATCTTCAACCAGTTGAAGATTTTCAACTTTCTTATTTCTTTTCTTCTTGTTAATTCCTTACACATAAGTGTTTTTTTCATCTATAAACCCTTAATCTTAGATGAGTTCTTGAAATTTTAGTGCTTATCTATTGATTTTGCAAGAATAGATACAAAACTCTCTATTTTATTTCCTTATGGTTCATGCAGATTTTTAGTGAAGAGAGGGTATTTATACTCTATAATTTTTCTTATTAGCATTTAGGCCCTATTTTCTTTAAGTGTATGTTCTCTTTAATTAAATCCAACACTCAATAGTACTGGGTGTATTATAACGTCTTGAATTATTTCGCTCAAAAATTTATATTAAAAGATTTCTAAATTCCTATTTTTGTTTAACTATATGCATGGATTTCTTCACTTTTATTTATTTATTCCCAGGATTTACAGATAGGCTTAAGTATGGTTCTTTTTACTATGTTTTTCTATTTATTTTTATCAGTTTATTTATTGTTATTGCATGTTTAATTCATGTTATTTAAATTACCAATTGTACCAATGACTTGGAACTTTGATTATTATTTTTTTTACACTAATATTTTTTTAAGTCAAACAATAATTTTGCTCTACCTATGGTGAAACGCAAGCAATAAATCTAAATCTAGTGTATATTGTAGATTAAGATACAAAACATTATAAATTTGAACAATGTTTTATTCTTTTTATCCTTGTTAACAAAAACCAATGACCTTGTTGATAAGGTAATATGATCTTTTCCAAATTATCCATTGATCATTATTTGATTAATTAGGGGTAAATTGGTCTTTTATCATTTCTAGAGCATAGTAAAATAACTAAATTACCCTTAAAAATAATATTTTTAAAAACTAACATCCATAGGCTTTTTTTCCATTTTAATTTTTCAAGGATAGTAAAATGACTAAATCCTTTGACTAGCATCTAAGAGCTTTTTAGTATTTTCAATATGGTTTTTTTTTTGTAATAATCAATTTGATTGAGAGGTATTTTAGTAATTAAATAAATGTAAATATAATTAAAAAATGGTTGACACATATATTGCATCATAAGTGCTTAGATTGTATAATTTAAAGGATGTTGATGTTATTGTTTGACTTGTATAATTGTTGTCTAATTTAGAAGAAAATTCTTATAGTAGATGTTGTTTATAACCCAATAATGGATGAAGTGAGATTTTATGCTTCACATGTTATTTTCATATGGCTAGATAATATTTAGAATGTTAAATGATTAGAAATTTTATATAGAACATGTACTCTTACAACATGTGATCTATAAAGATAAAGAAAGTAGAAGTTATATATGGGCTAAATAACAGAATGGAGATTTACAAAATGACTTAAAAAAGAAAGAATATAATTGTATTCCTGAATAAAAAGCTAAAGATTAGCATGTAAGTTGTTAATAATAGTTAGTTGGCAATGATTAGTTGATACTAGAAGTTAATTAGTTAATGAGGCAATCAGAATTGGAGAGAATTTAATATATAAATCTGTAACTTGTTAATCAAGAAATAAAATCTTAAAAAAATATGTAGTAGCATTTTTATCTCCCTCTTTTCTTATCCTTCTCCATTTCAATTATTTTCATTTCTTTGGTTAAAAAAAAAAGATCTTAACAAATTGATATCAGAGCCTAAAAGATCCAACCATTACAATTAAAGATGATTGCAAATAACAAAGTTAAAGCATTAAAAGAGTAATGAAATAAAATGGAGGAACAAATACAAAGAATGAATGAAGAACTTTAAGATAAGTTGCATGATAAACATGAAGAATTCTTGCAAAATCAGAACAAGCAATTCACTTTATGATTGGATTTAATAATGGCTACCTTACAAACCATTTTAAATAATAAAGAAACTAAAAAGGAAGGAAAAAATAATCCATCTTCTAATGCAAGGAACAATTCAATATTTAATGGTATCCTACCATATCCAAAAGTGCATATAAGAATGAAGGTGATGAATTTTGATCTAAGGCAAAAAATAGGTTAATATTGCTATACCTAGGGTAGAGATATCAACCTTTTATGGAGAGAATCCTTTGAGCTTGATAGGAAAATGCAGGAAGTGCTTTATTCTAGTTGGTTATTGACTTCCAAATAGGAATGTCAGAATGATTAGCATCCAAGTAAGGATTGCTAGATTGATTGGTGTCCATTTGGGATTATCGGGATTACTTTAAGCTACACCTTACACCAATTGGTTATCAGCTTCCAAACAAGAATGTCAGAATGATTAGCATCCAAGTAAGGATTGCTGGATTGAATGATTTTCATTTAGGATCATCGAAATTATTAACTTCTAAATGGGAATGCCATAATAAGTGGCATCAAAATAAGATTTCTGGATTGATTGGTATCCATATAGGATTACTAGAATTATTAGCTTCTAAACAAGAATGCTAGAATAAGTGCCATTAAAGTAAGGTTTCTGGATTGATTGGTATCTATATGACCTTCAAATAGGAATGTCAAAATAAGAAATAATAATGAGAATTTGTCGAGTTTATGGATAATTGAATGAGGGTTTTTGAACCAATTAGTTCTCGCTATGAATAACATTTTCAATCGGCAATAAAATAGAGTAGTCGTGTTACTAAGTTATTCAAGTAAGATGGATAAATAAATAAGAGAAGAAATGAATGCAAAAAATGTATTTAAGTCGTAATTGGTATGATTATAACAAAAAGAAATGAAGTAAAATCAAGAATGAATTCTTTAAAAATTAATTAAATTGTATGAAACCATATTAAAGATTGACGCATTGTTATATTAATTCTTGTTTTAGGTTTTCCCCAAGGTTATCAAGAATAAATTTTGTTCTAACTTTCCTTTTATAGTTATAAAGAAAGATTTGTATATAATCTTTTAAATATGGATAATGAATTGTAATATTTTAAGTACTTTCTTTTGATATGTAAAATGAAGCACTATAATGTTTTACTAGAAAATAACTTATAATTAAAGTAATGACTTACACTGTTTTATTAGCATCTAAATTTTTTTATTGCTTTATTAGTGTACTATATTGATTATATTAAAATGAAATGATGAATGTTGTGGAGTTATTAATGAGATGTTTTAAATGAATTGGATTGATGATTGATATACATTTGGGAAAATTACATTGATGTCGACATTTGATATTGTTATATATTAGAGGAACCTCTGTTGATATTTTGAAAGGAATGTACAAAGTTTTTATTTATTTTTTTAACAATCATGACTTGATATGTAATCAGAAATTGATACAAAAATTAGGATCATTACATGTATATTGAGCAACATTACTATAAATAAAAAGCTTAGAGTGTTGAAATGATTTAACAAATGTATTTAACTTAAGGTAAAGGTTGTGATTTATGGATAAGTAATAATGAACATGGAGTTGTTGAGATCGCGGTGTATTATTGAGAGTGATAGCCTATGATGTGAAATGAAGAACATAAGTTACCTTAACAAGATGAATTGTGTAGTTTTTAAAGGATTAAAATGATGGTATTATAATTAAAAAGGATAAATTGGTTATAAGTGTAAGGATTAACTCTAGTAATCTAAAATGGATATCAGTTGATTCAACAATCCTTACTTGTATACCAATTATTCTGGTATTCTCATTTGGAAGCCAATAATCTAGGTAATCTCAAATTGATACCAATCAATCTAGTGATCTTTAGATTCTAATTATTCCAAGATTTTTATTTGAAGGCCAATAATTTTAATAATTTCAAATAGATACCAATCAATCTAATCATCCTTACTTGAATATCAATCATTCTAGCATTTATTTTTGAAAGCCAATAACTCTGATAATTTTAAATGGATACTAATTAATCTGACAACTTTACTCGGATGCCAATTATTTCTTCTTCTTTTTCTTTCATCATAATTTCTTACTTCAACATATAATGGTCAATCACTATGAATTCTATAAGGTCATTATATCAAAGAAAATAACACTTTAGTATTGATTTTTAATGGAGTGATTATTAACTATTGAGGTGTTAAACACTTATTTGAGTTTACTTTTACCTAACTGACCTTTATGAATGTGCAATTTTTTTTATATCATCATAATAATAATTAAAAATAATTTTAAATACAAGATCCTTATTATATAGATCTCATTTTAAATTCTCATTTTATGTCTAAGAAATTTCATTTTTTTTCTATTCTTGTCAACTTTCAAGTTGCATCACAATTATTTTTAAAGAACTCCAAAATTTCATTTACTCTTATTAATTCATTATGACCATAAATTCTATCATGAGACCAATATGAGATTTAATTGGTCCTAATATAAAATTTCAATATTTTCTTGAGAAATTTGTTCTAGTTTCAGTTAATGGAATATTGTTTCATTCATTTTATTTTACTTGCTCTCAGTACTTAAACTTACTCTACTATTTTATTTTTTCTTTTTTTATTTGGCCAAACATCGTATTATATAGAACTATGAGTTTTTAATTAATTTTTTTAAATAATAATACTTCATTGTTAGTCAAAATAATCAACTAATTCACATTAGCATAATTAACTAGTCAATAATTTTTACTAATTTTGTTAGTGTTTCTTGTGATGGAACAAGTCGATCAATTTAATTGAATGAATCAGATAGTAGATAATTTGGTTATGTAGTACATGAGGCATCAATTCAATTCTAATTTTTTTATTTATTTATGTGGGGTGTCCAGGCCAGCTTGCGTGTACCATGACTAATCCTCATAACCCACTGAATACCCTGCAAACCCAGTAGACATGTAAGGCATCGTGAAAATGACAAGTATGCATGACAAAACTCAAATTTAGGTATAATGGAAGAGACAATCATGAATTCAATTTTGAGTTGAAAGGTTGATGTCTCAACAAAAAATTCAAAATCTGATAAACAATGAAGTCCAAAATTTGATAAACAATATGGATGGGAAGGACAGGCCAATGCAGGCTCATGTACCATAAGAGAGGAGACAGGCCCTGAAAATCTCATTCCTAGAGAAACTCGCCTTATGCTGTATCTTAAAGTCTAGCCTCTTTTTTCTCGAGAAGCCCGTTTCCATACCACAGGCATCCATAAAATAACATCGCTTCACTATAAATATATAAAAATTAATTATATTAAATACTGAATATTTTATATTAAAAATGGAAATTCATATGGAATGTTTATTATAAAATATAAATTCAATTACTATTAACTAATATTGATATGACTACTTTTATATTTTCAAAACATTTGGAAAAACTCAATAGAAAATTATGCCATATATTTTTTTAATTTAATTAGAAAAAAATATATGATGTATTAGATTGATATAAGATTCCACCACCAGCTAACACAAAAACTAACATCTCCATTTTATATTATATGATGTATTAGATTGATATAAGATTACTTCACACGTAAATCAAAAAAAAAAAAACTAACATCTCCATTGCCTTTTTTCGGCCCGTCAGCAGCCGACAGCACCTCGCGGTTGCTGCACAAGGCCATCATCTGCTGCACAAGGCCATCATCTGCGATCACTGGTAAAGCTGCGATCTTGTTGCTATTTTTGCATTGATGAAGTTGAGGGCTAGCGTCAGTCTGTGTCCATTGCTCTGGTCAATGTCTTGTTACAGCTGCTCCTTGGCTGAGTTGATTTTATTTTTCTTATTAGGTGATATTCATTGTTACCACAGTTCCATGCTTCTCTGAATACTTGTTTGCGATGAGAGTGAAAGTTGAGGGCAGAAGTAATTTCTTCTTTAATTACAAACATTGATTTGAGGTTTGATGAATGGAGTGATTCTTAGAACTTTACCTGAGAGACTTCGGTTCTGTTGTGGATATTGTTCAATTTTTGTCCACAAACATTGATTTCAAGTGTTTAATGTATTGATTACAAGCACTGTTATAGACAGTTTTTTATCTTTGAAGTGTACTCGTTTACCTTTATATATTAGAAAGTAACTAAATTTATGAGATTGTTGCTGGCGCATTAGATGGTAGGTTAAAATTTAGGTATTTGTAAAGTTGATGCTTGTTTTTAAGCTTGAACTATAACTACTGGGTTTTGAAAGTTTTGATTTTTTAAAGGAGATGGTGGGTTGTTCGAGTGTGATCAGCTGCTTGTTTCGATTGTTTTTTCTCCTATGTTTGAATGAAGATTGCTGATTTAGACCTTGGATTGGATTCATGGTTTAATTTGTAGCATGGGTTGATAACTATAAAAAAACTAATTGGTTAGAAAAAGTATGCTAGAAGCCATACGATGCTACTATTTAATCTTAAAACGCCAGTTTATTATCTTAATCCTAAATACACTAACTTTTGGAAAATTTCATATTTACCAGGAAGTGTTTAAAATTAGGTTTTTCTGAGTTGATATTTGTTTTTAGGATGAAGGTTCTGACTTTTATAAGATAGGAGAAAGAGGTCGTCAAATTTGGTATTATCTGTTGTTGTGGAATTGTGGAATTTTTTATAATATCTTGCCATTTTGAAAACTTTGATAAAGTTGTTGCTGATCTCCTTATGTTTCTATATTTTCTTAGAATAGTTTTGGGGTTTCTGAATTGAATTAGGATGAAGTAACTAGGTTGGCACCAAGTTCCCAGAATTAAAACAGGTTGTGCAAGAGTTGAATTGAGTTTATAAGGTTAAGCAGTACCTGTTAACAATGCAATGAGAGAAATACTATCCATATTTTGCCAAGATAAGACTAAACCATGATGTTCATTTGTCTGATTTCCCTTCTTTCTTGATGGCAGCAACATGTCCCCATTGCAACTTCGAAAGGGCCTCGTTTCCGGCAGATACAGATTAGATCAGATGATTAGCCAACAACACATTTGACTTCTGCTTGAATGAGAAGGGTGGGAGGATGTGGCGTGAGGACTAATGACAGCAATATGTCTTGTAAACTTCACAAATCACACGCACATCTTCACATGTCTCGAGTTTCTATCCTCAGATGCTTCAAAGTTTTCCAGTTAGCATGTTTTTGTGTACAATGTTACAGATTTGAGATATCAGTTTATACAGGAGAAGCTGCTAAAATTATAGCCGAATTCTGTTGATTACTCTTTCGCTGCATGTCAGATGGTGTTTGGTTTCATGTTTGTATTTTAACTTCTACCCAAAACAGACCTTCTCCTTTCGCTATTATGTCGAAGCATTCGCATAAAGAATGAATTCATGTGCTATCTGCATCTTTAATCCTAGATCATTTATGTTTCAGCATATATCCTCGACTATTTCAATGGCAAGACAGAAAAAACGAAGCTTCAGCTAGGACACATGCAGCATTCACCTGTTCTAAACCACGTGTTCTCAAAACATACTGGGAGAACTTTCCTAGCTCATCGATATAAAGTTTTATTAATCTTTTTCTAGATAAATATGATGCCCTGATGAAAGAAAAGCATGGTTCAATTTTCAGGAATTTCCCAGTATTTATTTGATCAATTAATTTTTTTTAGAAATAATAATTTTTTTTTTAAAAAAAACAAGAAAGCTTATGTCAGGCAGTCCATTCAGAAAAGTAGATTTTTTTTCCCCTAAAGCTTAACAGGAAAGGGCTGCAAAAGCACATTTTTAATAAAATCTTATAAACTCTATACAAATGGCTATGCTCCATTTATTCCAATTTCATGGATAGATCATAAATGGACTTCACCCCATTTGTTAGAGGGTAAAATATGAGTTGCTAGTGACTGATTTGGGTCTCTACAAAAGTCCCAGGCTCACAAGGACAAAACATTTTTGTTTTGAGAAAATTATAATTTAATTCCCTTTTTAATTATTTTGTGAATTAGTCCTTCTGATTTTGAAAATTATAAGTTAATCCCTCTATCAAGTTGACTATTAAACTATATATTATAAAGCATTAAGTGTCTTTATAGGATTGTAGTGCAGAGTCTTTAAAGTATTTTTATTTTTATTTTCATTTTCATTTTTTACTTGAAATGCATTAAGGTTAACTTGGAAAATTAACTCTTTTTTAACAAAGTGCCCTAATTCTTTCTTTCTTTTTTTCTTCACCAAGTCTAATATCTACCATCTCACTGGAAAATCCAGCGGGAAGCATCATGGAATGGATTGTCAACCATCCTGTGTGCTCACTATTTATATTTATACAGTAGAGGGTGTTCTTTTCCATCTCCGAGATCTCTTTTTTTCCGTCGCACCAAACAACATTTTAATGAGCAATCCTTTTTACCCTTATATTTCTGCTTTCATGATCCTTTTAAAGTCAAAAAGAAAAAGAAGAAGAAGAAGAATAGATATGGAGGCAAACAAGTGGAGTTTAATTTAGATACTAACTCGGGTTAATGTGATAAATTATTATTATTATTTTAAAAAAATCAGTGTAATAGTTTGGATTATAATAAAATTCAAAATTATTGAATTTAATATTTAAAAAAACTCAAAATTTTTAGATGTAGTGTTCTAGTTAAACTCATTTAAACTTGAATAAATTTAATAATATTATCATGTGGTTACTTATTTTTGGATTGTGATACTAAAACAAATTAAAAAATTAAAATATATATATTTAAAAGAAAACAAAATATATTTAGTAATAAGAAGAGGATGTTGTAGTGCAAAATGATCAAAAATTAGTTGAGAATATACAAAATATAAAGTTTGAGATTTGATAGTATATTTTTGATTGGTGATAACTCAAAAAATTTAATTTAAAAAAATATAAAATCAAATGTTTATAGACTCAATTAAATTTTAATGAAGCTTTAATTGAATTTATAGAATGTTTAACTATAAAAAAATATTTAAGTAGATTTTAATTAAAAAAAATTAAAGTTTTAAAATTAAATTGTAATATTTAAGAGTTTATTTGATTAAATTAAAGATTTAATTGTATCTAAACTTTAATAATTAATTAAAAATTTTATTGAAAAAATTTAAAACTAAAAATTGAACTGGAAAAGAGAGCGTACACAGGTGCAATCCCACCCCCTTCTCCATGACAAAATCGAGAACCCAAACTCGTGGTGCTGATGCCACAGTTCGGGACAACCTGAAGACCGGTGACTTCCATTGTCTGAAACTAGCAACCCCGACACAACTGCAACCCCGGAACCTCAAACAGAAATGGCACGACTGATGGCCAACTTGGCCCATTCAGAAGATTCCTTAATCATATGGTCATCAGAAGACAAACACTGATTTAAAAACTCTTCGCCAGAAAGAGATTGCTGCATCAAAGAGCCAGCATTACTTCCCAGTGTATCTGCTAAATCTCCCAGGACTCCAATTGCAGTTTTCATGACGACATCATCCCTGCAGACAAGTAGCTTACAAGTCCCTAACCAGATAGCACACGCATTTTATACATAACAGACGTGCATACATGCACACACAAATACATATGTGTACAAATAAGAACTATAAAAAAACAGAAGATAAAGAGTATATTTCAGAAGAACTCACATGTCTTTCTCCATGTACATGCTATCCAAGAACTGCAGGATGTGAGGTGCATAAGGAATCAAGAGCTGAGTTTTAGGAGAATTCTTAAACCCTTGACGAATTCCAGAGTATGCGTCCAAAATTCCATTTCTCAACGAATTTGTGTATTCAGTCATTTCATCGTCAGCAACAGCTGTGTAGGCAGACAACTCTGCAGCACTTTGCAGCATTGGCATGGCATCCATCAAGTACTTCTCAAAATTCTCTCCTATTGCCAGGGCAATGTCGCCGAAGCTAGAGAAAATAGGAGGCTTCACAGATCTATGCAACTGGTTGCTTGATAAATCCTTGAGAAGCTGAGTCATAATACCATCACAGTAAGGCAAAATTTTATCTTCCAATGCCCTGCAAATATCACCCACCACACCGACAGTCACAGCACAGACTTGGTACTCCTCAAAATTCTGAAGGCCCATTTCTAGGTACTTGTAAAACTCTGGCATGTATTTTGCAAAATCAGGACCAGTTGCATACGCAAGGGCTCCTATGGCTAACATGTCCTCATCGTGCACAGTTGCACTTCTACAAGCAAAGAACCTCAGGAAAAGCCCCACTATCTGATCTGCATATTGCATGAACACATACTTAGTTGGCTCAGAGGAGCCTAACTTCTGAATTATGACCTGTAAGCAACCGCAGAAAAGCCCTTGCAATTATGACCTGTAAGCTTCTGTCCTTCAAGAGTATTGTGAAGCTCCGTCATAATGACAGGAACCAGTTGCAGCTCCATTGGTGCTGTTTCATCAGTCGAGCATCTCACCACCTCATTCAACGTTTCATACGCAGCAGTCCTTAATGGGGACTCCCCAGCATCCTCTCCGTGGGTAACAGTGAGAAGTGCGTGGACAATTTCCTGGAAGTAAGGAGTAAGAGGAGATGAGGGGTTCACCTCATCATAACCCTGGGCAAGGAAATAGAGGGCACCGCTTGCCTTCTCTGCTACATTGGCAACGTCCTTCATGCTTTGGAGTAGTGCAGTGACAATTTGTTGGCAATTTGCTTGAGTAACTCTCGGTGTATCCACAGCTGAACCATGGAGGAATTCAAAGATCCGACCAAGGGTCCAAGCAGTTGTATCCTTCACATGGTTATTTGGATCCTTTGTCAAAGCAGTCAGCTTGAAGTTCAAAGCAACGTTAACAAGAGGCGTTAGTTTCTCAGGGGAAGGACCTTCCAAGATCGAGCCAAATGCACGAGTAGCTGCCTCTCTATGCCTCCAATATGGTTTTGTAATGTTATCTTCAATGAATTGCATAACAAGCTGCACAATATCATCTCCCACAGTCCTTGCAACCAAACCAATGCATGTTCCACCAGCCATTGCAATATTCCAAGCTCCTTCATCTTGATCCTGATCCTCCTCTTGCTTTAGGAGAGTTTCCAACAACATTCGGGCCAAAGCAGGGGGAGCCTGCATAATAAAGTAAAAGCAAGGAATATCAGAATCCCCAGTGAAATCACCACCATATTCTTCCAATATATCTATCTCCTCGTCACATATTGAACTCCAGAATTCAATTGCTTGAAGGGCAACAGGTTCTTCATCTTCTCTCACGGCCTTTGCTGTGATGTTAAAGATATCCTGAATATAAGGAGCCAATTTCTCATAGTATGTTGATGAAATAGAGACAAGACACTCGTAAGCAGCTTGGCTTATCTTCATTTCTGGGGCCAAAGTTGCCTCGCAGACCACTCTCATGATATAATCACGCTCCATATCATTACTGTAGTTTGCCTGAGCAAATCCAAGTGCATTGTACAGCGCTCGTGTTGCAGCAAGCCTAACATCGTTGTTTCCTTCAGATGCGTTCATGCCCTGAACTACAGCTGTAAGTATCTTGTTTACATGGTTTTGAGCTACAACATCAGATTAGACAACCCGCACCATTATCCAAGAGTCTCTAAAGTAGCTTGCTTGACATGGGCAGGTAACCTATGAATATTGGATAAAAGTGATCCAATCAGCTCCGGCCACTGGCTCTGAGGCTATAAAATCAAGAGGGGTATAAATAGTTAAAAACTGAAGTTCACCACGCCCTAACGTAACCCCCCTTAAATACTGAAGTTTACCACGCCTTGCCCTCACAAAAAGCCGCCGCCCAGAAAATATTTTTCACGTTCTTCCTTTCCCTTTTTATCTGCTCTGCGTCTGTCTCCATCTCAAAACTCAAAAGCTGAACCAACCCCAAGTCCCACATTACTTAGATTCTAGCCGAACACAAACCCACCTCTCCACCTCACTGGCTTCTCTCTCTTTACTTCTGCGCAAGCCGTCGCGATCCTCCTCTATTCTTGCAAGTTGCAGCGGAAGGAGAGGGCTCCTTCATTAGAGAAAAGACGGCAAGGTAAATTTTATTCCTATGGTTTACATAAGGTACCATGTCAGCCCTTGAAGTTCAAAAATTCTTATTTTCAATCTTAAAATTTGAAATTTCTTTTAAATTACAGTGGGTTGGATTCGCGTTTCTTGTTTTTACTTCAATTTTGATGAAGATTTGAGGGTAAGTGATGAGAGTCTTTGTTGAGGTTCTGTTTATGTGTTATTCGTCCTCTTTCGGATAAATAGATAATGGGTTTGAGTTATTCTTTGTTTTGATGGTTGAAATTGAGGTTGAATTTGGATTGTAGGCAAAAAGTTCGATAAAATGCCTAATTGACTTTATTAAACTCCCCGACTTCCCAACAACTCCTGCTTTCATATCATGACATAAAATTATGTAACTTGTTGTCACCATTAATGACGATGATTGGTCTTGCTGCTGTTGTTGGGTTCTTGAAAGCCTGCTGTTGTTGAACATGTTGTTGCCTCCTTGTCCACGGTGACGGTAATAATTGTATTTGTTGTATCTGGGTTTGGTCGTCCTAGTCATGCTGTTGTTGTTGAGGTTGTCATTGTGATAATCTTGATGGTCATGGTAGTAGTTTCTCTTGGATCTAGATCTGTCCATTTTCTTGAAAAAACCCCCAACAAAATGCAAAGGTTTATACACTAAAGATCTTCCTGTTCCTCTCTTTCTCTGATTCTTAGATTTGTCAAATGTTCAGGTTTGATTCTTTCTTTCAATTCTCTTGATGGGTTTGATTCTTTCATGCAATGCATGACTTCTAGTTTTAATGTCCACAAGTTGATAAATGAATTTGCATGTACATGCTGCACCTTTTCAGTTGATGCGTTTTGTATTAGTGGTTGATAATTGTAAAAGTTGTGTTCATCCTTTGAAAGTTGGCTGTTTCTATAGCAACTGTATATTGGTAGGATTTGCTGTAGAATCAATTTTTCACTCAGACTGCTAAGGGAAGAAGTAGCTACAAGGGGGACCATTCTTCCTTTGCATCAAATGACACAATAAGATTCCTTAGAGAATTTGATGAATGCATGGCAAGTAAATTCATGTTGCTAATGGTTTTAATAAGTGCATGCCTACACAATCTAAAATTGAATGCTAGTTTGTTTTTCGTGCCCTGTATTTTTATTGTTTTATGTTAATATTCATCCCTCACCCTTTGATCTACTAACTCATTTAGTTATATGTATGTTCTGTGTACATATACATGTATCTGTGTTACGGTCTGTTTTGGATTAGGAGGTGAGGGATAATTATTAAGCTTTTGCTTGAGTTTGAAATTTTGTGAATGAATTAGGTCCCCATCTGAGTCAGCTAACAGTGATTAAGACTCAGTTGGTTGGTGTCCTAAAGACAATAGTCCTATTTTTAATTTGTTTGGTAAACATAAAAGATAATTGGGCTCTGCAATGCAGTTTAATCCTCAAAACAGAATTTTTGGAATTTGAAATGTGTTCTTAAACAAGCCTGTAAACATGAACATAAAAATTCAAGCTGTAGATTCATATGTAATGGTGTATGATTCCACGTTTGAATGATCCTAGGATAACTGTTGGGGGGGCTGCTGGTGATGAAGATGGGTTTGATTTTGTGGGTTTTAGATGTTGAAGGCAGTGGTGATTGAGAGGCTGGTCCTAGGCGTTCCCCCAGTGTTGTTTCAGTGACCTCAGAGGCTGGTGTTGGTTTTTTTTGGAATTCCAAAGGTTGTTAATAAGCTATTCTCTTAACTCATCATTTTGTCTTCAATTTTTACCAGAGGCTAGTGGTTGGTTTGCTGGATATGATGATGATTGATGAAGATTACATAATGAAATTAATGAAGATTGAAGAATGCAGAATTATGAGTGGACTTGTGAGTTGTGAGTGTTGCTGTGGGAGGCAGTGAGGATTGAGGAGGTGTGGTGCGGGTTGAGTGGAGTTTTTGTGTGAAGGATGGCTACAAGGGTTAGTAGCTTAGAATATATAGTAATTTTTTATTATTTATAGAAACTTCTTTTTTTTAATCTGAACTAGTTTGGTTTCGTTGTGGTTCATCAGTTTCAGTATTACGAAACCGAGCCAAACTGGAAGTTTTTCTAAATATTCTAATTAGTTTAATTGGTTTTTTATAGTTTGGTTTTTTTGGTTGATTTCTAATTAAGATACCATATCTTTTTTAATTTAATTAGAAAAACATATGACGTATTAGATTGATAAAAGACTTCACATCCAGCTAACACAAAAAACTAACAGCAACGCTGCCTCCCTCTCTATAGACCACCCCTCTCGCCATCATAAAAAAGAACCCACCAGAACACATCTCCATCACCATTGCTCAGCCTACTACCACCTTGTGGTTGCTGCTCAAGGCCATCATCTACGATCACTGGTAAAGCTCTGATCTCGTTGCTGTTTTTACATTGATGAAGTTGAGGGCTAACCTCAATTTGTGTCCATTGCTTTGGTCAATGTTTTGTCATAGCTGCTTCTTGGCCGAGTTGATTTTTTTCTTTTGAAGTGATATTCATTGTTACCTTAGTTGCATGTTTTTTTTAGTACTTGTTTGTAATGAGAGTGAAAGTTGAGGGAAGAATTAGTTCCTTCTTTGATTACAAACATTGATTTGAGATTTGATGAATGGACTGGTTCTCAGAACTTTACTTGAGAGACTTTGGTTCCGTTGTGGATGTTGTTCATTTTTTGTCCACAAGCATTGATTTCAAGTGCTTATTGTATTGATTGTAAGCATTGATATAGGCAGTTTTTGAGCTTTGGAGTGTACTCATTTTACCTTTATATATTAGAAAGTAACTAGATTTATGAGATTGTTGCTGGCCCATTAGAGGGAAGGTTAAAATTTAGGTATATATAAAGTTGATGTTTGTTTTTAAGCTTGAATTGTAACTACTGGGTTTGGAAAGTTTTGAATTTTTTTGAACGAGATAGGGGGTTGTTCGAGTGTGATCAACTTGTTGTGTCAGTTGTTTTTTCTCCTATGTTTGAATGAAGACTGTTGATTTTATATCTTGGGTTGGATTCATGGTTTAATTTGTAGCATGCGCTGATAACTATAAAATCCTAATTGGTTAGAAAAAGTATGCTAGAAGTCATGCAATGCTACTATTTTATCTTAATACGCTAGTTTATTATCTTAATCCTAAATACATTGACTTTTGAAAATTTTCATAGTTACTAGGAAGTGTTTGAAATTATGTTTTTCTAAGTTGATATTTGTTTTCAGGCCTGAATGTTCTGACTTTTCTAAGATAGGAGAAAGAAGTCAAATTAGAGTATCAGAGAAAGAGGAAGAAAGAAATGGAATTTTGTCCAACATGTGGGATGTTATTGCGATATGAGCCGCCAAATTTGGGGCAAGCAGCTAGATTTTATTGCCCTACATGTCCCTATTTTGCTTCGATTGAGAGCAGGGTAAATTATAATTAGTATAAATTAATTTGGCTTCTTTATTTCATTGGTTTGTATTTTTGATTGAAAGATGTGACTGACTGCTCTGCTGTAATTAGGTTAAGATAAAGAGAAAGCAAAAGCTTGCTAAGAAAGAAATTGAACCTATTTTCACCCTTGAGGACATGAAGAAAGGCGGTGCTGAAACTGATGGTGCTTTTCTTTATATTTTATCTTTTTGTGTTATTGGTATTATATGTTGTCGTGGAATTGTGGAATTTTTCATAATATTTTGCCACTTTGGAAACTTTGATATTTTTTAAGTTGTTGTTGATCTCCTTTTGTTTCTACATTTTCTTAGAATAGTTCTAGGATTTTTGAATTGAATTGGAATGAAGTAACTAGGTTGGCATCAAGTTCCCAGGATTAATATAGGTTGTGCAAGGGTTGAGTTGAGTTTATAAGGTTAAGCTGTACCTGTTAACAATGCAGTGAGAGAAATGTTGTCCATATTATGCCAAGACAAGACTAAACCATGATATTCGATTTCCACTATTCCGAATGATTTCTAAAGTTTTAACTTGGTGTGGAGAGAATTAAACGAGGAATTCAGTTATTGGTGTAGAAAGAATTCAATTTTAGCAGTGCAGATGAAGGCTAACTCAGATTTTTTCTACTTGTTCTTTATCAATCTGTATCTTTTTTGTCAGATTTCCCGTCTTTCTTGATGGCAGCAACATGTTATCTTTTTTGTCTGATTTCCCTTCTGTCTTTCTTGATGGCAGCAACATGTCCCCATTGCAACTTCGGAAGGGCCTGTTTCCAGCAAATACAAATTAGATCAGCTGATGAGCCAGCAACAACATTTTACTTCTGCTTGAATGAAAAGTGTGGGAAGATGTGGCGTGAGGACTGAGTACAGCAATATGTCTTGTAAACCTCACAAATCACACGCACTTCTTCTCATGTCTCGAGTTTCCATCCTCAGATGCTTCAAAGTTTTCCAGTTAGCATGCTTTTGTGTACAATGTTCCATAAATGTTTCGACTTCTAAGCGAACAGCTTAGCTTTAGGTTCTTTTCTGTCGATTGACTCTGGAGTTTTTCATTTCTTCAGGGTTCTCCTTGTTTCGGGCTTGTTAACATAAATAAAAATAATTTGCATTCAACAGAAAATCATAACAATAACTACCTTTCAACTTAATCAAATCGCATTAATGAGCTTTTCAATTTTATTAATAAATGATAAGAAAAAAAATCACATCAATATGATTAGAAAAAAGAGAGTATGGTAATGGGATTCACTTCTTGGAAAATGCAGGAAGTTAAAGACTGAAATGTATTTTTTAACCAATCAAGGTTTTCTTTCCTATCATTATATCATGATCAAAGAATAAAGATGATAATTATATGAGGAAAAAGAAAACCGAAAGGAGACCAGCTAGTCGAAACCTTGACCGGTTTAGCTATTTATCGTAAAATTCCATAGGTTGGAGAGTGCTTATCTTGTTAAAAAAAGGAGCCCAATTTAATTCCTGAGCTTGTGTTGCTCTAATGCGATCTAGCTTATGTTTGAAATAATATTTTTTATAATAAAATTTAATTATTTTTAATATTATCACAACTATTAAAAAACATTCGGAAAACATAATATTTTCTTTTCAAAAACAAGTTCAAGCAACAAATAAGACACTGTCTTGTATATTTTATAGTTTATACATGTGGTATGAAAAGTAAATAATTTATATAAATGATCAATCAAACTTAGATGACTTTGGTTTACACCAGAATTTCATTAAATTTAAAATTATTTTTTATATATTTTAAGATATGTTAGCATTAAAAATAGTTTTTTAAAAATAAAAAAAATTATTTTGATATATTTATAAACAAAAAATACTTTAAAAAATAACTACTACCACACTCCCTAACACCCATTTATCTATTAATTTGTGTCTTGTATGATCTAGTAAAATTAAACGTTTGAAGTGGTTTTTAATTTTTTTATTCAAATAAAAAACAAAATCATTTGGGTTTTTTTTTCTTATATGATTTCTTTTTCTTTTTATAAAATCACCGTTGTTTGAAAAAAAAAAATAGACACAGTTTAATCCTCTTGGTTAGGCTATGACATAATATTTAGGCTGGATCATTATTCGGGTTGATCCTATATAATTTTCACTTATAAAGTTTTATCTGTTTGACCACTTCAGCTCTATCTAGTCAGAACTAAAAGAGAAGAGTGATATTCTAAAACAAAAGCCAATCACTCACTCTTTTACTTTGCATCTACTCTATTGTAAGCCTCTGTCTCACCTTTCTTCTAATAATTGAGTTTTGTAAGTTTGATAAGTTTATTGACAAGAGTTTTGTCTCCTTTAAGACAAGTTTGTTTTATATTTTTGCAAACTGCTTAGATTTAGTTGTTTCTTTTGATTTTTTTTTATTTCTGAAATTGATGTAGCTAGTGACTCAAGGGTTTCATTTAAACCTTATCTAGTGGAAAGGAAATTAATTTTTTTGTAAGAATTAATTTAAGGTTCTGTATAATTGATAAAGTTTTGATTTTTTTAAATAGAAGTTTACAAAATCAACTTGTTAATTCAATTGTTTATATAGAAAAAAGTATTGATTTTGGTATTGGATTTTATTGGTGATAAATAGTCTTGTTTGTAATCAGGCAACCTATGAAAAATAGGTATACGTTATATTTTAACTTTTGTGGCATTGATGCCTTAATCATAAAAGAAGATGATTTTTAAAGAGTATTTATATTTATAAAAAATTTTTGTAGAGCTTGAGATTCTTGCTTGAAATAGTCATTATTAAAAGGAATTTTAGGATGGAAACTACTTAGCTCTTACCAAAAGCAAATGAATGTTTAATCCATGTGTTTGCACAACTGTTTTAGATGAATTAAGGATCTTATTTTTTATGATTGTTGTAGTTATTCTTGCTTGTTATGCCTTTTTTGCTATAACTAATTAACTAGGTATAATAGGTAAAACTATATTAGATGTTATGTGATACAAATTTCTTGATACTAAATGAGTTAGGTCTTTCCAGAAGCTCTTATTGTTATAAGGAAATATAAATCACAATGAACCTTTCTTATTATTACAAGGGGATTAATTAGTACTTAATATCAAGTTTTATATCATCATTTTGTACTTGAAGTATTAATAACTCCTTAACTAAAACATGTTTTATAATAACATATTTGATAAATATAAGATATATTTAATTTATGGTAAATATTTATCTTAAATGCAGGTCTATCACATAAATAAAAGAATTGATTAATGAGTTTAACTATTGAAAATTGAGAAAACAAAGAGAGGGTTAAGCTTAACTAGAGCATATTCTATAATAACACATCTGATAAATATAATATATTTTTAATTCATAGTAAATGTTCATTTTAAATACAGGCCTATCACATAAATAAAAGAATTGATTAATGAGTTTAACTACTGAAGTTGAGAAGACAAAGATAAGGCTAAGCTTATAAAAGAAATGTTGGTTCAATTCAAACTGAAACACTATTCAGTCATTAGATCATATTTGAAGTTGTAGATCTTAGATTTCAGTTTGGTTTACATGACTAGAAAACTAAGATAGAGGCTTAAAACATTCATGATAGTCTAAGACTTAATTTTTTCATTTGAATGTCCAAATCTTAACTTCAAAAGAGAAGTTTGAATCTGTCCTACAGCCTAGATATTGTTCAGTGTTCGGTCCATATCTCAAGTTCTAAAAGTTCTAAAGCACTGATTTCTTTTTTTGTTGGAAAGCTGAGACAATTTTCTACAACTTTCATGAGACAATTTGTTCAAATTCTAATGTTAATAATGATGTTTTGTTCAAACATGAGATAAAGATTGTTACCAAGTCAAGATGTGACCTCTCACTCAACAATTAGTCAAAAAATCAATAGTTTTAAATTTTGACCTATAAAATGAGACATTTACATGCTTTTAGGCATCTTGGTTCTTAGATCAAGATCATATTCTTACTTTCTTTTTTATTTTTATAATGCTTAAGTTTTGATTTCATTAATCTCTTATTTATGTCTTTCATTTTCTTTACTATACTTATATAATCATAATCTCCTCTTGTTTATTTATATTTCTCTTCTTCATTATATTTAGTTAAGTTTATCATGTCAATGTGAAAAGGTTAAAATAATGGTGTAAGAATAAATATAGTATAAACCCAACATGGACTTTAATATTTGATACTGACATGTTTTGTATTTGTTATCTTATTCATTCTTAATACTTTACTTGTTAAATGGTTAATTTATGTTGTTAACATAAGTTATAATTATAAATACCTAACAACATTTACAAGTATTAGCATTATTGGAATAACATAACTAATATAACCATATTAATAATTTATAATCCGATTGGAACCTCCTTTATATATGGTTTACAGTTGAGTAATAAAAGGAGTTATACTATACTTGTTTGAAATACTATTAGTAGATCTTCTAACCTTGATAATTATTTTATTTTTTTTAATCCTTCCATTAATTTCATATCTTAAAACTCTTTTCAATTTTATTCTATTATTATTTATTTTTTTATTTATAGTTTATACAATTAACCTACCTGTGGTTTAATCGTGGTCTAGCCGAGTTATTTATTACTTCAACACTCCTACACTTAAAAGAAAATATCAATCTTTTAATCATGTGAATGATATAAAATTAATTATATTAAATAACAAATGCATTATATCAAAAATAAAAGTTCATACAGAATGTTTATTATAAAATATTAAATTCAATTATTATTAAATTAACATTAACTAATATTCATATGACTACTTTTATATTTTCAAAATATTTAAAAAATTTGGAAAAACCCAATTGAAAATTAAGATACCATACTTTTTTATAATTTAATTAGAAAAAACATGACTGATTAGTACTCAAAAGTGCATTTTTATCATGGTTTTATATCATCATTTTGCACTTGAAGTATCAATAACTCCTTAACTAAAGTACGTTTTATAATAATCTATCTAGTAATATAAGACACCTTTAATTTGTGTTAAATGTCCATTTTAAATGCAGGCCTATCACATAAATGAAAGGATTGATTGATGACTTTGAGAACTTCAATTGCAAAGGCAAAGAGATTATCAGACTTAGAAAAGAGATGTCGGTGCAATCCAAACCGGAACATTGTTCGGTAATTGGGTCATATCTGGAGCTATAGATCTCAAATTTAGGTCTACTTTCTATGGATGGAAAGGTAAGACATAGGCCTACAACTTTCATATGGAGCCCAAGATCTAAAAAGGCTATTTTCAAGTCCAAATTATTGCAATAATAAAGAAGTCTGAATCTGTCCTCCAGCCCGAGCATTGTTCAGTATTTTAGCCATATCTGGAGTTCTAGAAGTCAAAATGAGCTGAATGTTTTACACAAGAAAGCTGAGACAATTTCTTAGAACTTTTATTTTTCAAGTGGCTCTAATTTTGACGTCATCAATGACGTTTTGGGCAGACAAGAGAAGATAAGGATTGTCACCAAGTCAAGGGTTGGCCATCTACTCATCAATTAGTCATCAAATCAATAGTTCCCAATTTTGGCCTATAAAAGGAGGCATTTGCCATGCATTTAGGCATCTTGGTGTCCAGATCAAGATCATGCTCTTGTTTTCTCTCTTTGTATTCTTTATGCTTTGTTTTCATTAATATCAAGTTTATGCCTTTCATTTCCTTTCCTTTCTTTAGTTAACTTTTATGTTCTTATTTTGTTTATCTATTTTTCTTTCTTCCATTATGTCTAGCTAAGTTAATTATGTCAAGGTGAAAAGGTTACACTAATGGTGTAAGAATAAGTATGGTATAAACTTAATATGGACTTTAATGTTTAATACTAACATGTTTTATATTTGTTATCTTGTTCACTCTTTAATACTTTGCTTGTTAAATGATTAATCTTGATTTATGTTGTATAACAATTGGTACAACAAATGCTTGGCACTTTCATAGCCCATACTGTATGGTATAACCGACACCTGAGCTATGAAAGGAACTTGATTTGTTGTTAACATAAGTTATAATCATGAATGCTTGACGAAATTTACAAGTATTAGCATTAATTGAATAAGATGACTAATGTAATCATGTTAACAATCTATTATCTGATTGGAACCTCCTTTATATATGGTTTCCAATTGAACAATAAGAGTTTATACTATACTTGTTTGACATACCATTAGTGAAACCTCTAACCTTGACATTTGTTATTATCATTGTTAATCCTTACTTTAATATCTCATCATCATCATCATCATCTTCTTCTTCTCTTTCTTTGTTACTACTACTACTACTACTACTACTACTATTATCATTATTGTTGTTGTTGTTATTGTTGTTGTTGTTGTTGTTGTTGTATTGTTGTTATTTATAATTTGTACAATATCCTCCCTATGGTTCGACCCGGTCTTGCCGGGTTATTTATTATTTCGACACTCCTGCACTTAAAAAAAACATTAATCTTTTCATCGTGCAAATGACATATTAAATTGATAAAAGAGCCCACAACCAGCTAACACAGACATCAACATCAACGCTGCCTCCTACTCTACAGACCACCCATCTCGCCATCATAAAAAAGACCCCAACAGAACACATCTCCATCACCGTTGTTAGGCCCGCCAGCACCTTGCGGTTGCTGCTCGAGGCCATCATCTACTATCATCGGTAAAGCTCCGATCTTCTTGTTGATGAAGTTGAGGTCCTCAATTTGTGTCCATTGCTCTGGTCAATGCCTTGTCTTGTCATGGCTGCTCCTTGCGTGGGTTGATTTTTTTCTTTTGAAGTGATATTCATTTTTACCTCAGTTGCGTGTTTTTTTTTCATACTTGTTGGGGACGAGAGTGAAAGTTAAGGGCAGAGTTGGTTCCTCATTTTTATTACAGACATTGAAAAAACAGCCTTGGATGCAAGGCCTAGGGAATTTAAATTTAGGGGCAATTTAGTTAATCCAATTTTTTAAAAACATTATTTAAATATGTTAATGTTAAAAATGTTCTTCTCGTAAAGATTTGACACTCCCAAGTTATTTTCTGCAGCTATTCTCCATACTCCAGCGAGGTGACAAAAGCTTTGTCATTTACCTCATTTTATTGCATGCCGAGCTGGTGAAGGTTGCTCTTGCAGGTGCCAGCAATGGCTCCCACATAAAAGGATGACATGGTCAATCCCAAAACAAAAAACATCAAGCTCTATGTTAAAAAGGCGCTCATCTCAGATGATTTTGATGGAGAACTGGTAAGAGAATGTCATCCTTTCCTCCCCTTGCCTCAACTCTCCAATCCCTAAACAGATTTGTTTTATGTGGAAACTTGCTCATACTTGTTCTTTATATTTTATGGTTGCTCACTTCTTCTTCTTCTTTTTTTTGCTTGATTATTAGTTCCCACATTATATAAGCTTCCCCACAAGTTGCTTTTTTAGCTTTTTAAAATTAAATGTAGCAACTAATTTATATGTATTTTGATTAATTTTCATGAGTTTTAAGATTATATAATCCTATAATAACCCTAAAAAAAATTAAATTTATAATTATTAAAAAATAACCTAATCAGTTAAACTATTCAAATAATTTTATACTTATTTTTCTAAAAGTTATCCAACTAATTTTAATCTTCTTTAATACAGTACATTCGAAGGTGCGGATTATGAGGAAACGCTTCATTCAAAAGAAACTTAACATGATTTTGAACCTATTCATGAGTGAGAATAGAGAAGTAAGGTTATTTCAATTATAAAATTATCTCATTCTTTTTCCCTTTTAATAAAAAATTATATCACTAGATTTCAATTTATTAAGACAAAAAACTTATTTAATCAACTCGGTTAATTTAAATTAATATATCAAGCATTTAATTACCAACTAAATATCAAGATTTTCTTAAAATCACAATAATTTTATAAAAAATAAATCTTAAGATCTAATACCCAATATTAAATTTTATTTGGGATTATTTTTTATTTAATAATATAATAAAAAATAAATGTTAAAAAACTAAATACTAATCCAATATAGTATATTTTTCTAAAATCATGATAACTTTAAATAAAACAAATCTAAGTAAATTATGAAATTCAATTCATAATAATTATTTTTTTCTTGAATTATTTTTTAATAATATAATAAAAAAAATAACTTTAAACCAAGTAAATATCAAGATGTTTTTTCAAAACATATAAAAATTAAAATAAATAATAAAATTTAATTATCATAAATCTCATATTAAAAATAGAAAAAACAGCACATATATATACACACATACGCTCTAATGAATAGTAGTAACATGTGAGTAGTCAAATGATAATTAGAATTGTAAAATGAGTTTCGTGATAAATAAATGAAAAAAAGCAGAAGAGTAAATGATCTTGTACGCTTTGACCTAAATGTTAATGTAGCTACCGACCATCGTGGAAATCCTGGTTCAGTATTATGTACACTTGTCGTCATCAAAATTACTGCGTGATTCTTTTTAATCAATTTAGTTAGAAACTGTTTGGCTACGTGGTGGCACTCACGTTTCCTGTGTTTAAATTTTGCAAGCTGCTTGGTTAAGGAATAAACGCTTGTTATTATATATAAATCTCATGATTTATTGCATTTAAAACACAAGAAAATCGAAAGCAAGCTGGAGCTGCTTCCTGCGTGATTTATGAATAATCATGTTTTACTACTTACTAAACTTTTTTTTTTCAAAATAAATGTAGTTAATTAATTTTACTTGTATTGTTCATGTAAATATGAACAATAATTTTTTTTTAAAAAAATAAGTTTAAAATAAATTATATTTATTTGTATTATAATCTCAATTTTATTCCTGATAATATTTTACCTAATTTTATAATTCTTGTAGGATGAATTTTATACGTAATGAAATTGTAGATAACTTAACGAAACAATATTTTTTTTATATAAAGTATAATTTATTTCATGATATAATAATAATAGTTAAATTTATAATATTTAAATTAAAAATTATTAATTTTAATATATATTTTTTAAAATTATTTTATAACCTCAATTTCAAAAATATTTTTAACTAAAATTTTAAATTACTTTTTTTAATCTCAATTTCAATCACAGTTTTAACTAATTTATTTTTTCAAACTAATCTCAACTAAAAATATTTTTTATAAAATAATTTTTTTCAAATCATAACTATAAAATTTATTATAATATCAAATACACTTTTAACATTGATAATCAAATCTCATTATACTTTACAACAAGATATCAATAACTATTAATTAAGAGAGTATTTTAGAATTTTATGGCAATTATTGTTTAAAATATTTATTTAAATTTATTTTTAGTATTAATATATTAAAATTATTTAAAAAATAAAACATAGTTTTTTTTTAAAAAAAATACGTTTTAAATAGCTGATTAAGACGGTTATAAAATATTTTAATTAAAATATTATTTTTTATTTTTGTATGGTGCCGTGTAAATCAGCGTCTAACGCAAGTCAATGCCCCCACAAAGGCACAAACAGTGACATTAGCGAAGGTCATAAATTAAAAGACCGGCTTTAGATAATCTCATTTTGTCCGGTCATGTCCCTGCGTAGAAAGTCGCGGGATGAGCCCCTCGCATTTGTCAAGCTCAAGCAGCCTCAACACTGGAGGACAAAAGGGTAAAAGAGTCATTTCAATTATCTCTCAGCTCTTCTTTGTAATCCGTAATTGATTAATGGTGGTTGCCTTCTCTCTTCCTTTATCGATCCATTTGCCATCGCTTCTCCAGGTCAGTACTCCCTCTCCCTTTCCTTTTCCATTTATCATTAGTTTCTGTTTGGTTGCTGAGAAAACAGATAGAGGAAACGTTTGGCTTTTTCTTATTGTTTTTGGTTTAAGTGCTGAATAGATAGATTTTTATTTTTTTTGCAGTGAATTAAAACCTAAGTTACGTTTCTGATTGACTGTCAATTTTTATCTTAAAAAATATCTTCGAGAGGTGAGATTTGGTAACTTTCTTAGAAAATTTGGTTTGACTTTTGTAACTTTCTTAGTAACCAAACAGATCAACTCTTCTTAGGATCTCCTTTTCTCTTATCAACTTTTTGCTTGTTACAACTTTGGTTTTTTTTTTTTCCCTTTTTCTTTAAAAAATTAGTCTGATTGGTTAATGATGTTTAATTCTTTAAAAAAAAAAATGGGGTGTGTGGGGCTTTATTCTGGTTTAGCTGAGTTGTAACTGATCTAGTCTATCTATGTGATCATGTTTCAATATTCATTAATCATGCTATATATATGTATCATATGAATACCCTCTGGAAATCATAGTTAATCCTCGTTTATTAGCAAAACGGAGTTCTTGTAAAAAAAAAGGATCATTACATACTATTTGGATCAGAAATGTGCTAGACTGAAGAACTCTTTTTCATACTTGGGCGATGTTTTTTTTCTTAATTATTATTATTACTTCTTTTCACATTTCCATAGCTTGAATTTTAATGATAGTCATAATAAAAGGAGGTGGTGATGGATGGATGGTGTGTTACAGCTCCTTATGACAATGACAGGAAGAAGTGACTAATTGATGGGCACATCATCTGGCTCTAACATTCACCACCCTTCATAAAAAATGCTTCCTCCACGACAGCAACCGTGTGCAGCTGGACTACAAACATCACTGTCCTTGGTGTCTTCGGATCTTCACTTGTCCCCTGACGCACAGGAACCAAGATCAAATTCTGATAATATTCGTGAATCTCCTACAGAAAGTGCTAGTTCACAAGAAACTTGGCCTACTGTTGATGCCATGATGAAAAAGAAGATGGAGAATGACAAGGCGGATAATGATTGCCCTGGACAGTCTATCATTCGTTGCGTCTCAGGTGCAGATAAGATTTCTTGTCGTGACATAGCTGGGGAACGAGTTGACATAATCTCTGAAAAGATGCAACATTTACCTGATGACTTTCTTGATGAGCTAAAGAATGGTCTTCGGGTTATGCTTGAAGGAAGTGGTGGTTCACAGCACAGAGAGGAATTTCTGATTTTGCAGAAGCTTGTTCATAATAGGTCTGATTTGACAGCAAAGACTTTGATTAGAGCACACCGAGTACAGCTAGAAATACTTGTTGCAATAAACACTGGAATTCAGGCATTTTTGCATCCAAGTATTAGTCTCTCCCAAACTTCCCTGATTGAGGTCTTTGTGTTTAAGAGATGCAGAAATATAGCATGCCAAAACCAGCTTCCAGCTGATGACTGTACCTGCGAAATATGTGCCAACAAAAGCGGTTTCTGCAATCTCTGCATGTGTGTGATCTGTAACAAGTTTGATTTTGAAGTGAATACATGTCGTTGGATTGGTTGTGATTTGTGTTCTCATTGGACTCACACAGATTGTGCTATTCGTGATGGACAAATTTGTATGGGCCCATCTGTTAAGAGTGGAGCTGGCCCTGGTGAAATGCTTTTCCATTGTCGAGCCTGCAATCGAACATCTGAGCTCTTGGGGTGGGTGAAAGATGTTTTCCAACACTGTGCACCAGCATGGGAACGAGAGGCTTTAACAAGGGAACTTGATTTTGTTAGTAGAATCTTCCGAGGAAGTGAAGACCCTAGAGGGAGGAAACTCTTTTGGAAGTGCGAAGAACTTATTGAGAAAATGAAGGGTGGAGTTGCAGAGTCAACAGCTTGCAGAGTGATATTGATGTTCTTCCAAGGTATGTATTATGCTAAGCATTATATAAATAGTCCTCTCTCCTTCAGTATTGGAAGAATATTCAAGCATTAGTGCACTTTGCCACAACAGGCTGCTTGATGCAGTGCCTAAGCAGCTTCAATACCATTTTATATGTGTGCACCTAATTTCTTTTTACAGATAGTGTGTGTGTGTGTGTGTGTGTGACTTTTTCTTTTTACACATATTATACGTGTGTACATGTAACTTTTTGTTATACAAATATTATATATGTGTGTGTAACCTTTTGTGCTTATGTTTGATGAATTGAAATCCTTACAAGGTGTAAGTGTAGTGCATAGTGAATAGAGATATGAGATAAGAAAAAAAATTATGTTAGGTAAATCAAGATTAAAAAAAAAAAAGTTTTGGTAAAGGTATAATTTAGTGAATGGGGATCCTTAGTTCTTAAGGATAGTAAAACACTGTTGTCAAACTATAAAAGAAATAGTAAAACATGATTTCTATTTATACATTTGAATGCAGGTTAATGAAAGTTCTATTTTGGGAAACATATAATTGCAGGGTTTGTTTTTTTTTTTTTTGTTAAGAACAACGATTTTGAAAGGTGAGGTAGTGTAGTCCATGAAAAGAAAAAAAAAGGATGTAGTATAAAACATATTCCCTTTCCTTTTAATGTTGGATGTAGATCAATCACAAGAATTTAATTTCATATGCGACCAATCTAAAGAGGAATTAGAAAAGTATTATTTCCTTGTTCATGTGGATCAATTAACTGAATTGAAGCCTTTTTAGTTTTGATAAAAGTTTTAACACTCCAAAGCTATTCTGATATTTATATATAGGTTTCATATTATGGAGCACATATATCATTTAAGTTTTGTATTAAAAACAACACACTATTTAAATAGAAAAAAATATTACAATTGAATGAAATTTGTTTGACCATTTTTTTGGTTTTCTTTCTTTCTTTCTTTCTTTCATATTTTTTTGGTTTTGTTTTTTTAATCTTTTGGTGCATGCCATTTAATATATAATTAAATGTAGTTTAATCCAGCCAATGTTGTGGATTATGCCAAAAAAATTGTTTTTTTTTCCTTCTATCCTTGCACGTGATAGAGAAAATGTTCTTCAAATTGAATTAATCTGTCTATTTTTTCTCTATATTTGTTTCTGTAATAAAACTATTGTCCTTAGAAAATATTGTTTTTTCTCGAAGATTGCTTGAGCCTTTGGAGCTTCTAATATTGTAGCTGAACAAAACTAGAGCCAAATATATTTTATGCTATTTTTTTTTATAATCTATGTTTAACATAAAAAATGCATATTGTCTCAGCGAATATGCCTCACACTGTCATTAAGGTAACATTCAAGAAAAATTTGAGATAAGACTATATCTTAAGACATATTAAGAGCATATATATAATTCATGCAATCATTTTTTTTTTGTCCAATAGTGCAGATATATCAAATCATGACTTAATATAAAATTATAAATGGAAGATGAAATTAAAGCATTGTTGAAAGTGATAATCAGAAAATACTTTGATTAGTTCAAGTGAGTATTGTGTATCTTTCTTTCCTATAGACTCTTGGAGTCCTCTTATGCAATATATATATATATATATATAACAGTAGGTGCAATTACAATGGATGTGATGAACTTAATTTAATCAAGACAAATTAATGAATTGAATTGTCAAAGTGATTGACTAATCACTTGGATGCCATGGGTAAAGCAGACATATGAATTGGATGCCAAATTACTTTCAAGCACTAATAGCTGCTGTATTTCATAGATGTACAGAGTTGAATTAGTTCAGTTTATAACAAAAAGAGATGGTGATACAAAAAAATCTATAGCTAATAAACAGCCAAAATTTAGAATGAAAAATAATAAATCACCAAAAGTTTTGGTCTTGTTAGAAAAAATTTCTGTGTCAGCATTGCTCCTACTTTGCTTCATACGCATAGATAATAGAACTTATAATAAGCACAGGACTATAATATTGCAGACATGCTGAATTCTGGGAGAAACTACCAAAAGATTGTGGAATCTCTCATCTTTAAAAGTCTTCAGGTTCTTAAGGTGCTTGACAACCAAATCCCTACTTGCTGATGTGAAACCCTAGGTTTGCTAACAGAAAAGAAAAGTAAACCACCTGGGTTGATTGTTGATGAGCTCATAGATCACAAATAGTTCTCTTAAATCTGTACCTTAGAGTGATGATCATGAGAAGATAGAATACCCTAGCATTTAGTTATAGGACGTAAGCAAACACAATTTTTGTTCTTTAGCTGTATAGGAAGCACGACTTTTTCTTTAAAAAATGTGCGTTTTCAAGGGGTTTAAAAGAATTTAAGTTCACAGTATTTTAGTAAAAAAAAAAATAGTAGAAAAACGAAAGGGAATAAAAGATTAAAAGATAATCTCTTTTATTTGAAGGGAATTTGGAGTTAAAATATGTATTTATGATGGTTAAAGTACCTAGGATTATTATAATTAGTAAGGGTATTTTCACAGAGTTGGTGGTTTTATGTATAATTATAGATTCATGAGATATGATTTTTATGCATTCTTCCCTGTGATTATCTCTCTTGTTTCCTATGATTTACTTGTCAAAAGAATGTTTCCATTTTTTGCAGAGGCAAATAGAGTTTTCTTTCTTTTATATATATATATATATATGGTATTGTTGCGTTATAACAATGTTTAAAGACTTTTGTACCCATTAGAGCTCCATTATACGGTGTTTTTAATTAGTGGGTTGAAAGGACTACATTTACCATATATAGGTAAATCATTACATCATACTTTATTTGGTCTGCTTTTCCTGTAAGTGAGCATGCCTTATATAGACATGCTAAGAATATCTCGCTGTGATCAGAACCTTTGACATGCTTATGCTGAAAGTCTATTAATGTGACTGGAGGTGATGTCTTCATTCTATTGTTAGACTCTTAGTTCAAGCTGATTGGCAAGGATAATCATAGCATCTGTCTCTTGTTTCTTTGAGCTTCAAGGCTTCATCGTTGCTCTGCAGTTTTTTGAGCAATCTCTTTCTCTTTTCTACACTTGGCCTTATGGTCCTGTGGGGAGTCCACATATGGGTTTCATGTGTACGTAATTTGTTTTGATGGCCACCTGAACTGATTGCTTCTTAACTGAGTTGTTTAATTCAGTAGAAATCAATTACATGAAATTAAAATTCTATTTTGCTGTATTGCTCTTTGAAGAGCTTGAGGTGGACTCTCCAAGGAGCCTGGAAAATGGGGAGGGTGGGAGGCTAATAGCCCCGCAGGAGGCATGCAACCGAATTGCGGAAGTGGTGCAAGAGGCCATAAGGAAGATGGAGATGGTGGCTGATGAGAAGATGAGAATGTTTAAGAAAGCACGCATGGCTCTTGAGGCATGCGACCGTGAGCTGGAGGAAAAGGCCAAGGAAGTGGCAGAACTAAAGCTAGACAGGCAAAAAAAGAAGCTTCAGATAGAAGAGCTAGAGAGAATTGTGAGGCTTAAGCAGGCAGAGGCTGACATGTTCCAGCTCAAAGCCAATGAGGCAAAGCGAGAGGCTGAGAGGCTGCAGAGAATTGCGCTTGCTAAGACGGACAAATCAGAGGAAGAATATGCTAGCAGTTACCTCAAGCTACGTTTAAGTGAAGCTGAGGCAGAGAAGCAGTATCTATTTGAGAAGATTAAGCTGCAGGAGAGTTCACGTGCATCACAAAGCAGTGGTGGGGCTGACCCTTCACAGGTGCTTGCATATTCCAAAATCCAAGAAATTCTTCATGGGTACAATGTCCCCCCAAAGACAGAAGCACAGCCGAACGATCGCCACCATTTCAGGTCCAATCCCTGAAGAAGCCGGGTTGCTCCTCGCCACTTTTGCTCCTAAGTCAGTAAGCTTTTTCTCCACGTCATATTTGTACCCTGTCTTACACGTCCTTCATTCGGAAAGAAAAGTGGGGATCGATTTCATCAATATCGAAACCCGCCTTCTGCCAACTTATATAGTAAGGATTGACTGTGTTGTTTAGAAACTTTACTCTCGTTGAACAAGTGCGAATGAAATGCTGTTTGGATTCATTTGAATGTGTTGTGGTTTTTTGGGTGTGATTGGGAGTGGTGTAATTATGCATGGTAGCTTTTTTACGTGGAATCAATACCAAAAAAAAAGAAGAAAAAAGAGCATGTAAAACTTGTTTCTATGGTGGTGTTTTGTGCAATAAATAGGCTGTATATAAAAAAGAATTAAGCTACCCAACCACATCACACTCTTAAATACACATTTAATCAGCTCTACCATTACCAGCAGGGACATTTTTGGTTTGTTTTTATGTTTTAAATATATTTTTGAAAAATTTTAAATTTTTTTTATTTTTTTTATTTGTTTTAAATTAATATTTTTTAATATTTTTAAAACATTTTAATATGTTAATATAAAAAAAATTAAAAANTTTTAAAAAATTATTACAATTATATTCTCCAACACATGTTTAAGAAAGAACGAAGCATGGTGAGATGAGGTTTAATTTTTTTTTTTAGATATAATTTTTTAAAATCACAAGCCATAGTTTACAGGGTATTTATTTTGAATTTTAAAGAAATTAAAAAAAAATTGCTTCAAATTAATTTTTTTTATTTTCATATCGTTTTAAGAAAATATATTATTCTGATGGATTTTTGAACAAAAAATATTTTAAAAAATAACTACTATTATATTCTTAAATACCCCTTTAAAACAAGGAAGCTTAAAAATAGTAAATATTATTTTTTAAAATGTTTCTTTTTAAAATATATTAAAATAATATTTTTTTTATTTTTAATATTAAAAAAACTAAAAAATATTAATTTAAAACTAAAAAACATTAAAAAAAAATTAGAAATACAGTTAAACCACAATATCAAATAAGAATTTATATAAAATATGAAAGAAGAATTTATATGAGTACAAACTTATAATAAATTTGAAAAATCAGATTTATTCATTAGTATAAATTTTTATTTTGAATCATGAATAAATTACTTGCTAGAAACTCATTAACATCTTTAAACTATATTTAAATCATATAATACAGTTTATTTAAAATAAAGTATATTAAAAATGCTAACATCTTCTCTAAAAATAACCGCCGCCTCTTGCTCTAAAATTTTAGATAAAATCAGTCCACTCAAACTACTAAATAATGACTTCTTGACCTCGACGCCGGAATGCTGTGTACACGTGCTTCAAAAGGCTTCAAGAAAGAGATGGGGCTCTTTATCTAGGCTGGATGAAGAAGGATCTGGTGGCATCTTGTGCATGGAAGTGATGCATGCTGGTTCTATTTTTCTCATTTAGGAAAGCATGCAACCAGCTGAGGTAGAATCTATAGGTTTTCCTCTTTTCTCTTTCTTCCTTCTTTTTTTTTTTTGTTGGTCGTTAGCTTTAAATGGTTTGAAGAGGAAGGCAGTGGCCTCAGCTGTGTACTTCGCTTTTACAACTCATAAAGTTACCCAGTTCTTTGGAACCAGCAGCTCAGTGCTTTGAACTTTTTTGCTTTTCCTGGCCTTGGGGGAACCAGGTCTGGTTTGGAGCAGTAGGCATTCTAAGGTTTCATCCTCTTAGCCTCTGCCCATGCCAGTTTCCCAATGAAATGCTGGAATTTTTTTCATATGATTCTCGATCACTGACATGAAAGACAAGACCTGCACAACGCTAACAGAAATTGAATTGTGATTTGTTAAATGTTACAAGAACTGGCATTGCATGTAGGGATTCCATTTGAATGGTAGAGGTCTTGTTTGCAAGTGCAGGTCAACAGCGCAAGGAGAAGCATTAGCCATCAAGATTCCATATCTATTGCCTATGTCCTATTGTCGAAGATATAAAGCAACAGCTTGATAGCATGCCTGATGTTATAGTTACAGTAGTAGCATGTTGCTGATTGGATAGCTAAGGCCGCCAGAACCAGCCCCTACCTCGAAATTGTCCTGATGAGGTTCATGAGCAGCTATTTGCTTCTACCGAGATATCTGTGGTCTAAAACGCTTATTATGTTGTGTTAAAAAAAGACGACTTCCCGTCAGTCAGTTTTACAGACACGAGAACTGCTTTGAATGAAATATAGGCTTCACAGCAAAAGCTATTAATTTGACAGTTCGAAGACAAGCGTTTATTGCAAGGAGTAAGGACAGTGGTCAGTGCGTGGACTAAAATGTACGGAATGCAGATACAGGACGTACCAAACTAGCTTCCAGGAATTGTAACTCGAGTTTGGAACATCTTTTTACCATGTTCAAATGCTTTTACATCAAAGCTGTCACATATCCAATACTTGCTGTTATATTTAATGATAAATTGACCTATAAGGACTTATTTATAGAGCTGGAGCTCGTTTCCCTCGATTCTAAAAGTCAATCTGTTTCAATTAGCTTAGGTCAGGCTCTGAATTTACCGTGTGCTGTTCATTTGGACTACTCTCTGGACCTGGAGTGATGGGTACGAACACCGCAAGCAGCACTTTTCTCTTTTGATTCAGTTCTTGACTCGCCAGCATGTTTGCTCAGTTGATCTACCTGCTGACACAGGATTGGCATTGACAACAATATCAGTTGCTTTCGTGGCACATGACTAGCCATTTTTCTGCTCCCTTGATTCACTTTCATGGCCTGAAACGCTTTCTTTCCATAGATTTCTCAACTCAGAATTCATTTTCTCCTCCGATTTGATGTTGGAATCCGAACTATTATAAGCAACCATGTCATGGGAAATGGGAGATGGCATCACTTTCTCCTGATTTTGCACCTGACACGCCATTCTGGATGGTAGTTGTACTAGTGTTGAGACCAGTTGTGTTTTGAGGAACAGTCCTCGAAGGAGGCATATCGTGATCATGTTGTCCCTCATAGCTGGTTATAACTAATTTTGGGTCATGATATGCCCTCTCTACGTGTTTCTTAACTGGACATCCGAGACTGGAACACCTGTAGTAGCTCCTACATAATGGAGGGTAGATCAAAGTCAGCATGTAATCCGAGTACTTTGGTCTCCACATAAAGAAATCACAATCTCGCCATTATCCTACCAATATAAGCAGGCATCGCCTGACTTATATTCACAACCAGAGGGAAGAGATGTAAACTAAACATGTATAAACCAGGGTCTAACCTTGTTGAGTTCATTAAATTTGGCAGTTACCTGGGATTTGGATTGCCTTTAACCAATTTCTGCCCATATTTACGCCAACGATACCCATCATTGACAGTGTCAACCTCGCATTTTGTTTGAATGACAAGATGTGGCTCACCAGTTGGCTTATCTAAAGGGGTAGAATCATCATTACAGTTACGTTTCTTCCTGTAGTGTTCATTTGAAACAAAAGAGATAGATCACACGTGAAACAACAGAATGAAATAAATTTACAGCCATTTTAATAACTTTCTGTGCTTGAAACAATAGAGTAATATCAATTTACAGACATTTGATTAACTTACCGTTGTTTTGAGCGTTGATCATCATCAATCTCATCCCTTATCCTATTTGGTTCTGATAGCACACACTTCACATAATCGCTGGATGTAACAGTAGAAATCTGAGAGGTAGTTGTTGGCTCAATCGGATTAGGTGCCTGACTTTCTTCATTTATCAATTAGTGAAACATAAGACAACACAATAATGATTACTAGTTAGTTAAGAGCAAAAAATGAACAATATGGTAATTTTTCCCTGTTACCTTCAACAGCAGTCAGTAAAAGATTATCAGGTTTTTCTTCAACAATGGACAGGTCGCAACCAACTGCTTTTGGGAGGTTAAGTTGAGGTTTGGGATGCTCATGCTCACCGATGTAAACGATATCAGAAGCTTCCCATCATGTGAGCACTCCAATTGCTTTTTCACTTGACAACTTGGATGTGTACATTTGTAATAGCTCCGTATAAATTCATTTCCTCTAACAAGTTTCTGCCCATATTTTCACCAGCGATATCCATCCTCTGACACTTTTTCCCGCATGATAGAAGGACTCCATCTTTCCTGACCAGATTGCAAGGAATGGAGATCACTGCCAGGGGTATGTGACAATTTCCGTGGTCATTCTTCGTCCAACTGCAATATACGCCCCCCAGTATTCTCCAAAGGTTTCTCAGGGGCATTTGAAGGAGGAATTCCTTCTTGTTGCGAAGCATCACCTCCACTGCCACGGGTCTGTTGTGCAGTGTCAGTCCCACCATCTAGGCTCTGTCTTTTCTGCAATTCTTTGGGAGAAACTTCCTCTGATAGGACCATGTTAATTTGGTAAGTTATAGAAGAAACCAAAGAGATAAATTCAAGGTGCTGTTAATACAATTGACAGCACACTTGAACAAATTGCACATGGTGGTGGCTGTTCATACCTGAGGAAGCATCAAAGTAAAATTAATAACACTGAGAATTTGCAAATTGACAATCAATACCAACTAATTCAAGTTTCAAACAAAAATTTCAAAACTTCTTCAGTCATATGGAAAACTTAAGAAAATGTCAATGAAAATATGGTAATCACTATCAGGTAAACCTGATTTTGAATTGAGGCATGATGAAGAAAATGTCGATGAAAATTTTGTATATGCATCAAGCACTGGTAGAAATAAAAATACCAAGCACTTTAATAACCATTTTTATTTTATTTTGAGCTGTTGCATCCCAACTGCTGACTGTGAACTCAACATTCCTAGAATATTTCAAGTAAAAGATACAGCGGACTTACATGTTATACACAAAAGGATGTGTATCAACATTTTATTTGAAAAATAACACTCCCATCAAACAAATCAATGATCTTTGTCAGAGAGACACTAACTCCCTCAACAGCAAACAAGCCAAATGATGCACATATTCAATCAACCAACATGCTAGACAATCCCTTTCACATATAAAATAATGGACCACAATGTTTCAAAGTTGTGCCTGCTTCAAACAATTCAGAAACCATTTATTTCCGGATACTCTCACAACATTTTCAAATTTACAACTAATTTGTAATGCTTCTACTCTGTTCCATGGTAAATAAATAATCCATGAGCTTGCGTTGAATAATTCCCCCACCCCCTTCCCAAACAAAGTTAAGAGCAACCCATATTAGTAAATAAATTCCATCCATGATTATTCAGAAGATCAAGGCAAAAATTTATATATTCTTTGCTCGGTTGCCAAGAAAATTGATGCAAAAAATAAGTGAAAGAAATAGTTTCTTTTTCACCGATAATTATTTTTTTTAATAGACGCACCATCATGCTTGTATCAACCGAGATTAAGTCCTCTTCCTAAATAATCTTAAGGCCATAAATTCAGAGAAATTTAATAAATTCCTTCAAACCCAACCCCAAGGCTAGAACCAAAAAAACCAGGGAAATAAACCTCCTTAACCACTAGTTCATACCTTTGCGGTTTAACTATTTCAATTCTGATAATCAAA
The DNA here is from genome assembly GCA_015708895.1 of Populus ilicifolia. Taxonomy (NCBI): domain Eukaryota; kingdom Viridiplantae; phylum Streptophyta; class Magnoliopsida; order Malpighiales; family Salicaceae; genus Populus; species Populus ilicifolia. The sequence continues at coordinate 14,211 of SRLM01001453.1, read as the reverse complement.
CGAAAGTCAAATTGCTGCAGTCAACAGTAAATTGCTATAATTTTAACAATGCTAAGACCAGAAGCAGCAGCTTTTGGTTCCAGAATTCAAGTTCTATCCATTTATCCCTTGCATTTTCCCAAAGAAGCAAATTATAGCTGAAAACTTAAATAGCATACATAATTAGAAATTAAAGAGTAAATTAACACTAATAAACAGAAGAACAAAAAAATCAAATAAAAATCTTAGAACAACTAGTCATAAAGTAACAACTAGAGTAAACCATATATCTTCTACTCTCGTAATTTAAATTACCTAAAATAGTAACCAGTCGTCATTTTTTATTTTTATGATGGTGATGACGACGATCAGGTGGTCCCACTCCCACGCGAAACCCTAGAATTCTGACTCTCGACTCAATCAGGGCCGTAGATCGCATCGGAACCAACTGGCGACTACCGAGATTCCGATGAAGGTTTCACTTCGTTCGTTTTTTTAGCCGGTGTAGGTGAGCCCGAGGGAAGGGGTTTTGGAGAGTGTAAGGTTATAAAACCAAGAAAAGTCTAATCAGACAGACAGGCTGCGTCCGAGAGGTGAGAGAGAGAGGGGACAGCACGGGCATCTTCAGTATTGAGTAGAAAAAACGCAAGAGCGAATGATTCCGTGATTCCTTGCATAGAGAGAGAGAGCCTGTGCTCCTGCTCCTGCTCCTGCTCCTGCTACTGCTACTGCTCCTGCATATATACAAATCCATGTTTCATTTGACAGATTCATTGCACTTACATTTGTATTTTAAATTTTTCCAACAATTTAACAAAACTTTAAACCTCGTTAAGGTGTTTTCATGTGCCAATATATCCAGTGCAATGTAGATTGTTATAATAAAATTATTTATTTACTCTGGAGTGGGAAAAAAATGGATCTTGAGGCTGGGGTTCTAAGTTTCTTATATTGGTTAATTGTTTATGATTAGGGTGTATAAGTTTTTTTTAAAAAATAAAATAATAAAAATATTATTTTACCTTTAAATTTTAAAATTATAGATTAAGAGTTTTCTTGAATTTTTACAAGTTTTTTAATAACAAAAATGCTTATTTTTAAAATTAATAAAATTTAAAATTATTAGCTTTTTTACTTTTTATAAAATTTAAAAAATTATTAGGGTATTTTCGGTTTTTTCATTGTTTATAGTACAGGATATTTTTATGCTTTGGTACAGATATTTTGTATAATTGAAAAGGTTATCAACCACATTTTAATATTTTCATGTTTATTTTTAAATATTTAAATAAAAAATTAATTCATTTTAATTACACACTAACATTAACAAGTAAGTGTGACATTTATATTATTCAATCAAGGTGAGTGATATTATCTGATAGCTAAATATAGCTCTTTATTATTTTTCATACAAAATAATGCATGTCAGTTTATAGTGATCAACAGTTGCTTATTTTTTTCTCTCTCCTAACATATAAAATATAATTATATGTTTTTTATTTTTTTCAATTTCAATCCTTGTTCTTTTAATTTTTTATTTTGTTTTATTTTTTTTATAGATTTTTTTTGTTTTATAATTTAGTGCTTCAATTACACTTTACTGTATGTTTGATTTTTAATTTCAATCCATATTCTTTTAATTCTGATTTCTTTTAATTTTTTATTTCATTCTTATTCTTTTAAAAGAATTTTTTTTCATTTTAGTTCTTTAACTATAATTTATCATTTTTAATGTCAATTCTCATTCTTTTAATTTTTTTTATTCTTTTTATAGAAGTTTTTTTTTTCAATTTAATCTTTCAATTACAATTTCTTAAATGTTTTGTATTTCATTTTGGTCCTTATTTTTTTTTATTTTTTAATGTTTTTTTCTTTGCCCTTTTGTTGAAGGTTTTTTTTTTCTTGGCTTCAATTGCATCCTTCAATCAAAGTTTTTTTTGCAATTTAACCCTTAATTTTTTTATTTTTTTTATTAAAGCTATTTTTCAATTCAATTTAACTTTCCAATTGAAAATTTTTATTTTTTCTCTAATTAATGATTTTTTTCACCCTTAATGTTTTTAGATCCTTTTATATAATTGATTTTTTTTTAATTTCATCTTTTAACATTCATTTTGTTAGGGGTTCGGCTTCGTGTAATTTTATTGTTATGTATTAGTTTAAAATAAAAATAGTGGCTTTGTGATTATCTTTAAAAATAATTTCTAATAGGTTTATCACAGTCTCATGATCTATCATGGGTTTTGCTTGCTATTTTTTAATATAAAATTTTTTAGAATTTTTTTGTTTGAGTTTGATTTTTCAAGATACTATTTCTAAAAAAATATTTATTTTTAAATAATATTATTGATGTGTTGGACCTTGCGTAATATTTTTTTTTAAGGGTACGGGTTTATTCAATCATTCTTATTTTTTTATTTTTTAGGTCATGGATATTACATTTATCTCTTTTTCTTTTTTCAATTTGTTTTTTTATTTACATAAATAGTTATTGATTAATTTAATTAAATGCTTGTATAGGCTTTTGGTTTACACTTTAATATTTTTATATAAAAAAACACACTGAAGCGGCTTGTACACTTTGTATTCTTTTAAAAAGATTACATTCTATGGCAAAGCACGAGATAAATAGTTAGTGTGAACCTAGTTAATGTTATTCACGGTTTGGTTCAAACTACAAAATCTAATAAAATTAAATAACTCAAATTTTAAAAAATAAAAACTGAACTAATTGTTGAGTCAAATCTCGATAATTATTTAATTTTATACATGAAGGATTAACATCTTTCCAATGATATATATTTGAAGTAGAGAAGTTAGATTTTTAGATTAATAACATTTTAATTAAGCACTATAAATTATTAAAATCTTAAAGATTTTAATTGTTTAAATAACTAAATTGTTTGTTTAATTCTTGGAGCTGTGATACCTCCTTAATGAACCATGTTTGTCTATTTATTTTCAATGCTCGTTCTTATAAGATCAATCAGTAATGAGAAGACGACGAGTGTCTTTAATCAGTGCATATAAAAGTGTTTGCATCAAATTAACATGGATAGAAATTAATTTTAAGACGGTATATATATCCCCACTCTTTAACTGCAGGTGTCGAGATTTTGGCATCCGTATGGATGAGGGATTGGACATGTCGGCTATTTCATAAGGATTTCATCATGACCGTTAGATCGCCGTCGTTTCCTGCTCTCTCCCAGCACCATTAATAATAATAATATATAGTTAGTGGTGTGAACAAATTAGTCCGGATATCTATATTAATTTAATAATAAGAATAATAAATAATAATAAATAAAGGGACACAAATCCTAATCACGTCACTCGCTCACAGTTTTCGCGCATCCATTCTCCGTGTACGATCTTCAAAAGCCTAAAGAACCCTAACCCTAACCTGCAAAATCTCCCAATTTGCACCACTCAAATCAATAGCTTGTGGAAAGACTAACCCTAATTCATTCTAAATCATCATGCTACTCTCTCCAGGACACTCACCACGCCACCTTTCATCTCCGTCACCGTATTCAAATTCCGAAAATACCCTCCAGATCTCCAGCAATTCCTCCTCTATCAACAACACCCCGACAAACCCTAGTAAACACCCCACAGTTCTTGACGAGGACACCTATGTGGCCACCATCGAGAAAATCATCGAGCGCGACTTCTTCCCTGATATCTCGAAGCTACGTGACCGTCTTGATTGGCTCGAAGCTATGAAATCGGGCGATCCGATCCAAATTCGAGATGCCCAGTTGAAGATTATGGAGCGCCGTGGCAAAAAGTTAAACAATCCCAACTCCGACGGAAGCTTTCGGAGTAGAAATCGAACCCAAACCCCAGGTTCTACTTTTATGCGTAGTCTTACTCCATTTGATGAATTTGATAGCAGGATGCAAACACCTAGCGTTGTTATGGATAGGGGATTATCTGGTAATGTAGAGTCTAATGAGAATGAAGTTGCTGTTGATAAGAATTTGAGTTTAGACGAATTTTTTAGGAGATATACGAGTGAGGATAACGATAGCTTTTCAAAGATATTAGAGAAAGTGAATAGGAAAAGGAAGGAGAGATATGAGCATTTGTTAGAAGGTGAAAAGGAGGATGTTAAACTGATTGGGAATGCGAAGAGGGATAGGATTACAGATGGTTTTGGAACTTCTGATCAGCCACCGAGCACATTAGAAGGATGGAAGTACACAGCGAAGAATTTTCTGATGTATCATCCGGCTGATAGGGGTGAGGCTCCATTGACTGAGGAGGAACAGGCTGTTAGATTGAAGGGTTTGACTAAAGAAATCAATAGGTCCAGCACACGTTTTCATGGTAAGATGTTGGATACTAGGCCAAGAGATGATGGTGTTGTTGAGGTGCTTTATACTCCTGTAGCTGGGGCTACTCCACTTCCTATGTATGATAGGGACGGGGATAAGGCAAAGAAGTATGATTTGGAGGATTTGAGGAGGACACCAGATAGGTTTTATGTGGAATCAGGGAAGAAGGCAGATGATGGGTATAGTTTTGTTAGGACACCATCTCCGGCTCCTGGAGTTGATGAGTCACCATTTATTACTTGGGGTGAGATTGAAGGGACACCAATGAGGTTGGAACCTGAGGATACCCCAATTGATATTGGTGGTAGTGGCAATGGGCCGCATTTTAAAATCCCTAATCCACCTGCACGGGATGTGAAGGCCCATTCATTGTCTAGGGAGGCTTCGCGAAGGTTGAGGGAGAAGTCAAAGATGTTTCAAAAGCCACCGTTGCCCTCTCCAAGTAGAGGGGGGAGCACAAGTCCAAGTGTGCGGATGCTCTCTCCTGCTGCACAGAAGTTTGTGAGGAATGCAATTTCCAGGTCTTCATCCTCTGTAGATGAAACCCTCCGTGCCAGTTATAGAGGGGCAAGTCCAGGAGTTGGTACTCCTAAGAGTGGAAGGAGTATCTCGAGGTTTGGAAGAGATGGGAGCATCAGTTCCAGGTCACCTTCTGTAAGGGAGAATTCTAATCCTCCTTGGTAAACTGTAATCTTTTCAATAGTGTTATATTCTGCCAAGCATTTGTTTAATGGCAGCATTTATTAGCTATAAACGATGCCTTTTGTTTTTAAGGAACCATGTACCCTCGCCTTTGTTTTCTTTTTTCCTCTGTTTCTATATAACTTGTGGGTTTAATGAAAAGAAGAAATTATGAAGGATGTCTCTTGTGGGAAATTAGTACTCAATAACTGCTCTCACAATTTAAGGGTTCCATTTTTATTTTTTATTTTTGTGTGTGTGTGTGTGTGGTTTGAAGGAAAGATGTCTAGGATTTAAGTTCACTGTTTTGGTAAGCCGGTCAGACATTGTTAATTCTCAGTTTTGGTTATGCTGAATAAGTGTGAGGATGGCAGGAAACATTGAATTATTTAATGTGCAATTTAAATTTCTTGAGGACATCTAATTGGATCCTCATGTTGGATCATCGTATTGTTCTAGTTAGTAGGTTGCTTGATAGAAATCAATAAATTCATTTTGATTGTCAAGGGTAGTCTGGCCAATACGAATGGTGCTTCTGAAATGCAAAACAAAATACTTCATATTCTATAACCCCTTGAATTCAAACAATAATCCATTGGGATTATTAATGTGATTCCCAGATTACAAGGTTGCTGCCATGTTTGTGCTTCAGTCATTACAGTGTTAGCAAACAGGGTTCTGCAGATGATAATAAATATAGAAAATGATTTCATTGTTAATGGACTGCAGTGCTTAAGGTTCATAATTCAAAAGACATTATTATATAAGTTTATTAGTTAAGCAGAGATTATTATGAACGACTAGTAACTTCTTTACTTAGACCCTCTGTGCGCCATCGTTGAGATGTGGCCGATGGTTGGAGCAATCCTCACCTTTTAGTTGTGAAATGTCACCGTGGGAAGCGACTTAGTTATCATCTTCTGGGCCAAATGTTACCATTGTGATGATCATACTTATTTTAGTGGATTCCAGAGGCAATGTACTTTTCTGATGACCAGGGGCTTGTCAGGTGAAGGTCCAGTTGAGGTAACATGTTGTCAATCACAGTTTATATATCTTGACCACCATCGACACTCCATGATAGAGTCCTTCTGCTGGACAGGCAACAAGTAGCAGGATGGTTTTAGAAAGTGATTCCAAGATTCAATGTTCTTATAGGGCATTGGAGGCAAGCACGGGTAACCCATGAACGAGGAGGACAGTGAACATGCTCAAACTCCATTGCTTTAAGCGCAGACACGTCTGGAGTCAGGAATACAAATTAAATCTCTGTTTGTTTGATTATAGAGAACAAGCCAGAATAAAATATATACTGTGTATTCCATGCTAAGGATGAGATTTTTGTTTTCTACTCATCGATCGGCTTCACTCGGAGGATCAGTTGCTGAGATCATTGGACAAGAACAAGCACATCATTGCTGAGCTCCCTCAATTTGAAAGCGTTGGAGATGTGGTCTGAGCAGGCTTGAGATTGGCTGGAATTTCTTCATTTGCATGATTGCTGGCCTCTTTCACAGAGATTTGAATCGCAGTAACATTCATGTCAATGGTAACAGTATTGGCCAGGTAGGTAATTAATCACTGCTCAAATCTTTCTCGGAATCAAGTTCTTCACACATTCAGTTATTTATTTCTAGGTTCCTTCTAGTTGTTGGTGAGCTTTGCAGAGTTGTTGTTATTATTATTGTTATTATTCACACTATTCAATTATTATGAAGCTATGCCACGTCTAGAAATTGTTCCCTGTGATATTACATAAAAAGTGCAAGATTTTTGCATATTAATTAAAAAAAAGTTGGAAATTTGAAATAAACCTTGACTTCAATTAATTGGGTTACAGAAACCATCCTAGACATGACTTGAAATTTCTCTTCTGATGGAGGTTTTGCTACACCCCAGACCAGAGCACTCTTGAATGGTGAAGATTGGTCGTCAGAATGGTTTTATATAGCAGAATCTGATTATGGATGGCTATTTCACCTTGTATAACAGAGGCTTTTAGACTCGATCGGTTGAGGTAAAACCTTAACGGAAAAAATCAGGTTTCATATGGGGTATAGATACTCACTAGTCCACTCAACCCCATTCAGGTAAAACCTTTGGGGAAACAATCAGGTTTCATATAGGGTATAGATACTAACTAGTCCACCCAACCCGAAAACAGCTGAAACCGACTCAAAATAAATAAATAACCTTATATATCAAGTTAATTATGTAATAAATTGTAATATTTAGGTTTGGTTTCATTTTAGGTTGGTTAGGTCGGTTTTGGGTTATGAATACCCAAAACCCAATCAGGTCATACGATCAGGTTTGAATAATTATTTTAGGTTTAAGTTCAACTATGGATAATATAAAACTTGATTCATGGATATTCATTGTCATCACTAGATCTAATCAGCTAATGCTCGCCATTTAAATTACAAAACATTTTAAGTTCACAGCAGCTTAGTTGTTGAAAACCATTTATAGCAAGAGATGATGGAAAAGATAAAAAACCCTATCGCATGTCGAGCAAAACTCAGAAAGAACAAGGGAAAAAAAGACTGATTGAAATAATTAAAAAGGGGGAACCCAAATCCTTAGCTCTTTCTAATGATTTGCCCTCCCCTGTCCAAAGACTCCAAACAAAGCCTGCATATCATCTTCGACACATAATTAAACCACTTGGATGCTTCCATGAACTTTCCCGACCAAAAGAAAGGAACTGTTAAAATAATGGTACAGCACATCTTACACGAGTCATACTGCTTGTGCCTACGCATGCATACAATGCAATAGAACCCAAACAGACAGTAGGGAGCACTGCGCCTCCTCTGTCAAATAAGTGCTACGTCACTCAATTCATAAAGGCATTAAGACTTGAAAAATGAATAAAGTAGTGACTAATAGATGCCTCGCATCAAAAGCAAGAGTTTCTACTGTTGACGAGAGAAACAGTACCGCTACGTTCTCTGCTATAGCTAAACACAAGCAATAACAAGACACATAAAAGGTGGAGTTGAATTCTATAATCCCAGTCATGATCGAAAATATTTTTATCAGATGCTTCTCTAACTTCAATAATGAGAATGTGGGTGCAATTTAATCAAGAGAAGTAGACACACAGAACTTGCAACGAGGGCAACAGTGGATTTTATCAACACCACATCACCATGCATATAAAAGCCAGATCACGACCAACCATAGGCAGGAATCTAATTTAGTGAAATATTAGATGAGCATATTCAAAATATAATTTGAATTTCTCAATTGGAAAATAACTTTCAACATCCCTATATTAATGACCTAATTCTATAAGCCTCATGTTATCATGAATATTAGAGTCTTGGTGCGAGTATTCTTCTACAACTACTGGTTGTCCCCCATTTTCAGACACTTATGGTGTTGCCCTTGAGCTGCTGCCAGAATAAAATGAACATTTTACTGCTTATTAATCTGCAATGAAATGCATGACAAACATCAAAATGTTTTGCTTAAAGATTAAGGAACATGAGGTAGAAAATTGCAAGCATATTTAAAGTACCTACAGAAGAATTATCATGGCAACGCCTTCTTTTCATGCTCCAACACTTTTATCACCCTGCTTTGCAGCATCCTCAACAGTATCAAGAGATGCTGGAACATCCTCTATTGTAGCTTTGGCTTTTGGTTGATCAATCTTGCCAGCAGCATCCAAGAGAGTTGAATCACTGCCCTCATCTTCTGTATCAGGAAGCTGCAAGTCTTTTGCCTCTTCAATCGTATCAGGGAGCAGCAAGTCATTGGCTTCTTTAATTGCATCTGGAAGCTGCAAGTCATTTTCCTCTTGGGTTGTATAAGGAAGCTGCAAGGCTTTGAGCCTTTCATTCGTGTCAGGAAGCTGCAAATCATTGACCGCATTTGTTGCGTCAGAAATATGCAGGTCGTTGATCTCATCAATAGCACCATCGGGCTGAACCTCATTAATTGTTACATCAAAGAGTCCGGAGTCATTGACCTTTTCCGATGCATCAGGAAGCTGAGAATCATGATCAATTATTGTTGCCTGACAAGTTTGTGAGTCATTCATATTATTTGTTGGCTCACAGGACTGGGAATCATCAAACACTTTACTTGCCTCACGATATATTTTTCTGTCGTTGACCTCAATAGTTGCATGACAAGGCTGAGAGTTATTCACATTGTCAGGATCTCTACAAGATTGAGAGTCAATGATGTCCTTGGTAGCATTGCTAAGCTTTGCACCATCTTCCTTGTTAACCACATTTGGCAGCTCTTCACTATCACCCTCGCCAGCTGCATGAGACAGCTGTTGAGGATCAAAGCTATCAGCTGCCTGGCATAACAGCAACTGACCAACCTCGCCATCTGCCTGATGCAAGTGCAACTGATCAGCCTCAATAATTGCACCATAAAACTGAGGCTGGTCATCCTCACTTGCTTCCTGATATTCCATCAGATCACCCTTTCTCCTGCGTTTCCCAATACCTTTCCTTCTTATCCTCTCCTTCCCCCTTGACCTTTTACCTTGTTCAATTTGTGGGGGGACTGAAGGTGTGGCTGGACATTCAATCTGGTCCCTCAAACAGTCCTGTGCAATAAACCTGATCCTTGAAATTGACTCAAATTGCTGTCCATCCAACCCTTTTGTTGAGAATGAATCCGCTAAATAAGCAATTTCCCTTAGACCAGAGATCTGCAACAGTTAGACCATTAAAGATTATTATAAAAAGTAAATGTAATAACAAAATTGAAGTTTGAGCATAGTCCTACCGTCCTTTGGAACTCAGATGAGAGAGAGATTGGCCTTCCAACAACTTTGCGAGTAATTTTCCAGTACCATTGCATGTAGTCGCTTTCATCCACACCATCATCCCCATCCACAATATGGAGTTGACGATCCATCCATTCATTAAGCTCCGACTCCATTTTCCCAGACAAGTCGACCCCTCCATCAACTCCTCGACTCTTTCTCAGCCACCGCTCCACATCTTCTGGGATTGGTTGAAGCATGCCATATTGCCTTAGGCAACGATCAGGAAGGTGTCTTTCTGCCTTGTCGAAGCATATGAGCATTGTCTTTGATCTCCCTAAAATCAAAGTATTTTTTATATCTTTTGGTATTACAGTACTGTCCATAATTTTGTAAGGAAGCCACTCCACCTGTGTGTCAACACCATGCCAGTTGAATTAGAATTTTTTTTATTCGGTAAGTGGAATAAGAACTGAACTGAAAGCAGTAAAAACCTACATCAGTTGTTTTCAATGAGTCCAGTGCCTTGCGGTAGAAAACAACATCACGGTTTGTTGTTGGCCCGCTTTGTTTTCCCTTCCATCTAAGTACAAATGGAAAATGATCGTGGATGGGGTCCCGATTAAGCTTTGGTCGACCCACATTCAGGTGAAAGTAGCTCCAACACTACAGAAAGCAAGAACCAGTCAATACCAATATTATTTATCCTAGGATGAAATCAGTTGCTGAAAGAAATCCATGCAGCACACATCCTGACAAAGAAAAATAAATAAATAAAGGACACGCCAATCTCCAAGATGATCAATGGATAGCTATAGTTAAAACATAAATAACCTGCAGTAATGTTAAGCAACCACAAATGGTGCTTTGAGATTTAACACATGCATTGCCGAGTGCTCTATACAAGAAAGCTAATGCTGCTGCTCCCCAGGCATACTCCCCAGCTTCTTCAAAATATGCAAACAAAGGGAGGTACATTACTGGAACCTTATTCCCAGTGGTAGTGGAAAATATTGTACTGCCCACAAGGTACAGAAGATAAGCACGAGTGCAATGCTCAACTTCTTCAATAGGTGCATCTTCAGAACAATGAGAAAAGAACTCCTTCAACCAACTTAACTTCACCATCCCGCCACTCGCGTAGTTAGAGTCTGGTGCTTTCCCTAGAAGCCTTTCACAAACCGAGGCACAAGTGGTGTGTGTCATTCCAATAACAGGCTTCCCATCAATCGCAAGTCCGAGCAACAATGCAACATCTTGAAGAGTAACAGTCATTTCACCAGCAGTGAAGTGAAACGTGTTGGTCTCTCTCCTCCACCTCTCAACAAGAGCTGAGATTAGAGGATTGTCAAGACTAATAGCCGGAATCTTTCTCAAGTAACCAAATCCAGCTTTCTCCACCAACTCGATTTGTTTAGGAGTTAGCTTCCATTCACCCAGCTTCGAGGTGTGTTCATGGCATCTTAGCGCACCACGCTCCTGGACACCACCACATAAACAAAGTCTTAGCAGAGCGCAAACAATGCATGTGCTTTAATGTAATGATCATGAAAAGTAAGACACTATGTTTCCACACAAACACCAACCTGGCCATCCCAAACTGCAGAGGAGACATGCTTGTCTTGATCATACAGTACACTACCATCAATGGGTCCGGGATTCGTATCCATTCACAGTTTCCCACCACCAACAACGTAAGCAACTGCGAGAACTCCATTATTAACCATCCAAAACGCCTCTTTCAACAACTAGCTTGCAGTTATTATTAATATTTTGTAATGATAATAATGAATTAGACTTGAATCGAAATCTTCCATGGATATCCAATTTTTAATTTGCTTAACCTAGATTATAGTTCCTATTGGCTAATAAATAATTTACAAAAATTAAAACTAAGAAAAACCAACACCGTGGTTGTATTAACTAGCTCTGGCTGCAGCTTCCGGGAAAATGAAAAAACAAGGAGGAGGAGGAATAGGGGACAAAGGAATTACGAACCTGAAAAGGGAGACTGGGATAAATTTTTAGCAAAACGACGACGGAGAAAGAGTTCTGATTTATCTCCCGCTACGACCAGGAAGGAACTGCTTCGAAAACAAAACGACGGGTTAAGCATCGAAGCGACGTGATATCAAAACCTACAACTAAACCAGCCTCTCGTTTTGGGTTGAACGCGTGTCCGTGTACACGTGTCACTTCTTCAGTAGTCTGGGCGTAGCCCCAATTTTTAATGATGTGTTTGGGCTATCTATTGTTTCCCGAATGGGCAACTTAACTACCCCTTTTTTAATGATATCAAGAAGCATTCTTGTTTTATTATTTAAAAAAAAATTAAATTATTAAATACAAACGGTATACATGATTTATATTATAAAATTAAATTTTTTAATGTATAGTTATTTATCAATTTTTTCAAATCAATATTTAGATAGCAACTTTTTACTTATTGAAATAGATGGTTATTGATTGATTTAATTAAATGCATGTATCAACTTTTAAAATTTAAAATTGAGATTTATTTATGTTAAAAAATACATTAAAAAATTTTAAATATTTTTTTTATATTGAAAAAAAATATTTTGACTCGTGGCAAAGCATAGGTTGAAAAACTAATTAAAAGAACCTAAATCATGTGTACTTTTATAGTGCAAATTTCATAAATCATGTAGTAGTATTATATTTTTTTTATTTTAATTTGATTCTTAAACTTTGTTTTTTAATTAGATTATTTTTTGGCTAAAATGATGACCATTTGTTTCAAATTTGTTAGGGGCAAGATTTAAAGACAAAGAACAAAATTAAAAAAATATGTAAAAACTTAGTTGTCATTTATAAATTAGCAAAAGTTACTTTTTGATTCATCTATTATTTTACTAATACATATTTAGTCCCTTAAACATGTAAAACATTAGTGGCCATTTATAAATTGGCAAAAGTTCTCTTTGATCCATCTACTATTTTACTAATTTATCTTTAGTCCTTTTAATTTTAAAAATCCTAGTATCCAAAACTCCATTTATCTTATTTTTTATTCTTTGGGTTTGAGAAAGGAGAGAGAGAGTTGTCGAATTTCAATTGAAGAGAGAGAAAATCTTTGTTTGATGAATAAAACTTAAAAGTCTATTTTTATCAAAGTTTTATATCATCATTTTGCACTTGAAGTATCAATAACTCTTTAACTAAAGCATGTTTTATAATAACAAATCTGATACGATAAAATACCTTTAATTTATGGTAAATATTCATTCTAAATACAGGTATATAACATAAATAAAAGGATTGATTGATGAGTTGAAGTATTGAAATTGAAAGGAGAGAAAGAGGGTCAAACTTAGAAAAGAGATGCTGATGCAATTCAAACTAAAATATTGTATGATAATTGGGTCATATCTGGAACTGTATATCTCATATTTAGGTTTACTTTATATGGATGGAAAGTTAAGACATAAGTCCAAAACTTTCATGAAAAGTCAAGAATTAATTATGTTGTTTGGAAATTGAAATTTTAGCAACAACGTAAAAGCTTGAATATGTCATGCAGTCCAAATACTGTTCAGTATTCAACTCATATCTCGAGTTCTAGAAGTCCAAATGACCTTAATTTTTTTTTCTAAAAAGTTAAAGATAATTTCCTAGAACTTTCATATGGAAATCTAGTTCAAATTTTGATCCTATCAAGGTTATTCAGATAAAAAGATAAGGATTATCACCAAATCAAAATGTGATCACTCACTCATCAATTAGTAATCAAATTAATAGTTTCTAATTTTGACCTATAAAAGGAGACATTTGTCATGCATTTAGATATTTTGGTTTCCAGATCAAGATTATGTTTTTGCTATCTTTCTTTATATTTTTGTAATGCTTAAGTTTTGCTTTCATTAATATCTTACTTATGCCTTTTATATCCTTTCTTTTACTTAGTTAACTTTTATCTTATTTATAGTCTTATCTTGTTCATTTATGTTTTTCTCTTTTATTATATTTATTAAGTTTATTATGTCAAGATGAAAAGGTTATATTAATGGTGTAAGAATAAGTATAATGTAAACTTAATATGGACTTTAATCTTTGATGCTAGCATGCTTTATATTTGTTATCTTGTTCACTTTTAATATTTTGCTTGTTAAATGGTTAATCTAGATTTATATTATATAACTCTTGGTACAATAAATACTTGACATTTTCATAGCTCAACATATGGTGTAACTGACACTTGTACTATGAAAGGAACTTGACTTGTTATTAAAATAAGTTATAATCTTGAATACCTGACAAGATTTACAAGTATTAGCATTATTCGAATAAGATAATTAATATAATTATGTTAACCATTTATAAACTGATTAGAACTTCCTTTATGTGTGGTTTCCAGTTGACTAATAAGAGTTTATATTATACTTGTTTGAAATACCATTAGTGGATTCTCTAACTGACACGACGAAAAGATTGATGTCTTCTCCCAAGTGCAGG